>JAJUPC010000234.1:97500-526059 GCA_023614405.1 Avena insularis
TGGCACAAAAGGGTGGCTTTTAGTCTTGGTTGGTAGATTTAACTGGGACTAACGAGAATTTCAGCCGACTCGTTTCACGCACGAGCCCTACCCCTTTGGGATATTTGAAAAGTTTTTGAATATGAATTTGAATAACTTTTGCATATTTTTGAATATGACAAACTTTCGACATGAAAAGTGTTTGATTTGAATAACTAATACAAATCCATTTTCAGTTTTATAAAATTATTATTTTAACTACTCAAACGATTAACCATTTTGCCGTTTTCAATTAAAAATGCATTAATTCATATCTTTGGCATATTTCCGAATCTGACAAAACTTTCAACATGAAAAGTATTTGAATTTGAATATCTAATCTAAAACCGTTTTCTAGTTTATGAAATAATTATTCTAACTACTCAAACTATTAACCATTTTTCCATTTTCAATTAATAATGCATTAATTCATAACTTTTGCATATTTTCGAATCTGACAAAACTTTCCACATGAAAAGTGTTTGAATTTGAATAACTAATCCAAAACCATTTTTTGTTTTCTATAATTACTATTTTAACTACTCAAACTATTAACCATTCTGCCATTTTCAACTAACAATACATTAATCCATATCTTTTGCATATATTCGAATCTAACAAAACTTTCAACATGAAAAGTATTTGAATTAAAATAACTAATCCAAATCCATTTTCTATTTTCCAAAATTATTGCTCTAACGACTGAACTATTAACAATTTTTCCATTTTGAATTAAAAATGGATTAACTCAAATCGTTTTGCAAATTCTAACTAAAATGCATTTTGCCATTCTGCAACTCTCTTGAACTATGAAGATGTTGTTGTATTCAACTGCTGAAGCCACTGCAGAGGTTTCAGCTATTGGATAACTGTGAGGAAGCCATTGCAGAGGTTTCAGCTAATGAATGAGATTTGTTATGAGAAATTAATGGCTACTGCTACCGGTAAGCTAGTAGACCTTATTATGACACACGAGGAGAGGGAATAATCTTAACTAGCCACAATGAATTGCAATACTACCTCTGCCTTCTGAATCAACAACTGCTTATTGAGAGTCAGTTTATATCTAGATCACGGTTACATAAAAGGATTAATACATTATTACACATCAACAATAATGGCTGCAAGTGCACAGGTAAATTCTAGCTAGTTTCGAAATAAGAGTATCATACCCATAGAGAGATATTCCCTCCATTCCTTAATATAAGGTGTATAGTTTTTATGAAAAATTCCATAATATAAGGTGTATAGAGAATTCTGGCATTTGTTCCTCTTATTTAGGAGGCAATTAATCCGACTAGGAGAGAGAGGATACCCAGATTTTGTATGTTCCCTCTGTATCATGTCAATCACCTAGGGTATTCATGTCCGAAATCAATGAAATTGACCCTCCCAGTCTATGCGCTAATATCCATGCAAGAAAACTATACACCTTATATTAAGGAACGAAGGGAGTATTTTCTTAAGGTCTTTATGATCCTCGTCACTTTCCACCAAAAGATACTTGTAAGCTACCTTTGATCTCAAGTGAAACATAATTAAAACAAGTAGAAGTAAAACATGGTTGTGTGCAGAAAAGTAATTAAAAAAAGTAGAAGTAAACAAGTAACAAGGATGCGTAAAAACATGGTTGAACTCAATGGGGCTAAAATGTTTTCGGGGATGTAGGATACACCACTTGCATGGTATTATTATTATTATTTAAGATAACATACTCCTTGTGTCATGATACATGTGGAGAGAGCTCCATAATAAGATGGTCACTACAAGGCTCATAGGAAGCCACTTTGTTGAGCCAAGAGTGAGGTCACCTCTAAACAACCACTACGATGTATAAGAGCAATCACCCATGAAAACCACTACAATTAAGGGTCTCCTCGTGCATTTCGTAATTAGCTTAGGGAGTCCCTCTTTAACCTCCTTTGACCGTGCAGGTTACGAGCCGGCGCCAATTGTGACGAAGCTATTATGGGCATGCTCCCAAACACGTCCAAAGGATTTCTCCCTCCCTTTAGTCTAGAGGGAAAATGATATTTGGCTGACTACACATACCATCTAAAGAGATAGATCAAACACAAATTATAAATTTATCATAGACCGGCCAGTCATACGGACACAAAAATAGATCTTCTTTATTGCAAGTTCATAATAGTACTATGGTTTCTCCATCTCCCCAAGAACAAAATAACTACTCAAACATGGAAGCAATCAACAATATCATCATAATCAAATGGATGGATAAAAGTATAGAAGTAAATCTGGTGCAAACCACAATTGAATCTGGAATTACAACAAGATCTGATATATGAGTGATGGGGGTAGTGATGGTGATGAATACGCAGTGGTTGATGGTGAAGGGGATGATGCAATGTCCTCCAACAATCTGTGAAGCAGCTGGGATTTGCCCCTCGCCAAGTCCTCCTTCAGATCCCTTTCATATCGGGTTTTCGTGGTTTCTGGTGGCTGTGAATGTCGGATCTCCCTACTATCTTCACTAGGAGAGAGCATTTGATGAGGTGTATGCGCTTCCGTGTGGTACGGGCGGACGATATGGGTGGGCTCTACCCGTACTACTAGTCATGATCGCTGCAGTAGCTTCCCCCACATTCGGTATTATCCTAGGTGCAAAGATAAATAAATAGAATGACTTTTAACACTTAAATATATCATATTATAACTTAATATGACCGTGAAATTGATATGATCATAATAGACTTAGTTATTCGAGATCCTGTTGAAACAAGGACAAAAAGGTGTGCGCAAACACAGTGAAATACCAAAATCCCTATTCTATTTATGCAAAACAAAAGGGTAACTATGCTTCAATTTTGGACTCATCAACTCCCCCAAGATAAACGCTTGGCCGTCCTCGATCAAGATGGTGACTTACATACAAGATCATCATGTTCACGAGGCACGATTCGTTACAATAAAGGATGCAGAAATTGAAACTGGAATACAACATCAGATGTAAAGTTACTTTGGGGGTATTATCATACCCTTACACATCACATGACTTAGAGGCTTCCACACCTTTTTAGTACCAACGAAGTTATAAGAAGCTTTTAGTGATCCAACATATCATTTAATCATAAAGTTAGACTAACTGAGCACTTGATTTCAGTAATGTTGATTCATGATCATTCTTTTTCTTGGGATTCTTTTGATAGTTGTTCTTTTATTTCTCTACTCTTCTCTTTTTATTTTTCTCTCTTCCACCTTGTTGTTTTAGTACAGCCACTTGATCATCCTCACTACCTTTATGATCTTTCTGTTGGGGCCCTTATGTCAGCCTCTCTGGTATGTTCTAGCTTGTGGGTCCCCGATGCATCCTTGTATGTTCTGTCTGGTGGGTCCATAATGCTAGCCTCTCTATACAAGTATTTAAACTTTTGTTTCGAACCCACCCTCAAATAACTCGAGGGACGCTCCATGCTGGTGGGTCCGTGATGTCAGCCTCTCTGTATTGCGATATTGCTAGAAAAAAAATGTAAACCCAATATATACACACATAGGCGATTCGAACAAAAGATCTCCAAATCAAATAAATGTAAACTCAGTGCGTTGCCGCTACATCAAAGATATTTATAGAACTAATATCATTAAACTTTTATTAGTACTACAACTTATGTATTAGTCTTCTTAAAAAATATTTTGTGTGCCCATGTTTATCTCTTTTAAAATATAAAAGGGCAACGCTCCTAGCATTTCAATTTATAAAATGCCACATAATGGAGTATTTTCTTAAAACATGGGTAGGTAAAGTTTTTATTATTATGTGAGGTGGGGGAAATGCCCATCTGAAATAAAAAGAGTTTGTCTATTATACATAGGCTGCTCTACATGGGTTAATCTCCATAGGATATGCTCCATGGGATTCTTTCTCAAATTTCACTAGGCTGTGCTCAGCAGTCCCCTGACCCCTAAAAGGCTGAATTAACATGTTCTCGGCTATGCTCCATGGGCTCCTTTCTCAAATTTCACTAGGCTATGGTCAGCAGTCCCCTGATGCTGAAAAGATCGAACTAACATGTTTTGGGATAAAGAGGGGCTGAATGAGTTAGATATCTTTTCCAGGTTAATAAAAATTACATTGTGATTTGCTAAGCCAGATTCAAAACAAAGACCTCGGAGAGGGAGGGGGAAAAGCGATAATTATTTTTGGCAGATATTCATGTCAAAATTCAGCAGTATAGAATAAGATAGAAAAATATCAACAGATTCGAAGTTCATATTCATGAGAACTTGACAAATTCAGCAGCATTCCAAAAGTGACCAATTCAACAATACAGACACGGAAATACAATAGCACTAGAAAGAGAACTAGTTCTTGTTCAGCTCTAAAAGCCTTGTCACGCGATCAGTTTTCCCTTTTCACCAAACACACTCGACCATTGGAGTAAGAAAAACGGATGATCAAGTCTGCTTTGAGTACCTTCTTCTCACATCAATGCATGTGTGACCCCCGTATGCAACCCAAAATCCTGATGTCTAATCTATATTGTGACAAGGCCATGTTTCAAAACAAAAGCAAGACTATCTGCAGCCCTTGATTTAAACAAGTACCAGGACATCAGTATTAGTTCAACAAAATGCTTTACTAATAGCAACGATAGAACATTTGAGAGATTCAGTAGCTTTCCTGCTTGAAATACAATAGCGATGTTGAGAATCAGTTCTTGTTCCAGCTCAAAAAACCTTGGCGCACATCAGTTTAGCCTATTCTCTGAAGAGACTCGATCATCAGAGAAAGAAAAACTAACGATCAAGTCTACTTCTGTGTCAATACCTCCTTCTTACGTTAATGCTTATGTGACCGACCATATGGAACCCAAAATTCCCAAGACTCATCTAGATAATTGTCAATGCTTAGTTTCAAAATAAAAGCAAGACAATCCGATGACTTCATCTAAACAAGTACAAGTACATCATAGTTCGTTCTACAAAAGATTGTACTTATAGTAACGACAGAACATTTGACAGATTTAGTAGCATTTGAAAGATTCAGAAGATGAATCAAACCATAAAAATATCGAATGATTCCTGTGTTCATATTCAGCAGCACTTGACAGAGTCAGCACAACATTTCAAAGTGACCGGTTGGTAGTACACAGACAGTGACCAAAAGAATTGTCAGATTCAACAATGCAGTTATTGAAATTCAATAGATTTAGCTAGGCCTAATTCGAAAGGAAAGCGAGACCATATCCTACACTCGGCCGGTCCATCTGAAAAAGTATCAAACAAAGCTTTTGTCAGGTTTAGTAGCAGTTGAAAGAGTCAGCAGTATATAATAAGAAAGAAAAATATCGACAAATTTCGATTTCACATTTAGTGGCACTAGGACATATTCAACATCATTTCAAAGTGAGAGATTTAGTTTTCCTTTTTCTCCGAATACTTGATCATTGGAGCAAGTAAAACTGACGATCAAGTCTACCTTCGTGTGCATGCCTCCTTCTGACATAAATGCTTGTGTGCGACCTCCATAGGCAACTCAAAATGCCGAAAGCCTCGTCTATATTATGAGTTTATGACAAGGCCAAGTTACAAAAGAAAAGAAAGACTGTCTACTGCACTTGATCTAAAAAAGTACCAGTACATCATTATTAGTTCTATAAAATACTTAGTTACTAGCAACGACAGAACAAAGGCAAAGCAGTACCATCTCCTACCCTTGATCTAAACAAGTATCAGTATATAGTACAAAATACTCCGAAATACAAGAACTACTACTATAGTAGTACTACTTTGTAGCCAAAATAATTCAATGTACGATACCAACTGAGCTTTCCTATTACATAGTATTACGATTACTTACGGTAGTTTGGTTCCAATCGCAGTCATTAGCGAAGCTCGGGATGACCATAATGGAGTCTCCGGAGATTCCATGCAACATTGGTTGAGATATCAATAGCTGCTACTTCGGTATTTAGACCGAAGCAACATACTTCAGGAAACAACTTATATCCAAGTCCTATTACATGGTGGGAGGTGTAGACACGGTTGCTTCTTGTTAGATATCCTGGGGCAACATCTGCACCGCCTAATGCAATGTTAATCAGATAGTTCAATCCAAGGAAAAGGGAATATGCTCCAGGTCAGCAATCGCTATCCATGGCTTAGGTGGATACAAGTAAGTAGTGTACTTTGAGTACACCTTGCAACCAAACCCAGTAGCATAGGTGACATAAGTGTGAACGCAGCAATCAACACTATGATCATCAACATGATTGCCATGACAATTATAAGTACCGCCATAAAACACCTCATCAGTAACGCCCGTCAGTATGGATAAGAAGGAGATATTAATATGCAGATATTGATAAGAACCATAAACTAGGTTCGTGCTTATCATCATCTATGGCATCAAGGTTGCCCTCCTTGAGATGCGCCCTAGGTGGTGACGGGAGAAGAATAGGACCTTCAAAAAGAAATAACGGCCAAATCGGCAAACACTAGTTTAAATCCATTCAAATTGAAGCTAGTGTTTAGAACATGAATGGATGAAACTTACCAAAATATAGATGATTCCAGAAATAAAAACTGCCACTCTCAGTGGGTATAAACACCAGACACTTGTGGATAAGTGCATCATTGTATTTGAAAGAGCACTGGAACTGGTTGTCAAGAACTGTCCATGTATACTCATCGCCATCAAGGGTAGCAATTGAGTAGCCAAAGATAGCGACAAGAGAGAAATGTAAATAATCCGTCGTAGTTGTGGGAGCTCAGCAAATTGCAATCTTCAAGAGGAGAATAGGGTGATCATTATGAATGAATGTAAATGAATCGTTTGTGGTTACAAAATCATTGACTTGTGGGAGAGGAATGCGTTGATGAGTGTACACATTGACAAGCTCCAACTTGCACTCAGACCCAACAGTGGCGATCTAATCTCCATTGGCACCTACCCACTGCTTACCCATACAATTCGGGAACACAACATCGGAGAAGAACTTGTCTAGCGGCATTAACTTGCATTTCTTGCCCTTGCCGTCGAAGTACTCGTTGCATTCCATGGTTTCTTAGTCGGGTGAGAATGAAGAACACAGGGGAGGCCAAACAGCTGAGAATCATGTAAAGTTGCACTATATTTTGCCGACTGAACAAGATGTTTGGACATACCGGCGAGGCTCGCAGCGGTGATGACGTCACATCTTGGTATGAGTTCTTCAAGCGGGGCCTTGATGTCAACGCACTTCTATTCTTATAGACAGTTGTTGGGCCTCCAAGTGCAGAGGTTTGTAGAACAGCAGCAAGTTTTCCCTTAAGTGGATCACCCAAGGTTTATCGAACTCAGGGAGGAAGTGGTCAAAGGTATCCCCTCTCAAGCAACCCTACAATCAAGATACAAGAAGTCTCTTGTGTCCCCAACAAACCCAATACACTTGTCAGGTGTATAGGTGCACTAGTTCGGCGAAGAGATAGTGAAATACAAGTGGTATAGATAATTATAAGTGGTAACGGTGCGAGAAAATAACTTGATGGCGTGGAAGAGACTAAAAGCAAACTGAAATAAAGTTAGAAGCAAGCAAACATGTGACAGATCTTGTAGCAAACAGTTTTTCAATGCTTAGAAACAAGGCCTAGGGATCATACTTTCACTAGTGAACACTCTCATATAAATATATTCTTCTTTATGATACTACGCTG
The DNA here is from genome assembly GCA_023614405.1 of Avena insularis. Classification (NCBI taxonomy): domain Eukaryota; kingdom Viridiplantae; phylum Streptophyta; class Magnoliopsida; order Poales; family Poaceae; genus Avena; species Avena insularis. The sequence goes on from JAJUPC010000234.1 coordinate 105,175, forward strand.
AACTACTCTCCGGTTGGACACTCTAATCGATGGTACGGCTATAACAACACACCTCAAAGTTTTCTTTCCACATCTAGATAACCCCACACTGTCACCTTGAGCACTAGATGGTTCCAACAAACACCACAATTTCATAGAGACATCCAACTCCAAATAAAACTCATAATAAGTATTTGTAATCTCTAGCCTAAGTGCCACCATGGTGTGCACGCTGTCACTTTCACACACATGGGGAGAGCAGAGATCTATTAAAGCACTTGAGTAGCAAGGTAGATCTATAGTTTACAAGCTCATGATCTCAATAAGATCATGCATAGAGAGAGAGATGAACACATAGCTACCGGTAGAACCCTTAGCCTCGCGAGAGAACTACTCCCTCCTCATCATGGGAATCAGCAATGGTGATGGAGATGGTGGTGGAGATCGATCGAGATGGCTCCGGGGGCACTTCCTCGTCCCGACAGGGTGCCGGAACAGAGAATTTCTGTCCCCCGAATCTTCCCTTCGGTGGCGGCGGCGCTGTGGAACTTTTCGTGGATTTCTGATTGACGATCTAGGGTTTTGGTATCGGGAGGCTCTTATAGGCGAAGGAGGCAAGGTCAGTGGGCGGTCAGGGGGGCCCACACCATGCCCTGGCGCGGCCAAGGGGACCCGCGCCTAGGGGTGGTGTGGCCGCCCTGTGGCCCCTCTCCGTCTTGTATTCTGGCTCTTTGAGTCTTCGGGAAAAATAGTACCTTTGGCTTTTGTCCCGTCCAATTCTGAGAATATTAATTTTCTAAATTCCTGGAACCAAAAATAGCAGAAAATAGGCAACTGGCACTGTGGCATCTTGTTAATGGGTTAGTCCAAGAAATCATATGAAAAGTACTCCAAAGTTGGAACAAAACACAAGAAAGTAGATAAAACCAAGCATGGAACATCAAAAATTATAGATACATTTGCACTGTATCAGGCCTTCAGTAAAATCCTCATGGAAAGGCTTAGAAGCATCACTATCCTTGCTCGCCATCACAAGGGAGCTGATAGAAGTTGGGACAGTGGCTTGATTTGGTTTTCTGGAAAAGAGGCAAGATCGATGGTGGCGAGTGATGGAGAAGAACAAACACTCTCATAATATGCGTTGAACAAGATCAGAAAGCGACATTGTCAAGGAGAAGAACGGTGGTGCTTGGCTAGAGGTAGGGTAATGGGAAACTGGGGATAGAGTGTATAGGCGAAGTTGAATAAAATGAAAATGGACGCATGTTCCTCTGCTCTAGTTACCTCCACAATAAATATTTCTTGTAAAATAAAAACGGAGTACTACTGAGTAGAATGTAGGGGAAGTTGTACGAGTAGCTATCCACCAGTAATAATAATGTATCCCGTTCTCAAGCTCTTTGTGGTATTAGTTTCCAACAAAAAAAACTCTTGCGTAATTTCTAGTCAAATTGATGGCCATGCCAATTTATAAAAAAGATTTCCATATATAATATGTGGTGTGATTCCGATGTGTTTTTTTGTACCAATACATACTTCACAAAACAACACATTCTTTTGCACCTGGGAATTTAATATGCTATTTTTTTAACATAAAGGGTCCAACCATACACTAGAAACCGTTGTCATTATCATAAATTGCGAAATATATATGGAATTTGACCTTGGTCATCTTGCTTGGAACCCATGAATGTTAATACTTATAACAGGCCATACTGTGAAACATGGTTTTTGAAATGCTACCAAAAAAATGGTCCTTGTTTTGAAAACAATCAAACAATAAATAATGAGTACTAATAACAAAATAATTCGCACGATGTGCTCCTGCATGTACTACTTTCCGTGAAGATAAACATGAGTTTGGACAACTATTTAAAGATAAACATGAGTATGAATATTCTTGTATTTCAAGCCGAACTACCAAGTTCAAGGCCATATCTACATCATATATACTTTATGTCGATGATCCCGTATCCAAGAATTTGCATGCCGACCAATTTGGCCACATTTTGAAAGCAATCGAAGAGGAAGTAGTATAAAGAGCAGGGCTCGATCATATACTCTCTCGAAAAGGTGCTGAACCCAACTATTTTCCTTGCTTAATTTAGGGTCCTTTGTGCTAAATGTACGGACCTCGGTGTAATTTTCCAATTTTTAGGCCCTTGAAGCAAGTAGTACTCCCTTCTTACCAAATTGGGATGCATATTACTTTCGGTCAAAGTCAATTTTAATAAACTTTGACTAAGTATACAACATCAACTTAATATTATTAGAATCATCATGAACTATATTTTCATATTGTATGCATTTGTCATTAGAAAAGTCAATATGTTTTTCCATATATAAAACATTGACTTTGACCAAACCTAATATGCGTCCTAATTTGGGAAAGAGGAAGTAGTATGAAAAGTATGGCTCGATCAGCTGCTCTCTCGAGAAGGACCAGTACCCCAACTGTTTTCATTGATGAATTTTATGGTCCTTTGTGCTAAATGTATGGACCTCAATTTAATTTTCCACTCTTTAGGTCCTTGATGTAAAATGTACTCCCCCAATCGTGTAAAATTTTAATTACAGGAGTACAAGTAAATGTGATAGATTACTCTTATAGTTTTCCCAAAATCTTTCGAGGCAACTATGAATTTAGTTTAGCAAAACTACCGAGAGTTCTGAAAAAATCAAGTTCTTAGCTATGAAAGAACTTGGCATGGTGATGTTCCCGTATTTGGTACATGGGTGCTTCGATCTTGGCATGCCTAGTGAAAGATAACACTGCTAATGGGAGTTTCCAACTTATAAGAACAAAAAATTTCAATTTTCAAAGCGACGTGAATGTTTTTCTGTAAAGCAAGCATGAAGAAAAATGGCTCGGAATGCCACAACCCTAGTTTTCACTTAAAATATCGACCATGATTCACTTACGATTATTTACCAAGATAAACATGAGTATGAACATTCTTGGATTTCAAGCCAAACAAACAACGTCATGACCATATGTACATCATAGTTTATATGTGTTGATTATCCCATATCTAGGAATTTGCATGCCGGCAGATTTGGCCATACTTTGAAAACAATTGAATACAAAGTAGTATGAAGAGTGTGGCTTGATCAGCTCCTCTGCCAAGAATAAGCCGAACCCGACTATTTGCGTTGCTTAATTTTAGGATCCTCTATACTAAATAAATGGACCTCGATGTAATTTTCCATTTTTAGGTCCTTGATGTAAAATGTACTCCCACCACCTAAATAAAATTTCAACCTAAAAGTAAATGGTAAAATTTAAACGATTTTCAGCTTATTAGTTGTCAACGAGTATGAACCTTTATTGGATTTCAAGACGAACGACCCAGTTCATGGCCATGTCAGCATCATACTTTATATGTGCCGGTCCCATATCCAAGATTTTTCATGCTGATAGATTTGGACATATTTTGAAAACAATTGAAAAGGAAGTAGTATGAACAGTACGGCTGGATCAGCTGCTCTCTCGAGAACGAGCTAAACCCGACTATTTTCCTTTCTTAATTTTAGGGAGGTTTGTGCTAAATGTATGGATCTTGATGTAAGTTTTCCTTTTTTAGGTCCTTAATGTAAAATGTACTCCCACCGTCAGTGTAAAATTCTAACCTAAAAGCAAGTGGTGAAATTTAAATGATATTAAGCTAACTTGTTAACAAGTATAAACATTCTTGAATTTCAAGCCGAATAACCATAAGGTCAAGGCCATACCTCTACGTCATAATTTATGCTAATGATCCCATATCCAAGAGTTCGCAAGCAGATAGATTTGGTTATATTTTGAAAACAATCAAAGAGGAACTAATATCAAGATTATGGCTCCATCAGCTGCTCACTTGAGAAGGAGCCATACCGACTATTTTCCTTGCTTAGTTTTAGGGTCCTTTGTGCTAAATGTATGGACCTCAATGTAATTTTCCCTTTCTTAGGTCCTTGATGTAAAATATACTCCCACCGTCGGTGTAAAATCATAACAAAAAAGTGTAAGTGGTGAAATTTAAATGAATTTAATCTTAGTTTTCAACGAGTATGAACAATCTTGGATTTCAAGCCGAACGAACAAGTTCAAGGGCATATCAACATCATACTTTATGTTGATGATGCCATATCCAAGAATTCGCATGCCGATAGATTTGGACATATTTTGAAAACAATCAAAGAGGAAGTAGTATGAAGAGTATGACTCGATCAGCTGCTCTCTCGAGAAGGATTCGTACCTGACAGTTTGCCTTGCTTAATTTTAGGGGGGTGGGTTCTAAATGTATGCACCTCGATGTAATTTTCCCTTTTTAGGTCCTTCATGTAAAATGTACTCCTACCGTCCGTGTAAAATTCTAACATAAAAGTGTAAGTGGTGAAATTTTATAGACGATTTTAAGCTTACTTGTCAACGAGTATGAACATTCTTGGATTTCAAGCCGAACAACCAAGGTCAAGGCCATATCAACATCATACTTTATGCTGATGATCTCATATCAGAGAATTTGCATGGCGACAGATTTTGCCATATTTTGAAAATAATCAAAGAGAAAGTACTATGAAGAGTTTGGCTCAGATCAACTGATCCCTCGAGAAGGACCCGAACCAGAAAGTTTTGCTTTCAGGGTCCTTTGTGCTAAATGTATGGACCTCGATGTAATTTTCCCTTTTTATAACGATGCCGGGCTGGGGCCGCCTTGGAGGTGGCATGCTTTTGCAGTGGCGTGGCTCTGGTTCCTAGAGACGCCGAGATGGTGGAGTAGGTGGCAAGCGGTGGGGGCGAGCCTTTTCTCCGTGGTCGGAGGTATAGGGATAGCGTCAGTCCTATTGCGTGCCTCCCTCCATCTTCGCTCTGTGGAGCCTCTATGCAATCCCTTGTCATGAGGAGATTTTGGCCTTCTGCGGCTATTCAGGGTTCACTAGCAAAGCTCTGGGTTGGACTCAAGCCTCTGCTAGGCGGCCTTTTCCTGTTGCTTGCATGCTTTAGCGACGCGGTCGTACACCTGAGCAAAGGCTTCTAGCGACCTGTCCTGCTCCAGGAGGGTCTTGGCGATGGCAATGTTGAGAGTGGGGGTTGGCATGACCTGCCTCCCCTCTAAATCTATGTAAGGGGTGGATTTTGTCGGCTTAGACCCATCAAATCCCAAGCCTCGCTGAACGCCGAGATCTTGGACGACATGAGCTGGTACCTTTTTTGCTTTATGCTTTAACAACAATTGCTTATACTCGGCCTCCATATCTCTTGCCGCCTTAATTGATTGCTGCGCCTTAGCCATGTCTTCGTCCAGCTTAGCGCCTTGCTCCACGATGCACTTGGCCTCCGCCAAGATTTCCGCATGCTTCTCATCAAGCTCCATAATGCTCCGGATATGGGCGATGGTGATTGGATCAACAAGGAGTGCGTCGTAGATTGCTTTGTCGGCGGGAGTGGCTAGCTGGTTGCCAGCTGCAGACGTTGACGGTGGCATTGGCGGTTGATTTGATTGTCGGGCCGTATTAGGGTCTGTGGTAAGTTCCTGCGCCGGTAGCTGGCGGGTAGCCTGAGGAGGCAGAGCTTTGGCTAGAGCCGGAGGCTCAGCGGCTTTCTTAGCTGTTGCTGCTCTAGTGACCGCTGGCGTGGGCGGAGCTCTCTCACGTTCCCGTTCCTGTCCGTCTTCTTCCATCACGCTCCCAATGGCGACTAGCACCTGGTGGGAGTTGTTGGTCTTCTCTGCGCGCTCCTCCTTCTCGATCTCCTGCTCGATCTCCCTCATAACAGCGTCATATTCTTCCGAGTTAGCGTCCGAGCCACCGACATCCATGCTGATGTCGGTGTAAAGCGCATCAAGCACGGAGTCGAAGGTAGCTTCGGTGTTGGCGATGGCGGACATGGAGGGTGATGGAGGCGGGTCGTTGTTGTTGTTATCTCTTCCGGCTACGATGGAGAGTGCCGTCATGGCCTCTTCATTGGCATCCGCGTATTCGTTGACGATGGCAACCATATCACCAATGGTAAGAGGGCCTACGGCCTGCCGCCTTCAGAGGGTATGCCGGAGAGGTGTGTTCCAGGCGTGAGCCCTTCCACGAAGTGGTACACGAGTTCGTCGGCACGGTCACCCTCTAGGGTTTCCCTCACCCTCATCCATCTGGCAAGGTATTCACAGGGAGGTTCCCCATCTCTTTGAACGCATCTGGCCAGATCGAAGATGGGGACGACACCGACAAAGTGTGACCTGTGCATCTCTAATGCTCGGGGAAGCCAAGCGGATTTGCGAGGTCCTTCCACCGTTATATCCTGCACAGGGGCGGTTTGGGTGGGCCTTAAATTTTCCTGATCCGAGCCACGATACTCCAAAGAGAGGTATGGCCGAGATCCTTCCGCGAACGTGTCCTGCTCATAGTCAGTCCATGCGGGGCTTGACGAGTTTCCGACTTCTTGGGAGCTAGGACCCGAGTCAGTTTCGCTGATGAACATGTGGATATCTCCGAAGGGGATAACAGAGCAGTGCGTGGGGTTTGTCTTTGCCGGCACCCAAAACTCATCCGACGGGATGATCGGGACGTTGCTCTAGAAGAGAACGCGACCAATGGCTATGGTATCACCGATTCCCGCAAAGAGAATGGACCTCGCCCAGTGTAGAGATCGAAGCGCCTCTTGCCCCACGGTGGGCGCCAACTGTCGTGGTATTGCCGACAAGTACACCATGGAGGGGTCCTCACAGTGCGTATTTAGAGACGTGGGGTAAGACGGAGAATTGGCGGGTACGAGGTAACATAGCTTACCCAGGTTCAAGTCCCACAAGTATAGCGGAACTCTAATCCTGCTATAAATCCCTATAATGGCAATACGCCGAGTTATAGAGATAGGTTCATTGTGCGAGGTGTTACGCGTTGTACGCTGCAATCTGATGTCTGGTGCCCTAAAGGCTTCCCATAGGCTAGCTTATAAAAGCGCCAGGACCTAGGGTTTACAGGGAAAGGTCCTTGCCGGACAAGGTATAGAGTCCTACACCTACACGAACTAATCTTCCGTGTCTTGTACACTCAAGGTTCCGAGTATGTTGGTGACTCCTGCGTAGCCTTCCTTTATCCGACATAGGTCTCCCTTCAGGATCCGTCTAACTGGGCCACCCAGCAGGCCATAGGCCTTGCTACCAACTATGGGCCACCCGGGTTAGGCGGATTGGTGACATGCTATGAGGATACCCATATAGCATATCCCCAATAGTAGCCCCCAGAGGACTTTGATCTCAGAATATCCCAAAGAACCCTGCAATCCTCTCCGGCTTCACAATGTTAGTCGGAGATTCCTTGAGTCTTCATTTCCCGAGTCGGATGATCTCCGTCTTTGATGGAATATTTCGGACATGACTCTTCACTGCAACTGTCAGGAGGATGACGTAGGGTGCAGCCTACGCTACCTCGAAATGCACCGAAAACAAAGAATTAATCATCATCTATTTTTACGCGCGCGAAATCCGAAATGGTGGAGCGGCAAAAGACGGAGGACGTGGCGTAATTACCGTGCACGTTCACTTCCACGTCGGCAACGTTCCAACCATCAGAATTATGGATATGAACTATCTCGATCTCAATAGGTAGTATCGCAACTTGCTGTGGCTAACACCAAAGACATTTATTAATATTAAAACGTAAAAAATAGTCATAATTCATGTCTAGCCCTATAGTACACAGCTTTAGGGTCGCCTTCAGAATCATCATCATCATTGTCATCGTCGTCGCTCGTAGCACACGGCTGGATTCTCAGCCCTTTCCCAGCTTGTGAACAGGGGAACAGGGGGGGCACCTGCCACTCCGGCCTCGGATTCACGATGCATGGGGGAGGGGGCTCCCGGATGATGACCGTGTTACGCCCTCGGTCTTCACCACCGCCACCATTCTTGTGGCTCTGCGGCTGGTGAAAGTGTGGGTACCTCAGGAGAGGATGGTCTCCCATGGAGATGTAGCGCATCACACCGGCGATAGTTCGGTTCGCCCACCATAGGCGACGAGCGGCCTCGTTGTGGTCCCCAGGGGGCGGGCCATCACCCTCGTACCTAGCGAGCTCCCTTTCCCGCCAGTTTGTGAAGAAGGCATTCCAGGTGTCGAGGTTATCGGGATCCCAGTAGGGATCCATCCGCTGCTCCAACGTGAGCTCGAGGTATAAGTACTTCGTGATGGCCACATGGCAGGCTGAACCTTAAGGCACAGGAGGACCAGGAACCCCTCTAGCGGTCAGCATCCAGCCGGCGGGCAGCCGGTACCCCGGTGGGCATGGGTAGCTGGAAGCACACAACGCGTCGGTCTCCTCGAGCGTCAGAAAGGCATAGTAAGTGGTGTGCATTGTTGTGAGAGAGAAGGTGTGGATGTGTGGATGGACATGGCGGTCGCCCCAGTTATAGAGGGAAATGGCGGAAAACATGGCGGGAAGCGGGGTAAATGGCGGGAAAGCATATCTTGATGACTCTAAAAATGTGGCGGGAAATATCTTTAGTCCCGGTTAGTGGCTCCAACCGGGACTCAAGGCCCACAAAAAAAACTTTTAGTCCCAGTTACTAGTTTTAGTATTAAATATTATATTTCTAATGGGTATATTATTTTTTGTGAATATTTTGGTATATTATATGTATTTTCTACTTTTTAAATAATAAACTATATTTTTCCAACATTTATACTAAATATAATACTTGTTAAACGATAAATAATTTCATTTAACTTGTATAATAGAGTAAGATAATAGATTTAAATTATAGATCTTCTTTTTCTAAAAATTTTGATAGATGATACATAATTTTCTAAAAACTATTTCATTTCGGCGCCAAAAACCACTTTAGCCCAGGTTTGCGCGCGCGGGAATAACGGCGGCCGAAAACACCTTTAGCCCCGTGGCTAGCGATGACTTGGAGAGCCCGATTTCATCTTCTTCCCGATGCCGCCGCTATAGAGTGTGGAGGAGGAGTTTGCCGTGGAGGATTTCACGCCTCGCACTGCCGTCTCCCTACCGCCTGTGCCATCCGCACTGCTCAGTGCTCCGATCGAGGAGGAGCTCGCCTCCGCACTGCATTATTCGCCCTGCCAGATCCCTTGCCAAGGCGTCGCCTCGCAGTGAGGATAATTAGCTAGGTTTATTAGGGATTAGGGATTAGTTGGGTCAATTAGTTAGTTCAGGGGTTTATTATTGATTAAGTATTATGAAGTCAATTATTCTTTTAAATGCAAAATTGTTTTATCTTTTTATGTATTAGTTAAGCTACGGACGGTAGACATAATGAAGAGGAGCTTCTCAACATGATAGATGAGGGTACTAGAGGTTCTTATTATGATGATGGCTCCCAGTATCTTAATTTGTCTGGAGGAGACGATAGTGGAGACGATGGTGGAGACCATGGTGGAGACGATGGTGGAGACCATGGTGGAGATAGATGTTGGAGACACCTTAATAACAAAGTCTGGTCAGGTATATAAAGCCTCTACCAATCGATCACTAGTATAGATGCACTAACTGATATGTATATATGTACTAACAAATGTTTCTTCTCTTAGACCTCCGCATCGGGCCAATGTTCTACAAGGAAAAGAGGCCCGGCCCAAAAGTTGCCCGCTCATTTCCGTTTCTGCATTGACTTAGTCTCTGCGTTGGGTCAACCGTTGGAGCCCATACAGTCTGTCAATGCATTTGTACATCAATGCGGAGTGATTGCTAGAGACACCGTCCTGATCACCACGCGAGAGTGGAATAAGCCAGGAAAGAAAAGGGATCCAGCTGGGGCTAGTATTGTCGATGATAGAGCGAAAGATGCGATGTGGAATTCTCTCATGACACATTTCACCTTACCAGTCTTGGAGACTGATGAGATCACACAACAAATGAGGTTGAAAGTCAAGGAATGGGCTCTTAAGAAGATGGGTGAACTATTCAAGGACTTGAAGAAAAGTATGTGCGTAAGAAAAAAAACTACTGCATTCACTGTCCCACTAGAGAAGCAGCGGGATAACTGGGCCGCATTTGTGCAATAGAAGACCTAGTAACCAGCTCTGGCTTTGTCAGAAAAGAATAAGCTAAATGCAGCCAAAAATAAATATCACCATCATATGGGCACATGTGGCTACAAGAGTGCCATGCCTAAGTGCGATAAAGCTGAGGCCGACCTGGCGGCTAAAGGGGTCACTCCAGCTATGTCTTGCTAGCCCTTGAGGTCAATAAATTGGTTACTTAGGCATGGGACATTGTATGACCTAGAAACAAGCGAGATTGTTGCAAAAAAAGAAGTTGCTGGACCCAAGGATGATCTTATTAAAGTGATAAAAGAGGTTCAAGAGGGAAAGTTTGTTCCTAACATAGAGAACGATGATCTGACAAAGGCCCTCGGGAATCCTGAAATAGTTGGACGGACACGAGGCTTCAGACCTTCTTGTCCATGGGCTATCGGGTTTCCCGAGGACTTTGACACCTATAGAAGCTGATCGAGAAAAACAAAGCGGCAAGAACGGGAGGATGCAGAGCGTTTTGCGAGGGTTGAAGCCATGTTGCAGCAGCATCGGGAGGAGCTTAATCAACTTAGAGGACTCCGACAGCAAGATCCTGCAGTAGAGAGTATGGTCGGCGCCCCATATCAACGAAAAAGAACCATGGCTTCCACGGAGGTCCATGCTAATGATGCAATGATGGATGTGTACCCCGTGGATGCAATTAAGGAGAAGACTAGTTGTGAGCTGCATGTTGAACTGAAGAACATATCCATGAAGGTGGCGGTCGGCTTTGCTTTACCTTCTACCCCGGGAGCGACCTACCATTGCAATCCGATTCCAACTGGCTATGCTCGTGTCGGTGTGGATGAAGCTCAACCGCACTATCAGTCACTACAACTTGACTTCCCTGGAGGTGAAGGGAGACGACACAGGGAGAAGTCACGAGTGGCTTCATTCTTTGGAAAAAGGAACACATCAAGTTTCCAGGCTCGGCACCAAGGCCATCGTATCCACCGAGAAACAATCCATCACCACCAAGGCCACCGTCTCCTCCCAGTAAAAGTCCACCACCTCCAAGTCCACCCCTCCTTGATAATGACCTCAGCACGAGTCCATCTCAATCTACACAGCCGCCTCCACCCACTAAGGGCCAAAAGCGGAAGGATAGCACCGCTCCATCAAGGGATAACCGATGCTGAAAGCGACAGTTGTCGCCCCTCCCAAAAGTACCGCCGGTTCCTCCCAAAAGGGCTTACGACCTAAATGATGAGGAGACCGATGCGGTCGTACGTGCCGAAGTGGATGCCCATTTTAAAAAGAAACAACCTGATCCAGAGGTCCAAATAAACCCAGAAACTAAGGAGCACTTTAGGAGATTACTGACACAGCCATCCCAATCTCAATTAAATGCGCCAGATAACTATACACGCTGTCTTTAGAAGACACTGAGACAGAAGAGATCAAGTGGTAGAGGAAGCATCACAAAAGACGTTCCCCAGCAGGGAGAACAAGCAAAACTATCAAGTGGTAGCGCAAGCATCAGAAGAGATGTTCACCAGCTGGGGAAACAAGCAAAACAATCGAGTGGTAGCAGAAGCACCAGAAAAGACGTTCCCTAGCTAGGGAAACAAGCAAAACAATCACTGCCCCTGCTCTAGGTGTTACCCGAACCTCAACTATATGGGGGAGAACCTTTGCATATGGAAACGGCTAATATATTGGCCGAGCAATGTAATATCTCTATTCATGACATTATTCGCAACGCTGATATCACCAGGGCTGATGTAGCAGAACGATATGTTCACGGGGAGCCTCTAGTCAGTTCTGAGAGGCTCCAGGTTATGGCAACAAAAATGCGATAATTGCATGTATGGTACATGAAAGAAGCAGAAAAAGAGCGACATTGGCTCATAGCGAAAGTTCGATAAGATCATTACTTCAGTGAAGACAAGGTCCCTATTGAATTTACAGAATTCTTTCAGTTATTCAATCTAACAGAACTCGACAAATCTATCCTCAGTTGCTATTGTCTGTAAGTTATTACTTTATTTATGTAATTAAGTCTCTAGCTCAGCTTGTTCAATTCATTGCCGATAAGTATTCTTTTTTACGCTATAATAATGCAGAATGAAGATTCTCGAATGTCAAAAAAGACAATCCATGGATTTGGGTTCATTGACCCACATCGAGTTAATGGAGCTATGCTAAAGGATAAGCATGAGGAGACCAAGCAAACCTTGCTCCGGTTTTTCATGAGGCAGCATTTCTATAATGAAATACTATTTCCTTACCATTTCGGGTGAAAGTGTTATTGTCTTGTACACATTAACTTTTGCTTACTCGATGTTCAGTGTATATGATGAGTTACTGACGTATGTAAACCTTGTGTAGCTACCATTGGATTTTTCTAAGCATTTTTGTTGACTTAGGAAGAGTTCAAATCATGAGACATGGAAGAGTACCGCAACATGATTGTTAACTTTTTCGGGGACCTTTTCTTACCAGAACTGTTACCTATTCGAAAATGGACTCTACAGGTGTCTGAATTTGGTCTTTGATAAATTTTTCCGGAGTCACCACTTGAATAACATCAATATATTCTTATTCATAAACATATTGCTTAAGTCTTTTGACCATTCACCATCTTATTACAACATTTCCTCCTACAACTTGGAAATTTCTTCCACACAAAACTTCACACAATTCTCATTAGCAACATTAGTGCATGCAAGGTAATAAACCTTTTAAGTTCAACTTCAACTGAAATCCATCAAAACATAAGCTACTGAAATAACTCCTCTCAAAAATCCAAAAGGGATTCAAAAAGGAAATTGATTTAAGAGGCAAATGCAGAATTGCAGAAATCTGTCAAAACAGACCAGCAGGTAAAGATCAATATTTTCGAAAATCTTCTGTTGCTCAAATCAAAAAGTGAAAAACTAATGAAAGTTAAATAAAAACCTGGGGCATGCATACAAAACATTAAAGATCAGTACGATATTCCGGGTTTTTTCACGAATTTTAACAGTGAAGCACAAAAATCTGCCTTGGGACAACAACTTCCCCAAATATTACTTCTCTCTCATTAGAGGCTGATCTTGACACAAAAACCAAACAAAAGGATAAGGAGAGGTTATTGCAGAAGCAATAACTTCCAAGACTCAAATAAATAAAAACAAACTAAAAGAAAAAATATATTGGGTTGTCTCCGAAAAAGATCTTTCTTTATAGCCATTAAGATGTGCATGATAATTTCAGTGATGCTCAATAAGAACATGAATTGAAGTAAAAGAGATCATCAAGAGGAAAAAATACACATGTTTAAGTCTAACCCACTTCCTATGCAAGGGAATTTTGTATGAAAATAAATTGTTGAAACCAAAGGCTACTAGCATAGGAAGGCAATCCAAGTGCAATATAAAGACTTTCAGCATAAAGGGAGGAAACTTAATATTATTGAGATGCATCAGAACAATTTTCCCTCTCTCATAGTAACTTTCAGTATCATGCATAAATTTAACGATATAACTATCACATGAACCGTCATAGCAATGATCACTTATTCTAACAGAAAACACAGGGACACTAGCTCTCTTAACACTACTTTGTGCAGCAATATTAGAAGTATCCTTATAGAGGATAGTGTGTCTATCTTCTACATATTTAGTGACAAAGTCTTTCACATTTGCTACTACAGGTTCAACAACTATTTGGTCATCAGGTTCAATAGCTTTATTTGTACTTTCATTACCCATGCTAGCTATCATAGAATATTCCTTTATCTTAACTAGGAAAGGCATTTTCTCAATGTAATGTTCAGGTAAAATATGATTAGCAGTATAAACTTCAATATTTCTAGTAGGAACACAATTAACAATATCTTTATATGGCCCATGATACTTATTCCATTTCTTTTTAGAAATTTCAATATAAGAAGCAAAAGAATTAAAATAATTTGCAATACTATGTGAATCAAGACCGTAAGCATTACTAATATTACGAAAGTCATCAGTTCACATAAAATATTTAATGCATTCATAATCATAATTTATACCTAACTTTCTCCCTTTATCATTCTCCCATGCTTCAGCATTGTCTTGAATACGATCTAGAAGATCCCATTTAGCTTCTTCTTCCATGCCTTGCATAAAACTTATTGATAATAATATTGTTAGGGAGCTCATGAATAGGACATTTGAGCATTAGTAACTTCAGTCTCCCCAAGCTTGAGCTGTACTCTCTCCATCACGAGGCCAAGAGTTGTATATTTGATTCCGATCTTTGTGAATCTCACTAGGAGGATAAAATTTGGAATAAAAGAGAGGTACTACTTACTCCCATTCAAGAGATTGGCCATTCTTCAGCAACTTATACCATTCCTGAGCTCTTCCTTTTAGTGATAATGAGAATGACTTCTTCTTGACTTGATCTATTGTAATACCTGCACACTTAAACAACTCGCAAAATTCGTGTATAAAGAGCAAATGATCACCGGGATGGACAGTTCCATCTCCAAAATAGTAGTTATCCATAACACGATCAACAATTCTTTTAGGTATCTTAAAAGCATCATTCTCGGAAGGTGGTGGTTCATCTACTACCTTAGTAGTGGTAGTAGCATTGCGAAATAAGAAACTAAGTGAATTATCCATATTGAAATAAAGCTAACAGAAATAAACAATACTCACAGTAGAAGTTTCCTTTACCAGTTCCACTCTTCAATAGCGCTTCACTCCCCGGCAATGACGCTAGAAAATAGTCTTGATGACCCACAAGTATAGGGTGTGTATCGCAGTATTTTCGATAAGTAAGAGTGTCGAACCCAACGAGGAGCAGAAGGTGTTGACTAGTGGTATGGATCAGGAATTCTCTGTAAGCAAACGGATTTTTAGGGGTTTTTGATGATGCAGATAAATAAAGTACAAGTAAATAAAAGACAATAAGAATAAATGCAGCAAGTGGCCCAATCCTTTCTTTAGCAAAGGACACACCGGTTGTATTACTTAAGATGTCCAAACGTTCTCGAGGACACATGGGAATATCGTCAGGTGCTTTCACTTCATATAGTTGATTAATATTCTTTAGTTTGACACGTGTTGTGTGGGTGAACCTGTGCTAATGTACTGACCTTCCTAGGACTAATACATACTTGTGATTATACCCCTTGCAAGCATCCGCAAGTACAAGAAAGTAATTAAGATAGAAACCTAACCACAGCTTAAATATCAAACCATTGAATCTTTCATAACACAATTACACTGCTAACAACATGACTTCTTCGATGTCCTCAGGAACTAAATGAACTACTCACGAGACATCATATGGATCAAGATCAGGGATGAATTAGTGATAAGTAACAATCTGAACATGAACGATAATTCAATGGTTCCACTCAATAGCATGAACTACAACATGTAATCAACACCAGGAAAGTTTCCTCTAAGAACTATGCAAGATTCAACCCAATTGTTATAGCGGTATGGAGTGGTGATGATGGTGCTAGTGGAGATGGTGATGGAGATGATGATGATCCCGATGAAGTTCAGCATGATGACAGTGTTGATGGCGACGATCTCCCCTCTCCAGGAAGGAATTTCCCCAACAGATTTATGCCTGCTAGAGAACTCTTTCTCTCTCTGTTGTTTCTGCCCCACAGTGGTGGCGGAACCTTTCTATGGTTTCTTCCCGATTCTTAGGGTTTTGGGAGGATTATATACGCCAAAGAGCATAGGCAGAGGTGGGACAGGGTGGCCACACCACCTGGTGGTGCAGCCTAGGGTGGCCCGCGCCATGGGGTAGTGTGCCCCCCCTGTGGCCCATCTCCGCTCCCCCTTCTGGCTTCCTTCGTCTTCTGGTAAAATAGGATTTTCCATGTATTTTCTAGGATTTTTTGATCTTTCCAAATTTTGCCTCCAAACAGTGCCTTTTCCGTCAGAATCCTGGCTTCAGTGGCCATCCTCCAAAAGTCATCAACCATGCAAAAATAGATGAAATAACATAAGTATCATCTCTTAATATGAAATATATCAGTGAATAATAGTAAATTATGATATGGAATAGTGATGCAAAATGGACGTATCACCCGTGCTGGCTCAACTAGTCCAAGCAAAGAATCAACCAGAGTCGCGAAGATCATGCGCCCAGGATCGAGTACCTAGGGCGAGTCGCCCTGGTGAACAAGCTCAAAGTGGTTGACTACTGGCTCCCCAAGACGCTGATGGACGAAAGCAACTCCATCAATATACTATACCTAGACACCTTCAGGAGACTGTAACTCCCACAGTCGATGGTTGAATCCACCCTCTACCATCCATGGCATCGTCCCAAGCCGAAAGGAGTATCCGATTGCCAAGATGACGTTGCCAGTCACCGTCGGCACACCAACCAACTTCCGCACCGAGCGAGTCATCTTCGAGCCGATGATCTTCCACAACCCCTACCACTGTGTCCTGGGATGACAGGCATTCACCAAGTTCATGGCGGCCCCCACTCCGTATAGAACATGATTAAACTCCCAGGACCACACGGCATCATCACTGTCCCCGACGAGCTCGACATGGCCCTGGAGTGCAAGTACAACGGCACCAAGCTCACCAACGGTGTCATCACTTAGGAAAAAAATTACGCAGACGATCTCGTGAAATACACGAGCAACATCGATAAGGACGACCCGACAATCCTAAAGAAGCCTACCTGGGATAGCATCTCACAGGCAACCTTTGAGGCCTCCACACACACTCGCGCCGTCGAGCTTGTCCCAGGCGACTCGAGCCATAAGTTCACCATGGGAACCAACACGAGCCCCGCATAGGAAAGCACACTCATCGAGTTCCTTTGTGAGAATTGGTACATCTTCGCATGGAAGCCTTCTAACATGCCTGGTGTCCCGAGAGAACTCGCTGAGCACAAGTTGAATGCCGAACCAAAGGCATGACCAGTCAAGCAGTCACTTCGGCCCTTCAATGAAGAGCTCCGCCGCGCAATATCCAAAGAAGTGAAGTGGCTACTCGCTGCAGGGTTCATCGGGCCCATCAAGTACTCCAAGTGGCTGGCCAAACCAGTCCTGGTCCTGAAAAAGAACAACACCTGGAGGATGTGTATCGATTAAACCAAGCTCAACAGCGCCTACCCGAAGGAGGAGTTTGTCCTCCCACGAATCGACCAGATCATCGACTCGATCACATGGCTGAGTAAATGTGTTTCCTAGATGCGTACTATGGCTACAACAAAATCAAGATTCCCATCGAGGATGAGGAGAAAATGGCTTTCATCATGCCATTCAGAGCCTTCTGCTACACCGTGATAACGTTCGGTCTCAAGAAGAGTGCCTTTGCAAGCCAAATTGGTAGCAAGATTCATGTCCACATCGACGACGTGGTGGTGAAGTTGACTCGCTAGAGCGACCTACTTGCCGACTTGGCCAAAACTTTCGTGGAACTACAGAAGTACCAAATCAAGCTTAACCCGGGGAAGTGCACCTTCGGTGTGCCCACCGACCAAATTTTGGGATACATGGTCTCCAAGCGAGGCATCGAGGCCAATACCTCCAAGATTGACACCATCGCGTGACTCGTTAAGCCCGAGTGCCTGCGATGTCTAGAAATTGGCGAGGCGAGTCGCGACAATCAGTCGTTTCATCCCTGACTCCGTGAGAAGGCAATGCCCGTATACCAATTGGTGTGGAAGAATCCTACGTTCGTGTTGGATAGCGAGGCCGACGACGCGCTAAAACCACTGAAGGACCTGCTACTCACAGCACCAGTACTCGCTGCTCCCATGGAAAAGCAGCCAACTCTCGTCTATGCCATGGCCTCTAGTACAGTCGTCAGCGCCATGATGGTCGTCGAACGACCCGAGAAGGGCAAGGAGTGCCCTGTGAAGCGCCATGTCTACTACATCAGCGAAGTCCTCACCGATTCAAGGCAATGCTACCCGTAGTACAGAAAACTAGTCTACGCGGTCTTCCGAGCCCAAAGCAGGCTCCCTCACTACTTGTAGGAGCACCCTATCACGGTTGTCTCCTTCACCCCGCTGCAGGACAACATCCGCAATCGCGACATGACTAGGCAAGTCGCCCAATGGGCCGTCAAAATCAGCATCCACAACATCAAGTACTAGCCACACAAGGCCATCAAGGCATAAGCCATGGCTGACTTCCTCGCCGACTTGGAAGAAGCGCAACAGCCCATGATACTTCCGTACCTCAACTATTGGTCCCTCCACTTCGACAGATCAAAGAACTCGGATGGCGCTGGGGCTGGAATAATCTTGACCTCCCCCAAAGGCGAGAAACTCCAATACGTATTGCAGATCAACTTCACGCCTTGCACCAACAACTTAGCTGAGTATGAGGCTCTCCTCCAAGGAAATGAACGTCAACCGCCTCAAATGTTATGGCGACTCCGACCTCATCGCTACACAAGTCACATGCACCTGCGACACAGTCGCCCCCATCATGATAGCATACAACCAAGCGGTAGACCAGCTGGGAGGCTACTTCGCTAGCAACTCCATCGAGTGGATTGATCATAGGAAAAACGAGGAGGCCGACGCACTCTCATGCATCAGATAGGCTCACCAAATGCCACCTCTAGGCATCTTCCTTGACATCATCGACAATCCATTGGTCTCCCCTGAAGGAGATCGACATCAGGATACCTCTCTAGTGCGAGTCCTTTTTAGTCACCCTGATCACGGAGCCTAGCGACTGGACCACACCCTACATACCCTACCTCGAGCACAAGATACTGCCCAATGACGAGACTGCGGCATGGATGATCGTTCTCCACTACAAGTCCTTCATCATCATCAACGACGAGCTCCACAAGCACAGAATGACAGGTGTGTACCAATGCTACGTACAAGCGGAACAAGGTCGCAAGATTCTACAAGACATCTATGCCGGCAACTACAACCACCACGCTGGCGTAAGGTCGCTAGTCGCCAAAGCCATGCACCATGGCTTCTACTGGCTCACCGCACACGCCGATGCAATCGACGTTGTTTAGTGCTGTGTCGGGTGCCAGAAGTATGCCAACCATACGCACATCCCTGGTTTGGCTCTCAAGACCATCCCTATCTCATGGCCATTCGCTATTTGGGGTATCGACATGGTGGGTCGGTTCCAAACAGCCCCATCGTGCTACACCTACCTCCTGGTCGCATTCGACAAGTTCACAAAGTGGGTCGAGGCGAAGCCCATAAAGAAATGTGATGGCAAGACTGCCACTAAGATCCTCTGCAAGTTGATCTACCGGTATGCTACCCACACAACATCATCACCGATAATGGCACCAAATTTGCCAAGGGCGTGATGGCTAATTTCTACGAGGAGCACGCCATCCGACTCGACGTTTTCTTAGTCACCCACCCGGAGTCGAACGGCCACGCCGAGCGGGCCAATCAAAGTGTCCACCACGACCTCAAGCCAAGATAGCAAGACCCCCTCGAGTGGATGCCAGGATGCTAGGTGGAAGAGCTCCCCTCCGTGCTATGGGGCATTTGCACCTCTGTCAACCGATCAATAGGGTTCACCCCCTTCTTTGTGGTGTAAGACGCGGAAGCCGTCATGCCGACTGACCTGGAGCACGAGTCACCTCGATTCATCCAATACACGGAAGAAGACAACAAAGTCGCCCGTCAAAATAGGGTCAACCTGCTCGATGAAGCACGCGACCTGTCTCGCTCCCGCACCTCCATCTATCAACAAGGTCTCCGCCGCAACCACAGCCGCCGAGTCAAGACTCGCACCTTCCAGGAGGGCGACCTCGTCCTACGACTCATCCAGGACAAGAAGGGCATGCAGCTCTCTCCCCCGTGGGAAGGGCCATTCGCCATCGGATGAGTCCTAGGCAACAACGCCTACTACCTCGTCGACATACGAGGTGACAGCTAGCTCGACATCGAGCGGCCATGGAATGTGAACCTCCTCCGAAAGTTCAATACATAAGAACTCAAACTTGTACCTAGTTGTATCAATGATGAAATACAAATAATGTCTGCATAGATTGTGTCCACTTGCTATTTCTTGTATTGTTGGCACTCATACATAAAGCAATACGCTAACTATGGTAGTCAACCCTTGGTCGAGCGACTATCACGTCTAAGTAGTCCGGTTCAAGGGCACCGAAAATCACTTGGGTCTTGCACCGTCCACGAAAAGAGCTACCATCGGAGTCACCTAGCTCGACTGGCTCCCCGAGCCAAGACGATCGATCGTGCTTCTCACAACACCTTGTCCTCCTCATTCATACGCACAACGACTCGAACAGTTATGTACCACATGCGGGGACTCGTTCCAACACGAACCCACACACGGCTCGGGAACACACCAAGTATGAGAACGTGTCATGGACTTGCCAAACAATTGGCTCAACGAGCCAGGAGGAGAGATGCGCTATGCACCGAACAACTCACCATGTCCTTAACTACCTTGGGCATATGACTTGAACAATTAAGTACCACACTCGGGGAGTCGCTACAACAAACCCGCTCACGTCTAGGGAAAAGACTAATTAGAGAGTACCCCTTGGGGTCACCATGCGACTGGCTCCAAGAGCCACAACACGTTGACTCAAGCTAGCTGAATAGCTTCTAACAAATGTCGCCAACACTAAACATACACGAGCGACTAAACCCCAACATAAAATACGCTCGGGGTCTCGCACAATTCTAAAAATTAAGCGACTAACTTTGTGATTTCATACGAGTCGATTAACATTTTACCAAGTGACAAAAATATATCGTTCACTAACAAAGCACTGTAGAAAAAGTTAGTCGCCACATAACACCTACACTTCAGACTAATCTCTCATTCTGCAGGCTTTGATCACGAAGCACCATCCGTGCCATTGACCCTCATAAAGGGCTTCCACGGATTCACCGGATAGGTCTTCAGTGACTTTGCAATGACCGATTGAAAAGGCCTCTCCGATGGAAGGTGGTGGTGTTTCGGCTCAGGGTCATTTGGCACCACACGCGTCTCCTGAAACGGCAGGAAATCGCCCATCGCCAACACACGCTCCGCGTATGGAGCAACCTTCGCATTGAGCGCAAGGACGTCAGCAATCTCAACCTTACCAGTCATCGAAGGATATCCTCTTGTGATGTCATCAAGATCGAAGTCCTCCGTAAAATGGGCGAGCCCAAGGCTCCGCGCTGTGGTATCCCCGCGACGGAACGCGGAGCGAACCAACCACTAGACGACCACGACTGTCTCCTCGAGGTACTTCCACACCTATGTAACCCCCGTAGGAATCACCTCAGTAGCGGTGATGCCCTGGAGAATGGCTCGGACGCACATCGCCGATGTCATGGCCATGTTCGTCACCGCCGTCACTCGTTGCTCGGTGCTGAAGGACTGCACCGCTGGATCTCCTTGGCCTATAACATCTGCATGGCATCATACCATCAAATTTCTTGCGACAAAATCGCTCGAGGACTCGACTCATCAAATTTTGCACTAATCGCAAAGACAGTCAGGTAGACGACGTACCGATGAGACTATGGAAGTTTTTCGTGACGAACTTGAGTGTGGAGAACTTCCCATGCAACCCCACAATAATGGAGTTGGAAGCCTTGCACTCCTCCAAAGGACTGGCCTTCTCTTCCGCTGCAATCATTCGCCTTGGCAAGCGCGACGGCATGATCCTCTGCACACAAGGAACAACCTAACCTGTATCGGCTTGGAGGTGTCGATTGGATTCCTGAGCCTCCTAAAGGTCTCGATCCTTCTGCTGCATTGCAGCCTACCACTACAGGAATAAATGCAGGCAGGCTGTGCCGACGGTGGCCGTCGGCGTAGTCCCCTCGGCGTAGCTACTTGTCGGCATAGCCCCTCTACTGCCGGCGTAGCGGTTCCCCCTCGGCATAGTCTTGAAGTGGGCCCCATGATGTCAGACGATAGCCGTTGGGTAACGGCCTAGCTCTGGAGCTACGCCGACGGCCAGGCCATCGGCACATACCTAGATTATTTCAAAAAAATTAAATTTTTTTTTTATTTTTTTTGAACTTTTTGAAATTATTTAACTCATTAATCTCACAGGAACATTTTTAGTTCTAAGTACACTTAATCTTAAGTCAAATTACACTCATAAACAAACTTCCCAATCGGTCACCCATCCTAACACTACTCTAGCCCTAGCACGCTTAACTTCTAAGTTCCTTCCATATGAGCTTCCAACAAAGAAATTAGAACTTGTTATTAATACTATGATATCTATCCTATTAACCATTAGACTATAATGTTAGACGTCATTTTTTTATATTCCATAAAATTATTTAAGTAAACAACAATGGATTAGTAATAATAATCTTAATACAAATAAAATAATTTATTTATTTGTTTTGCCTTTTTTCCATTTAATATTGAATAATTCATATATACAAATCCGTAAATCGTAATTCGACAAATAATATATCAAAATAGATCAGAAAAATGAGAGGAATACAAATATGATATTCCTATCATCTAATTAGTTATGTATCATATCTTTTTAACACTAGACCAACCGGAACTATGTCAGGATTCATGAAACACCCGTTTTTGGCACTCAGAAAATAGAAAATGGCTTTTTGGTGCGACGAAAAGGAAATCTTCCTCCTGAAATATTGTTCGCCATCCTATGATACATATGTATGCACAATATGGACAAATTATCACAAACTGTGCCTTCATTCTAGCCATAATATTGGTCATTTGACCCGAAAATCAGGAAACCTCGAACGAGATAGGTCATTTTGTGAAGGTTTTTTTGAGACACAATCAATATACCAAGTTTGATATTTTTTCTTCTAACTATGTCACATCATATGACACCACGCGAAGATTTCACATTGTTTAGATCGTTATGAATTTCTTATGCCCAAACTTTTTCAAACGGCGGGCATGAAGATTCTTAGCTCGGGGCTAAGACTCGCTAAAGTTGAAGTGAATCTCTGATGAAACATCATATTGTGACCTAAAAATGATTTTTGTAAAAAATCATGAGCATCCGATCATATACTTGTAGTTCATATCTAACCCACTTTCTACCGATTCGGCAGGAATTTGTCTTTTTCACAAGGGATAGACATAAAGGTTTAAGATCCTCCTGTTAGCACATTATCCATATAAGGTGGTCTAGTATTTTTGAAAAATATGGTGGTAGCATTTTGAATCAGCCATTTGGTGGTTGCTTCACAAAACCGCTCGATTTTTGCACTCGGAAAATTGCTTTTTGGTGCGATGAAGAGGAAAACTTCCTCCTGAAACATTGTTTACCATCCCATGATGCACATGTATGCATAGTATGGACACATTATCACAAACTATGGCTTTATTCTAGCCATAATATTGATCATTTGACTCGAAAGCCAAGACACCTCGAACGAGATAGGTCATTTTGTGAAGTTTTTTTGAGACATAATCAATATACCAAGTTTGATATTTTTCCTTCTAACTATGTCACATAATATGACACCACGCGAAGGTTTCGTATTGTTTGGATCGTTTTTCAATTTCTTATCCCTGTTTTAAACTATCGTCAAACTTTTTCGAACGACGGGCATGAAGATTCTTAGCTCGGGGCTGAGACTCGCTAAACTTGAAGTGGATCTCTGATAAAACAGCATATTGTGAACCTAAAAATATTTTTTGTAAAACATCATGAGCATCCGATCATGTACCTGTAGTTTATATCTGACCCACTTTCTACCGATTCGGCAGGAATTTGTCTTTTTTCACAAGGGATAGACGGAAATGTTTGATGTCCTCCTGTTAGGACATTGTCCATGTAAGGTGGTCTAGTATTTTTGAAAAATGTGATTATAGCATTTTGAATTAGCCATTTGGTGGTTGCTTCACAAAACCGTTCGTTTTTTCACTCGGAAAATAGAAAACGGCTTTTTTATGCGATGAAAAGGAAAAATTCCTCCTGAAACATTGTTCGCCATCCCATGATGTACATGTATGCACAATATGAATACATTGTCACAAACTATACCTTCATTCTAGCCATAACATTGGTCATTCCACCCGAAAGCTAAGAAACCTCGAACGAGATAGGTCATTTTGTGAAGGTTTTTTGAGACATAATCAATATACCAAGTTTGATATTTTTCCTTCTAACTATGTCACATAATATGACACCACGCGAAGGTTTCGCATTGTTTGGATCGTTTTTGAATTTCTAATGCCCGTTTTAAACTATATATAATGTTTTATGTTTCACTTAATTTTTGTTTACAAATATGTAATATTTGAGTGTAGATAGATAGATTTTATTTTTCTGCAAATTTTGATATATTATTTATATTTTTCTGAATTAGAATGATTTAGTTATGATTTTTTAAAAATTAATGAGGTAAAAGGAAAAATAGCTATTAAATGGAAAAAAATCTGGAGGCCTACGCCGACGGCCTGGCCGTCGGCACAAACCAAATATTTTTTTCCAAAGAGATGTGCCGACGGCCAGGCCATCGGCACGAGGGCTACCGTCGGCACACCCTCTCTACTACGCCGACGGCCACACTACACCGAGGGCTACCCTCGACACCGTCATCTACGCCGACGGCTGTCCCTATGCCGACGGCCGGGCTGGTCTACTGGCCGGGAGAGGCAGCTACGCCGACGGCCCCGACATTTGGCCGTCGGCGTAGCCGGCCGGTCATCGGCGCCTCGTTTCTTTCCTGTAGTGTACCGTTCCGCCGTTTCATTCTACAACATCAACATAAAACAGGACATTTAGCTTCAAGACTCAACTCGCCACTTCCTACCGACTTGACCCTCGAGGACTGGACAGATCTGGAGGGCTTCACCCAGCATGCGGTAGAGCTCGACTACATCCATTGAGGGTATCGGAAAATGCCCCGCACACAGGACGCCGGTCGACAATGCTGTCAATCACCTCAGCGGCTGCGTATTAGTCGCCCCAGTTGAGGCCTTTGCCATGAAACACGAAAAGGTCACCGTTGTATCACCTGGCGAGCCGGTCGCCAGTAAGGATTCCTCTAGGAGCAGGTCGGACTTGGCCGGCTCCACTGCCACGGGTGATTCCCCTTCCGGAGAGATCTTGACGTTGCCCTCTTTTGAGCCTGAGTTAGCCGCTTCGGCCAGATCGGTCGTCTTCTTCTTCATGGCTCCATCCGGCGCCTTGGCGGTCTCTGCCTTCCTCTTCTTGGAAGGATCATCTCTAGCTTCGGTGCCGGTCGAAGGAACCTTGGCCACCATGGGACGATTGACCTTCTTGGAGCTGCCCCTGTGAGTTCACGATGAACAGCCACTAAGAAGTTTCAGAAAAACAAACTGTGACAAATGAGAAAACAAAGTGCTTACTTGGTGACCATAATGAAGGGAATTCCCATGCTGATATGCGCGGGCTTCTCTAGCTCGGGCCCTATCGAGGGAGTCAGCCTCCTCTCCAGCAAACCCGCCTGCCTCTTCACCACGGGCTTCTTCGCCGACTTGGTCAGCGCCACAGGGACCTCTGGCTCCTTAGACGTTGGCGCCTCTTTTGACTCCGTTGCCAATGGAGTTGTCGTTTCGATTTCCGCATGGACTTCTAGCTCTGGAGTTGTCGGGGCGCTTGGCCCTTCCGCCACGATCGGGGCCTCAGACCCCATAGCTGCATCTATAGCTTTTGGCTACATCATTCGCCATGTCTGTGTCCTCCTCCTCGTCAGACTCTCCTTCTGATGTATCCAGCAATTTAGCCGCTGACTTCGCTGATGGCCTCATCTTTGGAGAAGGCTTGGTCGGAGTGGGCAGTCTCCATGAACTATGCTCGTCGATGAGCTCTAGTTTGCTATCAAGCTCCTCTATGCTGCGACTGGCCTCGCTTTCGCGCCTCTTCTACCCGTGGCTCTTCCGTGCCGTGGAGGAAGGTTCTTGTTCCTCCGAGGCCTCCTCCTCACTCTCGGAGTCGTCTTCATCCTCCTCGAGTTCCTCGGGGATTTCTTCTTCGAGCGGAAGAAGCCAACTCTTAAGAACCTAGAAAAGCTGAAAAATAGAAGGGGTCAGCGACCTGACTTATTCAAGCGACTAATATCTACGTCTGCAAAAGTGCGGCTGTAAAGGGGAGAGAGCTTATCGGAGGAACTTTCCACTTTCCAGCAGTATACGGAGCCATCCCGGCCTTCGTACTAGTGAACTTTGCCTCGGTGATCTTCTTTAGAGCCGCGATTATTCCTTTGACTCCCATGGTCTTCTGCTTGACCTTGTCGGGTCCTCTTGCCTGGTGTAATGATACATCTAGTGGGCTCGGGTGGCTAGCGGGACTAGTCGCCTTCCGAGCCAACAATTGTACAAATTGATAGTCTCCAATCCTTCGTATCCGGGACAGCATCTCGTCGACGACCATCTTCTGGTCGCTGGGGATCTTGTCCACCGATAACTTGCACGGCTTGCTCATTTTGGTGGTGTATGTCAGGATCGACACGTCGCCAGTGGGGGTGGATTCCTTTACATAAAACCAATACTTCTTCCACTCGTTTGCTGCTTTCTTCAGCATCAACTGCTTCAGGAACATGGCCTTGGGCTTCAGCTGGAAGGTCACGCCGCCCGCCGCCAAGATGAAGCCGCCCTTTCATTCATGGCTGACACGGCCATGGAATAATTCTAGCCAGAGGGGGAAGTAGGGGCGACACCCCAAATAGCATTTGCAGAACGCGATGAAAATTGCGAGCTACTTGATGTTGTGAGGCCCCATATCGGAAGGCTTGATGGAGTAGTAGGCACATAATCGGCTTAAGAATATCGAGGTTGGAAACCCCAATCCCCTTTCTAGGTTGCTTAGGAAACAGATGAACTCCCTAGGTCGTGGTTTTGGTTTGGTCTTGCCGGCCGCTGGAATCCGCCAGTTCCCCTTGGTGCGGCCTCCTAGAATGACTTCAGGACGGCCATGGTGCACTATGACTTGCCCCACAGACCTTTCGTGGGCACCATCGAGAGAGAGATCTCTTGGTCTGGAAATTCCAGACCAGGAGTGGTTCTAGGGGACTAAAGATGGGAGGAGGTGGAGAAATGAGAGGAAGATCTGAGCTTCCCTCTGTCACTCTCCTTATAAAGCAGCGCCACTCGGCAATCTCGGGGTAGCTGCTATCTCGTGGTAATTTCGCCAAAGTTACCGTTGGAGTTACCCAACAGCTAGTTTGATAGAGTTGACGGTCTAACTTCGGCATAATTGGTTAGTCGACTGGAGTGTAGTTCTACTCTCCAAAGCTGCGACTGAAGACACACATGATAGGATTCTCCCTTCATTGGAGGAATTTGCCACCAATTCGAATGGGCCTCCACTTCAACTCGCTTGCTCTAACTGCCAAGTTGACACCTCCGCCGAACCCGTGTCACACTCGGGGACTACTAATGGGGATATGCCAATCAAGGTATACCTAGAGGGCCGGTTCGACTAACTTAGTACCATGGCGAGTGGGCCTGCAAGAACGGTGACTGGAATGCAACTGAATTTAAAGTCGGGCGAATAGAAGCTGAAGGACCAAGATTTTGAACAGGCCCAGTCAGATTAGGTCAAATCCTCCGAAACCTAAATTTATTCGGTTGTAATCTTGTAAACCCAAGCGAGGTACCCCCTATATAAACCTTCCTGGGGTACCCTTTATACTCATGTGTTGTTAGCTACCCCCTTCAAGAGACTCGCCTCCTAGCCGTCGAGCTCGCCTATCTTGTAATCTACCCACCAGCAATACCATCTAGCAAGAAGTAGGTTTTTACCCTACGAGGGGCCGAACCTAGGTAAATCCCTTGTGTTTGTTCCTAATCTCACATCATAGATGGCGACTCACTCTTTCCCCCAATCGTATCAATCGCTACCCATGGTAGAGACTATCGTGGTCATTCCTACGACACTGCCAACATTATGACATGGTGGTGATGGTGGTGGAGAAGATCTTGAGAAGGGCTTTGCCTAAGCTTCTCGCTCATGGCAATGGACAACCCTAGAAGGGGAGGAAGATGCCAACCAAAGGGAATATGAGAGAGGATGAATGTTTGTAAGAGAGAGGAGATCCAACCCAGCTTTATAGGGGAGGGGCAGATCCTTGCCAAGGCCGGCTGCCAAGGTGTGTGGCCTCACCTCTCCCTCGTTCATGTGGGTGGAGGCTCCACTCAACCAAAATTCTACTCTACTTTCTCATGTTTAAATCTCCACTCAATATCAAGAGTCATGCAATTGAAACTCCCTTTTAATTCACTTGATTTAATTCAACTTATTCAATGAATAGTTCATTTAATAAGTACTTCATTTAATGAACACATCGATAATCCAATCCCTGATAATATTTCGATAGACCAAAACTATTCCGGCAGATTTATCAGCACAATTCCTGCACTGCCTAGTATTTTCTCTAGTGTTCCCTATTCACTCAAATGCGTCGACTACTACCCTTAAGTGTGTCTCCCTACGGGTTCGCGAACTGAGTGCACATGATCAAGACATTCTCCGATCAATAATCATAAGCAGGAACTGGAGAACCATAATGACTCCCACCAGCTCAAACGATAAACTAGTGATCGCGTGAACCGTTATTTGTGGTAACCTATTCCTTATGTCTCACGATATTTTACTTGTTCAGGATCCGATCATTCGGTATCATCCATACCTAGTTTGATCCCTTTACTAACAAGTACTCTTTTCTTGTGATCATTATCACGTTCTTGCAAGCTATGTTAATGTGATATCACCGAGAGGGCCCTGAGTATATCTCTTCTTCATCGGGATGGACAAATCCCTCTGTTGATCCATGAGCCTCAACTAACACTTTCCAAGTACCTGATGACACCTTTATAATCACCTTGTTACGGTGTGATGTTTGATATAATCAAAGTACTCTTCCGGAGTCAGTGATTGACGTGATCTCATGGTCTAAGGATTAGAGTTACTTCGAATGACGTTATAGTAGTGTAAACATAATGGCATGATCGTGCTACTATACTTTGGGACTATGTTCATCACATCATTCAATCAATGTTGTGACCTTGTTATTAACAACATCCAATGTCATGATCAGGAAACCTTGATCATCTGTTAATCAACAAGCTAGTGTAATGAGAGGAATCAACAGGAACCTTCTATTTGTTTATTAAACACACATGTATTAATGTTTCCTTTTAATAAAATTATAGCATGACAAATAAACATCTATTATATACCTGGAATAACATAATAACCATTTATTATTGCCTCTAGGGCAAATTCCTTTCACTTCCTTGGGTACAACAATTTCTTTCCTTGCAATAATGTCCCATGTTTGTGTGTCATACGATGACCCATGCCCAAGTAGCTAATTTCTTGACCTCAAGGGCTAATCCTGTGTAACTGGAATGATATCTTTACCCATCACCTCATCCTCAGTCGTGTAGACACATATCCCCATCTTATGGTGATATATCTTTTTACCAGCAATTAGCTTATTCTTTTGCGACCTTTGCTGGGCTTCTTCCGATTCCTTGTCCACCATAAATGCGGGCCAGTAACGTTGCTGCTTCTCTAGTGGCCACTTGAACTCTGGACCATTTTTTTCCTTGAGATAGTTCTTGTATAATATTTTCTTGAAGTTCTCGAATTGTGTGGCCGTCTTCTTAAGAGCCCACTTCTTGACTTTCAACCTCATTTTCTTTGTTGCCTCAGTAGTCTCCAAGACCGGTAGGCTGTAATGTGACATGAGCTCTTCCCAGATACAGTTTTTCTGTCTTTCTTCGACAAAAGAAACTCCAGGTACCATTGCTAGCTTATTCCAGTCTCGAATGGTGATTAGGATGTTGTCCCTAACAATAACCCTGCATTGAGTTACAAATGCTATTACGTTCTTTTTGGGCTCCAACTGTGCGCCATCTTCAGAGACTGCATCAATAGTGAGATACGCACTATCGGCTGCCATCTTTCTAGTCGGGCTTAATATTCTTAACTAATATATATGAAAAATAAAACAACTTTAGCATTAATATAAAATTTCTAAATCATTATAGTTGTAGAACTTATTTGTGGAGGCTAAGCTCGACAGATGTAGAAGCTCTAGCAACACTCACATGCCAGACCCAGGTATGCTAGGAGTAGAGGATCAGGGTATAAGGCTACAAAAGGGAAACTATGGACCAGATAGGTAACTCTAGCTACTGACAAAAGACCACATTGGAATCGTGTGCATTATAGCACAAAAGTAGATACTTTGTAAAATATAGGTTTGGAATGAGAGGCTACGCTTGCCTTGTCCTTTAGTAGACATGTATGGATCTTCAGTGTCTTTGACTTTGGCCTCGTGCTCGAATACTATCATCAAGAAGTAATATCGGAAAGAAAGACAACATTTAAGACATGGAATGATGCAATGCTCAATCAATATGTATGACATGTCATATTAGAGATTTTACACTAGCCCTAGGTGCAACATCGATTTAAGGGGGTTCGATGTTTCTCTCTATAAACTAGGGTTTTAGGTTGATCAACAATGCACAATCATAAACTAGGGTTTTAGGTTCGATGTTCCTCTATATAAACTAGTGGATACGATGTTCCTGTAACTAACTAACAATACCTAAATATTAATTCTAACTAACAATACCATAGTAATCTAAATACCCTAACTAAAAAAAAGAAAAAAACAAGTCACCGGATAGAGGTGGCGGCAATAGAGGGGCGGATAGAGCGGGGCTCCTCCGAATGGCGGCGGTGGGGGCTCTCCTCCTTCTCCTCTTGTTCACAGAGTATCCCGGTTCGTGGCTCGAACCGGGGCGCAAACATCGGTGGGTATTTATACCCCCATGCACCTTTAGTCCCGGTTCAAGCCATGAACTCGCACAAAAGGGTGGCTTTTAGTCCTGGTTGGTAGATTTAACTGGGACTAACGAGAATTTCAGCCGACTCGTTTCACGCACGAGCCCTACCCCTTTGGGATATTTGAAAAGTTTTTGAATATGAATTTGAATAACTTTTGCATATTTTTGAATATGACAAACTTTCGACATAAAAGTGTTTGATTTGAATAACTAATACAAATCCATTTTCAGTTTTATAAAATTATTATTTTAACTACTCAAACGATTAACCATTTT
Organism: Avena insularis; assembly: GCA_023614405.1. NCBI lineage: Eukaryota > Viridiplantae > Streptophyta > Magnoliopsida > Poales > Poaceae > Avena > Avena insularis. The sequence continues at coordinate 136,145 of JAJUPC010000234.1, forward strand.
GCCGTTTTCAATTAAAAATGCATTCATTCATATCTTTGGCATATTTCCGAATCTGACAAAACTTTCAACATGAAAAGTATTTGAATTTGAATATCTAATCTAAAACCGTTTTTCTAGTTTCTGAAATAATTATTCTAACTACTCAAACTATTAACCATTTTTCCATTTTCAATTAATAATGCATTAATTCATAACTTTTGCATATTTTCGAATCTGACAAAACTTTCCACATAAAAAGTGTTTGAATTTGAATAACTAATCCAAAACCATTTTTTGTTTTCTATAATTACTATTTTAACTACTCAAACTATTAACCATTCTGCCATTTTCAACTAAAAATACATTAATCCATATCTTTTGCATATATTCGAATCTAACAAAACTTTCAACATGAAAAGTATTTGAATTAAAATAACTAATACAAATCCATTTTCTATTTTCCAAAATTATTGCTCTAACGACTGAACTATTAACCATTTTTCCATTTTGAATTAAAAACGGATTAACTCAAATTGTTTTGCAAATTCTAACTAAAATGCATTTTTCCATTCTGCAACTCTCTTGAACTATGAAGATGTTGTTGTATTCAACTGGTGAAGCCACTGCAGAGGTTTCAGCTATTGGATAACTGTGAGGAAGCCATTGCAGAGGTTTCAGCTAATGAATGAGATTTGTTATGAGAAATTAATGGCTACTCCTACTGGTAAGCTAGTAGACCTTATTATGACACACGAGGAGAGGGAATAATCTTAACTAGCCACAATGAATTGCAATACTACCTCTGCCTTCTGAATCAACAACTGCTTATTGAGAGTCAGTTTATATCTAGATCACGGTTACATACAAGGATTAATACATTATTACACATCAACAATAATGGCTGCAAGTGCACAGGTAAATTCTAGCTAGTTTCGAAATAAGAGTATCATACCCATAGAGAGATACTCCCTCCATTCCTTAATATAAGGTGTATAGTTTTTATGAAAAATTCCATAATATAAGGTGTATAGAGAATTTTGGCATTTGTTCCTCTTATTTAGGAGGCAATTAATCCGACTAGGAGAGAGAGGATACCCAGATTTTGTATGTTCTCTCTGTATCATGTCAATCACCTAGGGTATTCACGTCCGAAATCAATGAAATTGACCCTCCCAGTCTATGCGCTAATATCCATGCAAGAAAACTATACACCTTATATTAAGGAACGAAGGGAGTATTTTCTTAAGGTCTTTATGACCCTCGTCACTTTCCACCAAAAGATACTTGTAAGCTACCTTTGATCTCAAGTGAAACATAATTAAAACAAGTAGAAGTAAAAACATGGTTGTGTGCAGAAAAGTAATTAAAAAAAGTAGAAGTAAACAAGTAACAAGGATGCGTAAAAACATGGTTGAACTCAATGGGGCTAAAATGTTTTCGGGGATGTAGGATACACCACTTGCATGGTATTATTATTATTATTTAAGATAACATACTCCTTGTGTCATGATACATGTGGAGAGAGCTCCATAATAAGATGGTCACTACAAGGCTCATAGGAAGCCACTTTGTTGAGCCAAGAGTGAGGTCACCTCTAAATAACCACTACGATGTATAAGAGCAATCACCCATGAAAACCACTACAATTAAGGGTCTCCTCGTGCATTCCCTAATTAGCTTAGGGAGTCCCTCTTTAACCTCCTTTGACCGTGCAGGTTACGAGCCGACGCCAATTGTGACAAAGCTATTATGGGCATGCTCCCAAACACGTCCAAAGGATTTCTCCCTCCCTTTAGTCTAGAGGGAAATGATATTTGGCTGACTACACATACCATCTAAAGAGATAGATCAAACACAAATTATAAATCTATCATAGACCGGCCAGTCATACGGACACAAAAATAGATCTTCTTTATTGCAAGTTCATAATAGTACTATGGTTTCTCCATCTCCCCAAGAACAAAATAACTACTCAAACATGGAAGTAATCAACAATATCATCATAATCAAATGGATGGATAAAAGTATAGAAGTAAATCTGGTGCAAACCACAATTGAATCTGGAATTACAACAAGATCTGATATATGAGTGATGGGGGTAGTGATGGTGATGAATACGCAGTGGTTGATGGTGAAGGGGATGATGCAATGTCCTCCAACAATCTGTGAAGCAGCTAGGATTTGCCCCTCGCCAAGTCCTCCTTCAGATCCCTTTCATATCGGGTTTTCGTGGTTTCTGGTGGCTGTGAATGTCGGATCTCCCTACTATCTTCACTAGGAGAGAGCATTTGATGAGGTGTATGCGCTTCCAGGCAGTACAGGCGGACGATATGGGTGGGCTCTACCCGTACTACTAGTCGTTATCGCTGCAGTAGCTTCCCCCACATTCGGTATTATCCTAGGTGCAAAGGTAAATAAATAGAATGACTTTTAACACTTAAATATATCATATTATAACTTAATATGACCGTCCAATAGATATGATCATAATAGACTTAGTTATTCGAGATCCTGTTGAAACAAGGACAAAAAGGTGTGCGCAAACACAGTGAAATACCAAAATCCCTATTCTATTTATGCAAAACAAAAGGGTAACTATGCTTAAATTTTGGACTCATCAACTCCCCCAAGCTAAACGCTTGGTCGTCCTCGATCAAGATGGTGACTTACATACAAGATCATCATGTTCACGAGGCACGATTCGTTACAATAAAGGATGCAGAAATTGAAACTGGAATACAACATCAGATGTAAAGTTACTTTGGGGGTATTATCATACCCTTACACATCACATGACTTAGAGGCTTCCACACCTTTTTAGTACCAACGAAGTTATAAGAAGCTTTTAGTGATCCAACATATCATATAATCATAAAGTTAGACTGACTGAGCACTTGATTTCAGTAATGTCGATTCATGATCATTCTTTTTCTTGGGATTCTTTTGATAGTTGTTCTTTTATTTCTCTACTCTTCTCTTTTTATTTTTCTATTTTTCTTTTTCTCTCTTCCACCTCGTTGTTTTAGTACAGCCACTTGATCATCCTCACTACCTTTATGATCTTTCTGTTGGGGCCCTTATGTCAGCCTCTCTGGTATGTTCTAGCTTGTGGGTCCCCGATGCATCCTTGTATGTTCTGTCTGGTGGGTCCATAATGCTAGCCTCTCTATACAAGTATTTAAACTTTTGTTTCGAACCCACCCTCAAATAACTCGAGGGACGCTCCATGCTGGTGGGTCTGTGATGTCAGCCTCTCAGACATGTATTGCTAGAAAAAAAATGTAAACCCAATATATACACACATAGGCGATTCGAACAAAAGATCTCCAAATCAAATAAATGTAAACTGAGTGCGTTGCCGCTACATCAAAGATATTTATAGAACTAATATCATTAAACATTTATTAGTACTACAACTTATGTATTAGTCTTCTTAAAAAATATTTTGTGTGCCCATGTTTATCTCTTTTAAAATATAAAAGGGCAACACTCCTAGCATTTCAATTTATAAAATGCCACATAATGGAGTATTTTCTTAAAACATGGGTAGGTAAAGTTTTTATTATTATGTGAGGTGGGGGAAATGCCCATCTGAAATAAAAAGAGTTTGTCTATTATACATAGGCTCCTCTACATGGGTTAATCTCCATAGGATATGCTCCATGGGATTCTTTCTCAAATTTCACTAGGCTGTGCTCAGCAGTCCCTGACCCCTAAAAGGCTGAATTAACATGTTCTCGGCTATGATCCATGGGCTCCTTTCTCAAATTTCACTAGGCTATGGTCAGCAGTCCCCTGATGCTGAAAAGATCGAACTAACATGTTTTGGGATAAAGAGGGGCCGAATGAGTTAGATATCTTTTCCAGGTTAATAAAAATTACATTATGATTTGCTAAGCCAGATTCAAAACAAAGACCTCGGAGAGGGAGGGGGAAAAGCGATAATTATTTTTGGCAGATATTCATGTCAAAATTCAGCAGTATAGAATAAGATAGAAAAATATCAACAGATTCGAAGTTCATATTCATGAGAAATTGACAAATTCAGCAGCATTCCAAAAGTGACCAATTCAGCAATATAGACACAGAAATACAATAGCACTACAAAGAGAACTAGTTCTTGCTCAGCTCTAAAAGCCTTGTCACGATCAGTTTTCCCTTTTCACCAAACACACTCGACCATTGGAGTAAGAAAAACGGATGATCAAGTCTGCTTTGAGTACCTTCTTCTCACATCAATGCATGTGTGACCCCCGTATGCAACCCAAAATCCTGATGTCTAATCTATATTGTGACAAGGCCATGTTTCAAAACAAAAGCAAGACTATCTGCAGCCCTTGATTTAAACAAGTACCAGGACATCAGTATTAGTTCAACAAAATGCTTTACTAATAGCAACGATAGAACATTTGAGAGATTCAGTAGCTTTCCTGCTTGAAATACAATAGCAGTACAGTGAGAATCAGTTCTTGTTCCAGCTCAAAAAACCTTGGCGCACATCAGTTTAGCTTATTCTCTAAAGAGACTCGATCATCGGAGAAAGAAAAACTAACGATCAAGTCTGCTTCTGTGTCAATACCTCCTTCTTACGTTAATGCTTATGTGACCGACCAGATGGAACCCAAAATTCCCAAGACTCATCTAGATAATTGTCAATGCTTAGTTTCAAAATAAAAGCAAGACAATCTAATGACTTCATCTAAACAAGTACAAGTACATCATAGTTCGTTCTACAAAAGATTGTACTTATAGTAACGACAGAACATTTGATGATTTAGTAGCATTTGAAAGATTCAGCAAGATGTAATCAAACCATAAAAATATCAGAAAGATTCCAGGTTCATATTCAGTAGCACTTGAAAGAGTCAGCACAACATTTCAAAGTGACCAGTTGGTAGTACACAGACAGTGACCAAAAGAATTGTCAGATTCAGTAATGCAGTTATTGAAATTCAATAGATTTAGCAAGGCCTAATTCGAAAGGAAAGCGAGACCACATCCTACACTCGGCCGGTCCATCTGAAAAAGTATCAAACAAAGCTTTTGTCAGGTTTTCTAGCAGTTGAAAGAGTCAGCAGTATATAATAAGAAAGAAAAATATCGACAAATTCCGATTTCACATTTAGTGGCACTAGGACATATTCAGCATCATTTCACAGTGAGAGATTTAGTTTTCCTTTTTCTCCGAATACTTGATCATTGGAGCAAGTAAAACTGACGATCAAGTCTACCTTCGTGTGCATGCGTCCTTCTGACATAAATTCTTGTGTGCGACCTCCATAGGCAACTCAAAATTCCGAAAGCCTCGTCTATATTATGAGTTTATGACAAGGACAAGTTACAAAAGAAAAGAAAAGGCATCTACGCACTTGATCTAAAAAAGTACCAGACATCATTATTAGTTCTATAAAATACTTAGTTACTAGCAACAATGTAGAACAAAGGCAAGCAGTACCATCTCCTACCCTTGATCTAAACAAGTATCAGTATATAGTACAAAATACTCCGAAATACAGGAACTACTACTATAGTAGTACTACTTTGTAGCCAAAATAATTCAACAGGGCCGATACCAACTGAGCTTTCCTATTACATAGTATTACGATTACTTACGGTAGTTTGGTTCCAATCGCAGTCATTAGCGAAGCTCGGGATGACCATAATGGAGTCTCCGGAGATTTCCATGCAACATTGGTTGAGATATCAATAGCTGCTACTTCGGTATTTAGACTGAAGCAACATATTTCAGGAAACAACTTATATCCAAGTCCTATTACATGGTGGGAGGTGTAGAGACGGTTGCTTCTTGTTAGATATCCTAGGGCAACATCTGCACCGCCTAATGCAATGTTAATCGGATAGTTCAATCCAAGAAAAAGGGAATATGCTCCAGGTCAGCAATCGCTATCCATGGCTTAGGTGGATACAAGTAAGTAGTGTACTTTGAGTACACCTTGCAACCAAACCCAGTAGCATAGGTGACATAAGTGTGAACGCAGCAATCAACACTATGATCATCAACATGATTGCCATGACAATTATAAGTACCGCCATAAAACACCTCATCAGTAACGCCCCTCGGTATGGATAAGAAGGAGATATTAATATGCAGATATTGATAAGAACCATAAACTAGGTTCGTGCTTGTCATCATCTATGGCATCAAGGTTGCCCTCCTCGAGATGCGCCCTAGGTGGTGACGAGAGAAGAATAGGACCTTCAAAAAGAAATAACGGCCAAATCGGCAAACACTAGTTTACATCCATTCAAATTGAAGCTAGTGTTTAGAACATGAATGGATGAAACTTACCAAAATATAGATGATTCCAGAAATAAAAACTGCCACTCTCAGTGGGTACAAACACCAGACACTTGTGGATAAGTGCATCATTGTATTTGAAAGAGCACTGGAACTGGTTGTCAAGAACTTTCCATGCATACTCATCGCCATCAAGGGTAGCAATTGAGTAGCCGAAGATAGTGACAAGAGAGAAATGTAAATAATCCGTCGTAGTTGTGGGAGCTCAGGAAATTGCAATCTTCAAGAGGAGAATAGGGTGATCATTATGAATGAATGTAAACGAATCGTTTGTGGTTACAAAATCATTGACTTGTGGGAGAGGAACGCGGTGATGAGTGTACACATTGACAAGCTCCAACTTGCACTCAGACCCAACAGTGGCGATCTAATCTCCATTGGCACCTACCCACTGCTTACCCATACAATTCAGGAACACAACATCGGAGAAGAACTTGTCTAGCGGCATTAACTTTCATTTCTTGCCCTTGCCATCGAAGTACTCGTTGCATTCCCATGGTTTCTTAGTCGGGTGAGAATGAAGAACACAGGGGAGGCCAAACAGCTGAGAATCATGTAAAGTTGCACTATATTTTGCCGACTCAAGAAGATGTTTGGACGTACCGGCGAGGCTCGCAGCGGTGATGACGTCACATCTTGGTATGAGTTCTTCAAGCGGGGCCTTGATGTCAACGCACTTCTATTCTTGTAGACAGTTGTTGGGCCTCCAAGTGTAGAGGTTTGTAGAACAGCAGCAAGTTTTCCCTTAAGTGGATCACCCAAGGTTTATCGAACTCAGGGAGGAAGTGGTCAAAGGTATCCCCTCTCAAGCAACCCTGCAATCAAGATACAAGAAGTCTCTTGTGTCCCCAACAAATCCAATACACTTGTCAGGTGTATAGGTGCACTAGTTCGGCGAAGAGATAGTGAAATACAAGTGGTATAGATAATTATAAGTGGTAACGGTGCGAGAAAATAACTTGATGGCGTGGAAGAGACTAAAAGCAAACTGAAATAAAGTTAGAAGCAAGCAAACATGTGACAGATCTAGTAGCAAACAGTGTTTCAATGCTTAGAAACAAGGCCTAGGGATCATACTTTCACTAGTGAACACTCTCATATAAATATATTCTTCTTTATGATACTACGCTGAACTACTCTCCGGTTGGACACTCTAATCGATGGTATGGCTATAACAACACACCCCAAAGTTTGCTTTCCACATCTAGATAACCCCACACTGTCACCTTGAGCACTAGATGGTTCCAACAAACACCACAATTTCATAGAGACATCCAACTCCAAATAAAACTCATAATAAGTATTTGTAATCTCTAGCCTAAGTGCCACCATGGTGTGCACGCTGTCACTTTCACACACATGGGGAGAGCAGAGATCTATTAAAGCACTTGAGTAGCAAGGTAGATCTATAGTTTACAAGCTCATGATCTCAATAAGATCATGCATAGAGAGAGAGATGAACACATAGCTACCGGTAGAACCCTTAGCCTCGCGAGAGAACTACTCCCTCCTCATCATGGGAATCAGCAATGGTGATGGAGATGGTGGTGGAGATCGATCGAGATGGCTCCGGGGGCACTTCCCCGTCCCGGCAGGGTGCCGGAACAGAGAATTTCTGTCCCCCGAATCTTCCCTTCGGTGGCGGCGGCGCTGTGGAACTTTTCGTGGATTTCTGATTGACGATCTAGGGTTTTGGTATCGGGAGGCTCTTATAGGCGAAGGAGGCAAGGTCAGTGGGCGGCCAGGGGGGCCCACACCATGCCCTGGTGCGGCCAAGGGGACCCGCGCCTAGGGGTGGTGTGGCCGCCCTGTGGCCCCTCTCCGTCTTGTATTCTGGCTCCGTGAGTCTTCGGGAAAAATAGTAACTTTGGCTTTTGTCCCGTCCAATTCCGAGAATATTCATTTTCTGAATTCCTGGAACCAAAAACAGCGTAAACAAAACGGCAATCGTGGCATCTTGTTAATGGGTTAGTCCAAGAAATCATATGAAAAGTACTCCAAAGTTGGAACAAAACACAAGAAAGTAGATAAAACCAAGCATGGAACATCAAAAATTATAGATACATTTGCAATGTATCAGGCCTTCAGTAAAATCCTCATGGAAAGGCTTAGAAGCATCACTATCCTTGCTCGATCCTGCCATCACAAGGGAGCTGATAGAAGTTGGGACAGTGGCTTGATTTGGTTTTCTGGAAAAGAGGCAAGATCGATGGTGGCGAGTGGGACATGGAGAAGAACAAACACTCTCATAATATGCGTTGAACAAGATCAGAAAGCGACATTGTCAAGGAGAAGAACGGTGGTGCTTGGCTAGAGGTAGGGTAATGGGAAACTGGGGATAGAGCGTATAGGCGAAGTTGAATAAAATGAAAATGGACGCATGTTCCTCTGCTCTAGTTACCTCCACAATAAATATTTCTTGTAAAATAAAACGGAGTACTACTGAGTAGAATGTAGGGAAGTTATGCAGTAGCTATCCACCAGTAATAATAATGTATCCCGTTCTCAAGCTCTTTGTGGTATTAGTTTCCAACAAAAAAACTCTTGCGTAATTTCTAGTCAAATGGATGGCCATGCCAATTTATAAAAAAGATTTCCATATATAATATGTGGTGTGATTCCGATGTGTTTTTTGTACCAATACATACTTCACAAAACAACACATTCTTTTGCACCTGGGAATTTAATATGCTATTTTTTTTAACATAAAGGGTCCAACCATACACTAGAAACCGTTGTCATTATCATAAACTGCGAAATAGATATGGAATTTGACCTCGGTCATCTTGCTTGGAACCCATGAATGTTAATACTTATAACAGGCCATACTGTAAAACATGGTTTTTGAAATGCTACCAAAACAATTGTCCTTGTTTTGAAAACAATCAAACAATAAATAATGAGTACTAATAACAAAAGAATTCACACGATGTGCTCCTGCATGTACTACTTTCCGTGAAGATAAACATGAGTTTGGACAACTATTTAAAGATAAACATGAGTATGAATATTCTTGTATTTCAAGCCGAACTACCAAGTTCAAGGCCATATCTACATCATATATACTTTATGTCGATGATCCCGTATCCAAGAATTTGCATGCCGACCAATTTGGCCATATTTTGAAACAATCAAAGAGGAAGTAGTATAAAGAGCAGGGCTCGATCATATACTCTCTCGAAAAGGTGCTGAACCCAACTATTTTCTCTGCTTAATTTAGGGTCCTTTGTGCTAAATGTACGGACCTCGGTGTAATTTTCCATTTTTTGGTCCTTGAAGCAAGTAGTACTCCCTTCTTACCAAATTGGGATGCATATTACTTTTGGTCAAAGTCAATTTTAATAAACTTTGACTAAGTATACAACGTCAACTTAATATTATTAGAATCATCATGAACTATATTTTCATATTGTATGCATTTGTCATTAGAAAAGTCAATATGTTTTTCCATATATAAAACATTGACTTTGACCAAACCTAATATGCGTCCTAATTTGGGAAAGAGGAAGTAGTATGAAAAGTATGGCTCGATCAGCTGCTCTCTTGAGAAGGACCAGTACCCCAACTATTTTCATTGATGAATTTTATGGTACTTTGTGCTAAATGTATGGACCTCAATTTAATTTTCCACTTTTTAGGTCCTTGATGTAAAATGTACTCCCCCAATCATGTAAAATTTTAATTACAGGAGTACAAGTAAATGTGATAGATTACTCTTATAGTTTTCCCAAAATCTTTCGAAGCAACTATGAATTTAGTTTAGCAAAACTACCGAGAGTTCTAAAAAAATCAAGTTCTTAGCTATGAAAGAACTTGGCATGGTGATGTTCCCGTATTTGGTACATGGGTGCTTCGATCTTGGCATGCCTGGTGAAAGATAACACTGCTAATGGGAGTTTCCAACTTATAAGAACAAAAAAGTTCAATTTTCAAAGCGACGTGAATGTTTTTCTGTAAAGCAAGCATGAAGAAAAATGGCTCGGAATGCCACAACCCTAGTTTTCACTTAAAATATCGACCATGATTCACTTACGATTATTTACCAAGATAAACATGAGTATGAACATTCTTGGATTTCAAGCCAAACAAACAACGTCATGACCATATGTACATCATAGTTTATATGTGTTGATTATCCCATATCTAGGAATTTGCATGCCGGCAGATTTGGCCATACTTTGAAAACAATCGAATAGAAAGTAGTATGAAGAGTGTGGCTTAATCAGCTCCTCTGCCAAGAATAAGCCGAACCCAACTATTTGCATTGCTTAATTTTAGGATCCTCTGTGCTAAATAAATGAACCTCGATGTAATTTTCCATTTTTAGGTCCTTGATGTAAAATGTACTCCCACCACCTAAATAAAATTTCAACCTAAAAGTAAATGGTAAAATTTAAACGATTTTGAGCTTATTAGTTGTCAATGAGTATGATCCTTTATTGGATTTCAAGACGAACGACCCAGTTCATGGCCATGTCAACATCATACTTTATATGTGCCGGTCCCATATCCAAGATTTTTCATGCTGATAGATTTGGACATATTTTGAAAACAATTGAAAAGGAAGTAGTATGAACAGTACGGCTGGATCAGCTGCTCTCTCGAGAAGGAGCTAAACCCGACTATTTTCCTTTCTTAATTTTAGGGAGGTTTGTGCTAAATGTATGGATCTTGATGTAAGTTTTCCTTTTTTAGGTCCTTAATGTACTCCCACCGCCAGTGTAAAATTCTAACCTAAAAGCAAGTGGTGAAATTTAAATGATATTAAGCTAACTTGTTAACAAGTATAAACATTCTTGAATTTCAAGCCGAACAACCATAAGGTCAAGGCCATACCTCTACGTCATAATTTATGCTAATGATCCCATATCCAAGAGTTCGCAAGCCGATAGATTTGGTTATATTTTGAGAACAATCAAAGAGGAACTAATATCAAGATTATGGCTCGATCAGCTGCTCACTTGAGAAGGAGCCATACCGACTATTTTCCTTGCTTAGTTTTAGGGTCCTTTGTGCTAAATGTAAGGACCTCAATGTAATTTTCCCTTTCTTAGGTCCTTGATGTAAAATATACTCCCACCGTTGGTGTAAAATCATAACCAAAAAGTGTAAGTGGTGAAATTTAAATGAATTTAATCTTAGTTTTCAACGAGTATGAACAATCTTGGATTTCAAGCCGAACGAACAAGTTCAAGGGCATATCAACATCATACTTTATGTTGATGATGCTATATCCAAGAATTCGCATGCCGATAGATTTGGATATATTTTGAAAACAATCAAAGAGGAAGTAGCATGAAGAGTATGGCTCGATCAGCTGCTCTCTCGAGAAGGATTCATACCTGGCAGTTTGTCTTGCTTAATTTTAGGGGGGGGGGTTCTAAATGTATGCACCTCGATGTAATTTTCCCTTTTTCGGTCCTTCATGTAAAATGTACTCCTACCGCCCGTGTAAAATTCTAACATAAAAGTGTAAGTGGTGAAATTTTATAGACGATTTTAAGCTTACTTGTCAACGAGTATGAACATTCTTGGATTTCAAGCTGAACCACCAAGGTCAAGGCCATATCAACATCATACTTTATGCTGATGATCTCATATCAGAGAATTTGCATGGCGACAGATTTTGCCATATTTTGAAAATAATCAAAGAGGAAGTACTATGAAGAGTTTGGCTCAGATCAACTGATCCCTCGAGAAGGAGCCGAACCAGAAAGTTTTGCTTTCAGGGTCCTTTGTGCTAAATGTATGGACCTCGATGTAATTTTCCTTTTATAATGATGCCGGGCTGGGGCCGCCTTGGAGGTGGCATGCTTTTGCAGTGGCATGGCTCTGGTTCCTAGAGACGCCGATATGGTGGAGTAGGTGGCGAGCGGTGGGGGCAAGCCTTTTCTCCGTGGTCGGAGGTATAGGGATAGCGTCAGTCCTATTGCGTGCCTCCCTCCGTCTTCGCTCTGTGGAGCCTCTATGCAATCCCTTGTCATGAGGAGATTTTGGCCTTCTGCGGCTATTCAGGGTTCACTAGCAAAGCTCTGGGTTGGACCCAAGCCTCTGCTAGGCGGCCTTTTCCTGTTGCTTGCATGCTTTAGCGACGCGGTCGTACACCTGAGCAAAGGCTTCTGGTGACCTGTCCTGCTCCAGGAGGGTCTTGGCGATGGCAATGTTGAGAGTGGGGGTTGGCATGACCTGCCTCCCCTCTAAATCTATGTAAGGGGTGGCTTTTGTCGGCTTAGACCCATCAAATCCCAAGCCTCGCTGAACGTCGAGATCTTGGACGACATGAGCTGGTACCTTTTTTGCTTTATGCTTTAACAACAATTGCTTGTACTCGGCCTCCATATCTCTTGCCGCCTTAATTGATTGCTGCGCCTTAGCCATGTCTTCGTCCAGCTTAGCGCCCTGCTCCACGATGCACTTGCCCTCCGCCAAGATTTCCGCATGCTTCTCATCAAGCTCCGTAATGCTCCGGATATGGGCGATGGTGATTGGATCAACAAGGAGTGCGCCGTAGATTGCTTTGTCAGCGGGAGTGGCTAGCTGGTTGCCAGCTGCAAACGTTGACGGTGGCATTGGCGGTTGATTTGATTGTCGGGCCGTATTAGGGTTTGTGGCCGTATTAGGGCTGACTACACATACCATCTAAAGAGATAGATCAAACACAAATTATAAATCTATCATAGACCGGCCAGTCATACGGACACAAAAATAGATCTTCTTTATTGCAAGTTCATAATAGTACTATGGTTTCTCCATCTCCCCAAGAACAAAATAACTACTCAAACATGGAAGTAATCAACAATATCATCATAATCAAATGGATGGATAAAAGTATAGAAGTAAATCTGGTGCAAACCACAATTGAATCTGGAATTACAACAAGATCTGATATATGAGTGATGGGGGTAGTGATGGTGATGAATACGCAGTGGTTGATGGTGAAGGGGATGATGCAATGTCCTCCAACAATCTGTGAAGCAGCTAGGATTTGCCCCTCGCCAAGTCCTCCTTCAGATCCCTTTCATATCGGGTTTTCGTGGTTTCTGGTGGCTGTGAATGTCGGATCTCCCTACTATCTTCACTAGGAGAGAGCATTTGATGAGGTGTATGCGCTTCCGCGTGGTACGGGCGGACGATATGGGTGGGCTCTACCCGTACTACTAGTCGTTATCGCTGCAGTAGCTTCCCCCACATTCGGTATTATCCTAGGTGCAAAGGTAAATAAATAGAATGACTTTTAACACTTAAATATATCATATTATAACTTAATATGACCGTCCAATAGATATGATCATAATAGACTTAGTTATTCGAGATCCTGTTGAAACAAGGACAAAAAGGTGTGCGCAAACACAGTGAAATACCAAAATCCCTATTCTATTTATGCAAAACAAAAGGGTAACTATGCTTAAATTTTGGACTCATCAACTCCCCCAAGCTAAACGCTTGGTCGTCCTCGATCAAGATGGTGACTTACATACAAGATCATCATGTTCACGAGGCACGATTCGTTACAATAAAGGATGCAGAAATTGAAACTGGAATACAACATCAGATGTAAAGTTACTTTGGGGGTATTATCATACCCTTACACATCACATGACTTAGAGGCTTCCACACCTTTTTAGTACCAACGAAGTTATAAGAAGCTTTTAGTGATCCAACATATCATATAATCATAAAGTTAGACTGACTGAGCACTTGATTTCAGTAATGTCGATTCATGATCATTCTTTTTCTTGGGATTCTTTTGATAGTTGTTCTTTTATTTCTCTACTCTTCTCTTTTTATTTTTCTATTTTTCTTTTTCTCTCTTCCACCTCGTTGTTTTAGTACAGCCACTTGATCATCCTCACTACCTTTATGATCTTTCTGTTGGGGCCCTTATGTCAGCCTCTCTGGTATGTTCTAGCTTGTGGGTCCCCGATGCATCCTTGTATGTTCTGTCTGGTGGGTCCATAATGCTAGCCTCTCTATACAAGTATTTAAACTTTTGTTTCGAACCCACCCTCAAATAACTCGAGGGACGCTCCATGCTGGTGGGTCTGTGATGTCAGCCTCTCTGTATTGCGATATTGCTAGAAAAAAAATGTAAACCCAATATATACACACATAGGCGATTCGAACAAAAGATCTCCAAATCAAATAAATGTAAACTAAGTGCGTTGCCGCTACATCAAAGATATTTATAGAACTAATATCATTAAACATTTATTAGTACTACAACTTATGTATTAGTCTTCTTAAAAAATATTTTGTGTGCCCATGTTTATCTCTTTTAAAATATAAAAGGGCAACACTCCTAGCATTTCAATTTATAAAATGCCACATAATGGAGTATTTTCTTAAAACATGGGTAGGTAAAGTTTTTATTATTATGTGAGGTGGGGGAAATGCCCATCTGAAATAAAAAGAGTTTGTCTATTATACATAGGCTCCTCTACATGGGTTAATCTCCATAGGATATGCTCCATGGGATTCTTTCTCAAATTTCACTAGGCTGTGCTCAGCAGTCCCTGACCCCTAAAAGGCTGAATTAACATGTTCTCGGCTATGATCCATGGGCTCCTTTCTCAAATTTCACTAGGCTATGGTCAGCAGTCCCCTGATGCTGAAAAGATCGAACTAACATGTTTTGGGATAAAGAGGGGCCGAATGAGTTAGATATCTTTTCCAGGTTAATAAAAATTACATTATGATTTGCTAAGCCAGATTCAAAACAAAGACCTCGGAGAGGGAGGGGGAAAAGCGATAATTATTTTTGGCAGATATTCATGTCAAAATTCAGCAGTACAGAATAAGATAGAAAAAATATCAACAGATTCGAAGTTCATATTCATGAGAAATTGACAAATTCAGCAGCATTCCAAAAGTGACCAATTCAGCAATATAGACACAGAAATACAATAGCACTACAAAGAGAACTAGTTCTTGCTCAGCTCTAAAAGCCTTGTCACGCGATCAGTTTTCCCTTTTCACCAAACACACTCGACCATTGGAGTAAGAAAAACGGATGATCAAGTCTGCTTTGAGTACCTTCTTCTCACATCAATGCATGTGTGACCCCCGTATGCAACCCAAAATCCTGATGTCTAATCTATATTGTGACAAGGCCATGTTTCAAAACAAAAGCAAGACTATCTGCAGCCCTTGATTTAAACAAGTACCAGGACATCAGTATTAGTTCAACAAAATGCTTTACTAATAGCAACGATAGAACATTTGAGAGATTCAGTAGCTTTTCTGCTTGAAATACAATAGCAGTACAGTGAGAATCAGTTCTTGTTCCAGCTCAAAAAACCTTGGCGCACATCAGTTTAGCTTATTCTCTAAAGAGACTCGATCATCGGAGAAAGAAAAACTAACGATCAAGTCTGCTTCTGTGTCAATACCTCCTTCTTACGTTAATGCTTATGTGACCGACCAGATGGAACCCAAAATTCCCAAGACTCATCTAGATAATTGTCAATGCTTAGTTTCAAAATAAAAGCAAGACAATCTAATGACTTCATCTAAACAAGTACAAGTACATCATAGTTCGTTCTACAAAAGATTGTACTTATAGTAACGACAGAACATTTGACAGATTTAGTAGCATTTGAAAGATTCAGCAGTACAGAATCAAACCATAAAAATATCAGAAAGATTCCAGGTTCATATTCAGTAGCACTTGAAAGAGTCAGCACAACATTTCAAAGTGACCAGTTGGTAGTACACAGACAGTGACCAAAAGAATTGTCAGATTCAGTAATGCAGTTATTGAAATTCAATAGATTTAGCAAGGCCTAATTCGAAAGGAAAGCGAGACCACATCCTACACTCGGCCGGTCCATCTGAAAAAGTATCAAACAAAGCTTTTGTCAGGTTTTCTAGCAGTTGAAAGAGTCAGCAGTATATAATAAGAAAGAAAAATATCGACAAATTCCGATTTCACATTTAGTGGCACTAGGACATATTCAGCATCATTTCACAGTGAGAGATTTAGTTTTCCTTTTTCTCCGAATACTTGATCATTGGAGCAAGTAAAACTGACGATCAAGTCTACCTTCGTGTGCATGCGTCCTTCTGACATAAATTCTTGTGTGCGACCTCCATAGGCAACTCAAAATTCCGAAAGCCTCGTCTATATTATGAGTTTATGACAAGGACAAGTTACAAAAGAAAAGAAAGACTGTCTACTGCACTTGATCTAAAAAAGTACCAGTACATCATTATTAGTTCTATAAAATACTTAGTTACTAGCAACAACAGAACAAAGGCAAAGCAGTACCATCTCCTACCCTTGATCTAAACAAGTATCAGTATATAGTACAAAATACTCCGAAATACAGGAACTACTACTATAGTAGTACTACTTTGTAGCCAAAATAATTCAACAGGGCCGATACCAACTGAGCTTTCCTATTACATAGTATTACGATTACTTACGGTAGTTTGGTTCCAATCGCAGTCATTAGCGAAGCTCGGGATGACCATAATGGAGTCTCCGGAGATTTCCATGCAACATTGGTTGAGATATCAATAGCTGCTACTTCGGTATTTAGACTGAAGCAACATATTTCAGGAAACAACTTATATCCAAGTCCTATTACATGGTGGGAGGTGTAGAGACGGTTGCTTCTTGTTAGATATCCTAGGGCAACATCTGCACCGCCTAATGCAATGTTAATCGGATAGTTCAATCCAAGAAAAAGGGAATATGCTCCAGGTCAGCAATCGCTATCCATGGCTTAGGTGGATACAAGTAAGTAGTGTACTTTGAGTACACCTTGCAACCAAACCCAGTAGCATAGGTGACATAAGTGTGAACGCAGCAATCAACACTATGATCATCAACATGATTGCCATGACAATTATAAGTACCGCCATAAAACACCTCATCAGTAACGCCCCTCGGTATGGATAAGAAGGAGATATTAATATGCAGATATTGATAAGAACCATAAACTAGGTTCGTGCTTGTCATCATCTATGGCATCAAGGTTTCCCTCCTCGAGATGCGCCCTAGGTGGTGACGAGAGAAGAATAGGACCTTCAAAAAGAAATAACGGCCAAATCGGCAAACACTAGTTTACATCCATTCAAATTGAAGCTAGTGTTTAGAACATGAATGGATGAAACTTACCAAAATATAGATGATTCGAAATAAAACTGCCACTCTCAGTGGGTACAAACACCAGACACTTGTGGATAAGTGCATCATTGTATTTGAAAGAGCACTGGAACTGGTTGTCAAGAACTTTCCATGCATACTCATCGCCATCAAGGGTAGCAATTGAGTAGCCGAAGATAGTGACAAGAGAGAAATGTAAATAATCCGTCGTAGTTGTGGGAGCTCAGGAAATTGCAATCTTCAAGAGGAGAATAGGGTGATCATTATGAATGAATGTAAACGAATCGTTTGTGGTTACAAAATCATTGACTTGTGGGAGAGGAACGCGGTGATGAGTGTACACATTGACAAGCTCCAACTTGCACTCAGACCCAACAGTGGCGATCTAATCTCCATTGGCACCTACCCACTGCTTACCCATACAATTCAGGAACACAACATCGGAGAAGAACTTGTCTAGCGGCATTAACTTGCATTTCTTGCCCTTGCCATCGAAGTACTCGTTGCATTCCCATGGTTTCTTAGTCGGGTGAGAATGAAGAACACAGGGGAGGCCAAACAGCTGAGAATCATGTAAAGTTGCACTATATTTTGCCGACTCAAGAAGATGTTTGGACGTACCGGCGAGGCTCGCAGCGGTGATGACGTCACATCTTGGTATGAGTTCTTCAAGCGGGGCCTTGATGTCAACGCACTTCTATTCTTGTAGACAGTTGTTGGGCCTCCAAGTGTAGAGGTTTGTAGAACAGCAGCAAGTTTTCCCTTAAGTGGATCACCCAAGGTTTATCGAACTCAGGGAGGAAGTGGTCAAAGGTATCCCCTCTCAAGCAACCCTGCAATCAAGATACAAGAAGTCTCTTGTGTCCCCAACAAATCCAATACACTTGTCAGGTGTATAGGTGCACTAGTTCGGCGAAGAGATAGTGAAATACAAGTGGTATAGATAATTATAAGTGGTAACGGTGCGAGAAAATAACTTGATGGCGTGGAAGAGACTAAAAGCAAACTGAAATAAAGTTAGAAGCAAGCAAACATGTGACAGATCTAGTAGCAAACAGTGTTTCAATGCTTAGAAACAAGGCCTAGGGATCATACTTTCACTAGTGAACACTCTCATATAAATATATTCTTCTTTATGATACTACGCTGAACTACTCTCCGGTTGGACACTCTAATCGATGGTATGGCTATAACAACACACCCCAAAGTTTGCTTTCCACATCTAGATAACCCCACACTGTCACCTTGAGCACTAGATGGTTCCAACAAACACCACAATTTCATAGAGACATCCAACTCCAAATAAAACTCATAATAAGTATTTGTAATCTCTAGCCTAAGTGCCACCATGGTGTGCACGCTGTCACTTTCACACACATGGGGAGAGCAGAGATCTATTAAAGCACTTGAGTAGCAAGGTAGATCTATAGTTTACAAGCTCATGATCTCAATAAGATCATGCATAGAGAGAGATGAACACATAGCTACCGGTAGAACCCTTAGCCTCGCGAGAGAACTACTCCCTCCTCATCATGGGAATCAGCAATGGTGATGGAGATGGTGGTGGAGATCGATCGAGATGGCTCCGGGGGCACTTCCCCGTCCCGGCAGGGTGCCGGAACAGAGAATTTCTGTCCCCCGAATCTTCCCTTCGGTGGCGGCGGCGCTGTGGAACTTTTCGTGGATTTCGATTGATCTAGGGTTTTGGTATCGGGAGGCTCTTATAGGCGAAGGAGGCAAGGTCAGTGGGCGGCCAGGGGGGCCCACACCATGCCCTGGTGCGGCCAAGGGGACCCGCGCCTAGGGGTGGTGTGGCCGCCTGCGGCCTCTCCGTCTTGTATTCTGGCTCCGTGAGTCTTCGGGAAAAATAGTAACTTTGGCTTTTGTCCCGTCCAATTCCGAGAATATTCATTTTCTGAATTCCTGGAACCAAAAACAGCAGAAAACAGGCAACTGGCACTGTGGCATCTTGTTAATGGGTTAGTCCAAGAAATCATATGAAAAGTACTCCAAAGTTGGAACAAAACACAAGAAAGTAGATAAAACCAAGCATGGAACATCAAAAATTATAGATACATTTGCAATGTATCAGGCCTTCAGTAAAATCCTCATGGAAAGGCTTAGAAGCATCACTATCCTTGCTCGATCCTGCCATCACAAGGGAGCTGATAGAAGTTGGGACAGTGGCTTGATTTGGTTTTCTGGAAAAGAGGCAAGATCGATGGTGGCGAGTGGGACATGGAGAAGAACAAACACTCTCATAATATGCGTTGAACAAGATCAGAAAGCGACATTGTCAAGGAGAAGAACGGTGGTGCTTGGCTAGAGGTAGGGTAATGGGAAACTGGGGATAGAGCGTATAGGCGAAGTTGAATAAAATGAAAATGGACGCATGTTCCTCTGCTCTAGTTACCTCCACAATAAATATTTCTTGTAAAATAAAAACGGAGTACTACTGAGTAGAATGTAGGGGAAGTTGTACGAGTAGCTATCCACCAGTAATAATAATGTATCCCGTTCTCAAGCTCTTTGTGGTATTAGTTTCCAACAAAAAAACTCTTGCGTAATTTCTAGTCAAATTGATGGCCATGCCAATTTATAAAAAAGATTTCCATATATAATATGTGGTGTGATTCCGATGTGTTTTTTGTACCAATACATACTTCACAAAACAACACATTCTTTTGCACCTGGGAATTTAATATGCTATTTTTTTTAACATAAAGGGTCCAACCATACACTAGAAACCGTTGTCATTATCATAAACTGCGAAATAGATATGGAATTTGACCTCGGTCATCTTGCTTGGAACCCATGAATGTTAATACTTATAACAGGCCATACTGTAAAACATGGTTTTTGAAATGCTACCAAAACAATTGTCCTTGTTTTGAAAACAATCAAACAATAAATAATGAGTACTAATAACAAAAGAATTCACACGATGTGCTCCTGCATGTACTACTTTCCGTGAAGATAAACATGAGTTTGGACAACTATTTAAAGATAAACATGAGTATGAATATTCTTGTATTTCAAGCCGAACTACCAAGTTCAAGGCCATATCTACATCATATATACTTTATGTCAATGATCCCGTATCCAAGAATTTGCATGCCGACCAATTTGGCCATATTTTGAAACAATCGAAGAGGAAGTAGTATAAAGAGCAGGGCTCGATCATATACTCTCTCGAAAAGGTGCTGAACCCAACTATTTTCTCTGCTTAATTTAGGGTCCTTTGTGCTAAATGTACGGACCTCGGTGTAATTTTCCATTTTTTGGTCCTTGAAGCAAGTAGTACTCCCTTCTTACCAAATCGGGATGCATATTACTTTTGGTCAAAGTCAATTTTAATAAACTTTGACTAAGTATACAACGTCAACTTAATATTATTAGAATCATCATGAACTATATTTTCATATTGTATGCATTTGTCATTAGAAAAGTCAATATGTTTTTCCATATATAAAACATTGACTTTGACCAAACCTAATATGCGTCCTAATTTGGGAAAGAGGAAGTAGTATGAAAAGTATGGCTCGATCAGCTGCTCTCTTGAGAAGGACCAGTACCCCAACTATTTTCATTGATGAATTTTATGGTACTTTGTGCTAAATGTATGGACCTCAATTTAATTTTCCACTTTTTAGGTCCTTGATGTAAAATGTACTCCCCCAATCATGTAAAATTTTAATTACAGGAGTATAAGTAAATGTGATAGATTACTCTTATAGTTTTCCCAAAATCTTTCGAAGCAACTATGAATTTAGTTTAGCAAAACTACCGAGAGTTCTGAAAAAATCAAGTTCTTAGCTATGAAAGAACTTGGCATGGTGATGTTCCCGTATTTGGTACATGGGTGCTTCGATCTTGGCATGCCTGGTGAAAGATAACACTGCTAATGGGAGTTTCCAACTTATAAGAACAAAAAAGTTCAATTTTCAAAGCGACGTGAATGTTTTTCTGTAAAGCAAGCATGAAGAAAAATGGCTCGGAATGCCACAACCCTAGTTTTCACTTAAAATATCGACCATGATTCACTTACGATTATTTACCAAGATAAACATGAGTATGAACATTCTTGGATTTCAAGCCAAACAAACAACGTCATGACCATATGTACATCATAGTTTATATGTGTTGATTATCCCATATCTAGGAATTTGCATGCCGGCAGATTTGGCCATACTTTGAAAACAATCGAATAGAAAGTAGTATGAAGAGTGTGGCTTAATCAGCTCCTCTGCCAAGAATAAGCCGAACCCAACTATTTGCATTGCTTAATTTTAGGATCCTCTGTGCTAAATAAATGGACCTCGATGTAATTTTCCATTTTTAGGTCCTTGATGTAAAATGTACTCCCACCACCTAAATAAAATTTCAACCTAAAAGTAAATGGTAAAATTTAAACGATTTTGAGCTTATTAGTTGTCAATGAGTATGATCCTTTATTGGATTTCAAGACGAACGACCCAGTTCATGGCCATGTCAACATCATACTTTATATGTGCCGGTCCCATATCCAAGATTTTTCATGCTGATAGATTTGGACATATTTTGAAAACAATTGAAAAGGAAGTAGTATGAACAAAGACGGCTGGATCAGCTGCTCTCGAGAAGGAGCTAAACCCGACTATTTTCCTTTCTTAATTTTAGGGAGGTTTGTGCTAAATGTATGGATCTTGATGTAAGTTTTCCTTTTTTAGGTCCTTAATGTACTCCCACCGCCAGTGTAAAATTCTAACCTAAAAGCAAGTGGTGAAATTTAAATGATATTAAGCTAACTTGTTAACAAGTATAAACATTCTTGAATTTCAAGCCGAACAACCATAAGGTCAAGGCCATACCTCTACGTCATAATTTATGCTAATGATCCCATATCCAAGAGTTCGCAAGCCGATAGATTTGGTTATATTTTGAGAACAATCAAAGAGGAACTAATATCAAGATTATGGCTCGATCAGCTGCTCACTTGAGAAGGAGCCATACCGACTATTTTCCTTGCTTAGTTTTAGGGTCCTTTGTGCTAAATGTAAGGACCTCAATGTAATTTTCCCTTTCTTAGGTCCTTGATGTAAAATATACTCCCACCGTTGGTGTAAAATCATAACCAAAAAGTGTAAGTGGTGAAATTTAAATGAATTTAATCTTAGTTTTCAACGAGTATGAACAATCTTGGATTTCAAGCCGAACGAACAAGTTCAAGGGCATATCAACATCATACTTTATGTTGATGATGCTATATCCAAGAATTCGCATGCCGATAGATTTGGATATATTTTGAAAACAATCAAAGAGGAAGTAGCATGAAGAGTATGGCTCGAGCAGCTGCTCTCTCGAGAAGGATGCATACCCGGCAGTTTGTCCTGCTTAATGCTAGGGGGCGGGGTTCTAAATGTATGCACCTCGATGTAATTTTCCCTTTTTCGGTCCTTCATGTAAAATGTACTCCTACCGCCCGTGTAAAATTCTAACATAAAAGTGTAAGTGGTGAAATTTTATAGACGATTTTAAGCTTACTTGTCAACGAGTATGAACATTCTTGGATTTCAAGCTGAACGACCAAGGTCAAGGGCATATCAACATCATACTTTATGCTGATGATGTTATATCATAGAATTTGCATGGCGAGAGATTTGGCCATATTTTGAAAAGAATCAAAGAGGAAGTACTATGAAGAGTTTGGCTCAGATCAACTGATCCCTCGAGAAGGAGCCGAACCGAAAGTTTTGCTTCGTGGTCCTTTGTGCTAAATGTATGGACCTCGATGTAATTTTCCTTTTATAATGATGCGGGCTGGGGCCGCTTGGAGGTGGCATGCTTTTGCGTGGCATGGCTCTGGTTCCTAGAGACGCCGATATGGTGGAGTAGGTGGCGAGCGGTGGGGGCAAGCCTTTTCTCCGTGGTCGGAGGTATAGGGATAGCGTCAGTCCTATTGCGTGCCTCCCTCCGTCTTCGCTCTGTGGAGCCTCTATGCAATCCCTTGTCATGAGGAGATTTTGGCCTTCTGCGGCTATTCAGGGTTCACTAGCAAAGCTCTGGGTTGGACCCAAGCCTCTGCTAGGCGGCCTTTTCCTGTTGCTTGCATGCTTTAGCGACGAGGTCGTACACCGAGCAAAGGCTTCGTGACTGTCTCCGCTCCAGGAGGGTCTTGGCGATGGCAATGTTGAGAGTGGGGGTTGGCATGACCTGCCTCCCCTCTAAATCTATGTAAGGGGTGGCTTTTGTCGGCTTAGACCCATCAAATCCCAAGCCTCGCTGAACGTCGAGATCTTGGACGACATGAGCTGGTACCTTTTTTGCTTTATGCTTTAACAACAATTGCTTGTACTCGGCCTCCATATCTCTTGCCGCCTTAATTGATTGCTGCGCCTTAGCCATGTCTTCGTCCAGCTTAGCGCCCTGCTCCACGATGCACTTGCCCTCCGCCAAGATTTCCGCATGCTTCTCATCAAGCTCCGTAATGCTCCGGATATGGGCGATGGTGATTGGATCAACAAGGAGTGCGCCGTAGATTGCTTTGTCAGCGGGAGTGGCTAGCTGGTTGCCAGCTGCAGACGTTGACGGTGGCATTGGCGGTTGATTTGATTGTCGGGCCGTATTAGGGTTTGTGGTAAGTTCCTGCGCCGGTAGCTGGCGGGTAGCCTGAGGAGGCAGAGCTTTGGCTGGAGCCGGAGGCTCGGCGGCTTTCTTAGCTGTTGCTGCTCTAGTGACCGCTGGCATGGGCGGAGCTCTCTCACATTCCCGTTCGTGTCCATCTTCTTCCATCACGCTCCCAATGGCGACTAGCACCTGGTGGGAGTTGTTGGTCTTCTCTGCGCGCTCCTCCTTCTCGATCTCCTGCTTGATCTCCCTCATAACAGCGTCATATTCTTCCGAGTTAGCGTCCGAGCCACCGACATCCATGCTGATGTCGGTGTAAAGCGCATCGAGCACGGAGTCAAAGGTAGCTTCGGTGTTGGCGATGGCGGACATGGAGGGTGATGGAGGCGGGTCGTTGTTGTTGTTATCTCTTCCGGATATGATGGAGAGTGCCGTCATGGCCTCTTCATTGGCATCCGCATATTCGTTGATGATGGCAACCATCTCACCAAGGGTAAGAGGGCCTACGGCCTGCCGCCTTCAGAGGGTATGCCGGAGAGGTGTTCCAGGCGTGAGCCCTTCCACGAAGAGGTACACGAGTTCGTCGGCATGTTCACCCTCTAGGGTTTCCCTCACCCTCATCCATCTGGCAAGGTATTCACGGGGAGGTTCCCCATCTCTTTGAACGCATCTGGCCAGATCGAAGATGGGGAAGACACCGACAAAGTGTGACCTGCGCATCTCTAATGCTCGGGGAAGCCAAGCGGATTTGCGAGGTCCTTCCACCGTTATATCCTGCACAGGGGCGGTTTGGGTGGGCCTTAAATTTTCCTGATCCGAGCCACGATACTCGAAAGAGAGGTATGGCCCAGATCCTTCCGCGAACGTGTCCTGCTCATTGTCGGTCCATGCGGGGCTTGACGAGTTTCCGACTTCCTGGGAGCTAGGACCCGAGTCAGTTTCGCTGATGAACATGTGGATATCTCCGAAGGGGATAACAGAGCAGTGCGTGGGGTTCGTCTTTGCCGGCACCCAAAACTCATCCGACGGGATGATCGGGACGTTGCTGTAGAAGAGAACGCGACCAATGGCTATGGTATCACCGATTCCCGCGAAGAGAATGGACCTCGCCCGGTGTAGAGATCGAAGCGCCTCTTGCCCCACGGTGGGCGCCAACTGTCGTGGTATTGCCGACAAGTACACCATGGAGGGGTCCTCACAGTGCGTATTTAGAGACATGGGGTAAGACGGAGAATTGGCGGGTACGAGGTAACATAGCTTACCCAGGTTCAAGTCCCACAAGTATAGCGGAACTCTAATCCTGCTATAAATCCCTATAATGGCAATACGCCGAGTTATAGAGATAGGTTCATTGTGCGAGGTGTTACACGTTGTACGCTGCAATCTGATGTCTGGTGCCCTAAAGGCTTCCCATAGGCCAGCTTATAAAAGCGCCAGGACCTAGGGTTTACAGGGAAAGGTCCTTGCCGGACAAGGTAAAGAGTCCTACACCTACACGAACTAATCTTCCGTGTCTTGTACACTCAAGGTTCCGAGTATGTTGGTGACTCCTGCGTAGCCTTCCTTTATCCGGCATAGGTCTCCCTTCAGGATCCGTCTAACTGGGCCACCCAGCAGGCCATAGGCCTTGCTACCAACTATGGGCCACCCGGGTTAGGCGGATTGGTGACATGCTATGAGGATACCCATGTAGCATATCCCCAACAGTAGCCCCCAGAGGACTTTGATCTCAGAATATCCCAAAGAACCCTGCAATCCTCTCCGGCTTCACAATGTTAGTCGGAGATTCCTTGAGTCTTCATTTCCCGAGTCAGATGATCTCCGTGTTTGATGGAATCTTTCGGACATGACTCTTCACTGCAACTGTCAGGAGGATGACGTAGGGTGCAGCCTACGCTACCTCGAAACGCACCGAAAACAAAGAATTAATCATCAGCTATTTTTACGTGCGGGAAATCCGAAATGGTGGAGCGGCAAAAGACGGAGGACGTGGCGTAATTACCGAGCACGTTCACTTCCACGTCGGCAACGTTCCAACCATCAGAATTATGGATATGAACTATCTCGATCTCAATAGGTAGTATTGCAACTTGCTGTGGCCAACACCAAAGACATTTATTAATATTAAAACATAAAAAATAGTCATAATCATGTCTAGCCCTTTAGTACACAGCTTTAGGGTCGCCTTCGGAATCGTCATCATCATTGTCATCGTCGTCGCTCGTAGCACACGGCTGGATTCTTAGCCCTTTCCCAGCTTGTGAACAGGGGAACAGGGGGGGCACCTGCCACTCCGGCCTCGGATTCACGATGCATGGGGAAGGGGGCTCCCGGATGACGACCGTGTTACGCCCTCGGCCTTCACCACCGCCACCATTCTTGTGGCTCTGCGGCTGGTGAAAGTGCGGGTACCTCAGGAGAGGATGGTCTCCCATGGAGATGTAGCACATCACACCGGCGATAGTTCGGTTCGCCCACCATAGGCAACGAGCGGCCTCGTTGTGGTTCACAGGGGCCGGGCCATCACCCTCGTACCTAGCGAGCTCCCTTTCCCGCCAGTTTGTGAAGAAGGCATTCCAGGTGTCGAGGTTATCGGGATCCCAGTAGGGATCCATCCGCTGCTCCAGCGTGAGCTCGAGGTATAAGTAGTTCGTGATGGCCGCATGGCAGGCCGAACCTTAAGGCACAGGAGGACCAGGAACCCCTCTAGCGGTCAGCATCCAGCCGGCGGGCAGCCGGTACCCCGGTAGGCATGGGTAGCTGGAAGCACACAACGCGTCGGTCTCCTCGAGCATCAGAAAGGCATAGTAAGTGGTGTGCATTGTTGTGAGGGAGAAGGTGTGGATGTGTGGATGGACATGGCGGTCACCCCAGTTATAGAGGGAAATGGCGGGAAAACATGGCGAGAAGCGGGGTAAATGGCGGGAAAGCATACCTTGATGACTCTAAAAATGTGGCGGGAAATATCTTTAGTCCCGGTTAGTGGCTCCAACCGGGACTCAAGGCCCACAAAAAAACTTTTAGTCCCAGTTACTAGTTTTAGTATTAAATATTATATTTCTAATGGGTATATTATTTTTTGTGAATATTTTGGTATATTATATGTATTTTCTATTTTTTAAATAATAAACTATATTTTTCCAACATTTATACTAAATATAATACTTGTTAAACGATAAATAATTTCATTTAACTTGTATAATAGAGTAAGATAATAGATTTAAATTATAGATCTTCTTTTTCTGAAAATTTTGATAGATGATACATAATTTTCTAAAAACTATTTCATTTTGGCGCCAAAAACCACTTTAGCCCCGGTTTGCGCGCGCAGGAATAACGACGGCCGAAAACACCTTTAGCCCCGGTTTGTAATACAAACCTGGACGGTTTGTATTACAAACCAGGGCTAAAGGTGGGGGGTATAAATACCCCCACCTCCACCCCGGGTCTAGCGATGACTTGGAGAGCCCGATTTCATCTTCTTCCGATCGTCTTTGCCGCCAGCACCGTCCGTCCCGCCGCCCGCACCGTCGTCCTCCTACCGCCTGTGCCGCCATCCGCACCGTCTGTGCCCGCCGATCGAGGAGGAGCTCGCCCCCGCCTGCACCGTCATTCGTCCTGCCGCATCCCGCCGCGCCGCGTCGCCCCTGCAGGTGAGGATAATTAGCTAGGTTTATTAGGGATTAGGGATTAGTTAGGTCAATTAGTTAGTTTAGGGGTTTATTATTGATTAAGTATTGTGAAGTCAATTATTCTTTTAAATGCAAAATTGTTTTATCTTTTTATGTATTAGTTAAGCTACGGACGGTAGACATAATGAAGAGGAGCTTCTCAACATGATAGATGAGGGTACTAGAGGTTCTTATTATGATGATGGCTCCCAGTATCTTAATTTGTCTGGAGGAGACGATAGTGGAGACGATGGTGGAGACCATGGTGGAGACGATGGTGGAGACCATGGTGGAGATAGATGTTGGAGACACCTTAATAACAAAGTCCGGTCAGGTATATAAAGCCTCTACCAATCGATCACTAGTATAGATGCACTAACTGATATGTATATATGTACTAACAAATGTTTCTTCTCTTAGACCTCCGCATCGGGCCAATGTTCTACAAGGAAAAGAGGCCCGACCCAAAAGTTGCCCGCTCATTTCCGTTTCTGCATTGACTTAGTCTATGCGTTGGGTCAACCGTTGGAGCCCATACAGTCTGTCAATGCATTTGTACATCAATGCGGAGTGATTGCTAGAGACACCGTCCTAATCACCACGCGAGAGTGGAATAAGCCAGGAAAGAAAAGGGATCCAGCTGGGGCTAGTATTGTCGATGATAGAGCGAAAGATGCGATGTGGAATTCTCTCATGACACATTTCACCTTACCAGTCTTGGAGACTGATGAGATCACACAACAAATGAGGTTGAAAGTCAAGGAATGGGCTCTTAAGAAGATGGGTGAACTATTCAAGGACTTGAAGAAAAGATTGTACCGGAAGTATGTGCAGAAGAAAAAACTACTGCATTCACTGTCCCACTAGAGAAGCAGTGGGATAACTGGGCCGCATTTGTGCAATAGAAGACCTCGTAACCAGCTCTGGCTTTGTCAGAAAAGAATAAGCTAAATGCAGCCAAAAATAAATATCACCATCATATGGGCACATGTGGCTACAAGAGTGCCATGCCTAAGTGCGATAAAGCTGAGGCCGACCTAGCGGTTAAAGGGGTCACTCCAGCTATGTCTGGCTAGCTCTTGAGGTCAATAAATTGGTTACTTAGGCATGGGACATTGTATGACCTAGAAACAAGAGAGATTGTTGCAAAAAAAGAAGTTGCTGGACCCAAGGATGATCTTATTAAAGTGATAAAAGAGGTTCAAGAGGGAAAGTTTGTTCCTAACATAGAGAACGATGATCTGACAAAGGCCCTCGGGAATCCTGAAATAGTTGGACGGACACGAGGCTTCAGACCTTCTTGTCCATGGGCTATCGGGTTTCCCGAGGACTTTGACACCTATAGAAGCCGATCGAGAAAAACAAAGCGGCAAGAACGGGAGGATGCAGAGCGTTTTGCGAGGGTTGAAGCCATGTTGCAGCAGCATCGGGAGGAGCTTAATCAACTTAGAGGACTCTGACAGCAAGATCCTGCAGTAGAGAGTATGGTCGGCGCCCCATATCAACGGAAAAGAACCATGGCTTCCACGGAGGTCCATGCTAATGATGCAATGATGGATGTGTACCCCGTGGATGCAATTAAGGAGAAGACTAGTTGTGAGCTGCATGTTGAACTGAAGAACATATCCATGAAGGGGGCGGTCGGCTTTGCTTTACCTTCTACCCCGGGAGCGACCTACCATTGCAATCCGATTCCAACTGGCTATGCTCGTGTCGGTGTGGATGAAGCTCAACCGCACTATCAGTCACTACAACTTGACTTCCCTGGAGGTGAAGGGAGACGACACAGGGAGAAGTCACGAGTGGCTTCATTCTTTGGAAAAAGGAACACATCAAGTTTCCAGGCTCGGCACCAAGGCCATCGTATCCACCGAGAAACAATCCATCACCACCAAGGCCACCGTCTCCTCCCAGTAAAAGTCCACCACCTCCAAGTCCACCCCTCCTTGATAATGACCTCAGCACGAGTCCATCTCAATCTACACAGCCGCCTCCACCCACTAAGGGCCAAAAGCGGAAGGATAGCACCGCTCCGTCGAGGGATAACCGATGCCGAAAGCAACAGTTGTCGCCCCTCCCAAAAGTACCGCCGGTTCCTCCCAAAAGGGCTTACGACCTAAATGATGAGGAGACCGATGCGGCCGTACGTGCCGAAGTGGATGCCCATTTTAAAAAGAAACAACCTGAGCCAGAGGTCCAAATAAACCCGGAAACTAAGGAGCACTTTAGGAGATTACTGACACAGCCATCCCAATCTCATTTAAATGCGCCAGATAACTATACACGCTGACTTTAGAAGACACTAAGACAGAAGAGATCAAGTGGTAGAGGAAGCATCACAAAAGACGTTCCCCAGCAGGGAGAACAAGCAAAACTATCAAGTGGTAGCGGAAGCATCAGAAGAGATGTTCCCCAGCTGGGGAAACAAGCAAAACAATCGAGTGGTAGCAGAAGCATCAGAAAAGACGTTCCCTAGCTGGGGAAACAAGCAAAACAATCACTGCCCCTGCTCCAGGTGTTACCCGAACCTGAACTATATGGGGGAGAACCTTTGCATATGGAAACGGCTAATTTATTTGTCGAGCAATGTAATATCTCTATTCATGACATTATTCGCAACGCTGATATCACCAGGGCTGATGTAGCAGAACGATATGTTCACAGGGAGTCTCTGGTCAGTTCTGAGAGGCTCCAGGTTATGGCAACAAAAATGCGATAATTGCATGTATGGTACATGAAAGAAGCAGAAAAAGAGCGACATTGGCTCATAGCGAAAGTTCGATAAGATCATTACTTCAGTGAAGACAAGGTCCCCATTGAATTTACAGAATTCTTTTAGTTATTCAATCTAAGAGAACTCGACAAATCTATCCTCAGTTGCTATTGTCTGTAAGTGATTACTTTATTTATGTAATTAAGTCTCTAGCTCAGCTTGTTCAATTCATTGCCGATAAGTATACTCACTATATTCTTTTTTACGCTATAATAATGCAGAATGAAGATTCTCGAATGTCAAAAAAGACAATCCATGGATTTGGGTTCGTTGACCCACATCGAGTTAATGGAGCTATGCTAAAGGATAAGCATGTGGAGACCAAGCAAACCTTGCTCCGTTTTTTCATGAGGCAGCATTTCTATAATGAAATACTATTTCCTTACCATTTCGGGTGAGAGTGTTATTGTCTTGTACACATTAACTTTTTCTTACTCGATGTTCAGTGTATATGATGAGTTACTGACGTATGTAAACCTTGTGTAGCTACCATTGGATTTTTCTAAGCATTTTTGTTGACTTAGGAAGGGTTCAAATCATGAGACATGGAAGAGTACCGCAGCATGATTGATATGCTCCAGAAGTAATTTCAACCATTATCGTACTATATAGGTTTCTTTCGTTCATTTTCTGAGATATCAAGTAGTTATTAACTCATTCATTCAATTTTTTGTCGGGTAGTGTTTGGACATGGTTCAAGAACAAGGTCTGTGGTCAATGGAGTGAGCAACTGAGTTTCAAATAGATCCTGGTAAGTAGTACGAGCTAGGTCCGTGCATCTATTTAATTCTTGTTTCTATATAATTATCATGCTAGAGTTATTATTTGATTGAATTCTATTCTTGTGAAGTGCGTGAGACAGCCACAAGGGACTAATCTATGTGGATTCTACGTTTGCAAGTTCATTCGCATCACTAGTAAGAAGCCCTTGGTAACTATTCGAGTAAGTAAACAATATATTCACCCTTTATTTTTATTACAATAAGTTGTGTTGAGTATAATTCATATAATCTCCTTCTTTATAGTTGGACGCGAGGCGGGATAAGCTCCTACCACAGGACCGCCTACTAGCAATCCTAGAGAAATTGGCTAGATTTTTGGTCGACGAGGTCATAGAACCATCCGGAGAATACTCTTTAGATAGACCCTAAAGCATCCATGTAATGATCTTCATGTAATCAAATAGACAGACTCTGGACCCGGTTGGGACTCCATGTAATGACCTCCATGTATGCTTGTAAGAGAAATTATATTATATGTGCATCAGCGTGTACAAGTACTATGTAGTAGCGTTCTGTATGCATACGAAAACTTGTTTGTAATGAAAACACAGAATGAAAAACAATTAAACACAAAATGAAAAGAAAAACCCTAAAACCCCATCTCCTGCCGCATCAGTCAAATGCCTCAAAACGCTGCCGCGACAACGACCCTTTAGTCCCGGTTCGTGTTACGACTAAATGTCCTCCAGCCTAACGCGGCTTGCGGGGCCACGTGGTGGACCTCTAGTCCTGGTTCGTAACACAATGGTAGAAAGAGGGCCTTTGGTCCAGCGCCCAAATTCCATTGGTCCCGGTTCATTTCCATAATCGGGACCAATGCCAGGCACTGGTCCCGGTTCATGCCGCCTAGGCATTGGTCCCGGTTGGTGGCACGAACCGGGACCAATGCCCCCACGATGCACACGTGGCGCAGGAGGGGCTTTGGTCCCGGTTCGTGGCAATAACCAGGACCAAAAACCCTCCCCTTGCTATATATAAGCCCAGCCCTTTGCCCACCAAATTTTGCTGGATTATGTGAGAGGTGTGGGTGCTAGCTTTTTTTTCTTTGATTGCACACAAGGTGTTCGACGAAATGTCTAAGCCACACTTTAGTTTGCACAACACGGTATCCTCGGCTGAGGTTAGCAACCTTATCTTCTTTATTTGTAACTGATACAAAAATATTGCATCTGTCCATGTAGGGTGGTCATTTTACTATTCACGATGTTATTGTAATGGTTAATTATTATGCCGTAGATTAATGCACGGATGCGATGGATGTATGGCGACCGACGCCATTCCGATTTTATTGCAGGCCTCCATAAATTTATCGATTTGGCTAAGGCAAAGAAATTGGATAATTTTATGCCTTGTCCCTACGTCGACTGTCGGAACATGGCGGAGCACTCTGCCCCGAGAATCCTTCAAAGCCATCTGCTTCGGAGAGGTTTCATGCCCGAATATTATTGTTGGGCCATGCACGGAGAAAGAGGGGTTAGGCTGGAAGAAAATGAAGAAGAGGAGGATGATGATAGCTATCCTATGTCCCCTGAAGAATACGGTGATACTGCAATGGAAGACAATGAAGAAGAGGGAGGCGGCAATGAAGAAGAACAACGGGCATCGGATGAGCCCGCTGATGGTCTTGGTCGGGTCATTTCTGATGCAAAGCAACAATGTGATACAGAAAGGGAGAAGCTTAAGATGGAGGCCATGCAAAAGGATCACAAAAAGTTGTTGTACCCAAATTGCAAAGATGGCAGCACAAAGCTTGGTACCACACTTGAACTGCTGAAATGGAAGGCAGAGACTGGCTTATCTGACAAGGGATTTGAGAAGTTACTGAAAATAATGAAGCCGAAGCTTCCAAAGGATAACAAGCTGCCCGAGACAACGTATGAAGCAAAGAAGACTATCTGCCCTCTTGGCTTAGATGTAGAGAAGATACATGCATGCATTAATGACTGCATCCTGTACCGCGGTGAGAAGTACGAGAATATGGATAAATGTCCGGTATGCAATGCATGTCGATACAAGATCAGACAAGATGACCCTGGTGATGTAGAGGGCGATGACGAGCCCTCCAGGAAGAGGGTATGTGGTATGCTCCTAAGGTTATGTGGTATGCTCCTATAATACCACGGTTGAAACGTCTATTCAGAAATAAAGAGCATGCTAGGTTGTTGCGATGGCACAAAGAAGAGCGTAACAAAGACGGAAATCGAGACACCTACCGATGGGTCGCGGTGAGAAACATCGAGAGAAAGTGCTCGAACTTTGCGGTGTGATGGGAGGAACTTATGGTTTGGTCTAAGTACAGATGGCATGAATCCTTTTTGGGGAGCAGAGTAGTCACACACTGGCCAGTGACTCTATGTATCTACAACCTTCCTCCTTGGTTGTGCATGAAGCGAAAGTTCATTATGATGCCAGTGCTCATCCAAGGACCGAAGAAACCCGGCAACGACATTGATGTGTACCTAAGGCCATTAGTCGATGAACTTTTGCAGTTGTGGGCAGAACCAGGTGTAAAGGTGTGGGATGAGCACAAATAGGAGCCATTTGACCTACGAGCGTTGTTGTTCGTAACCATCAATGATTGGCCTGCTCTTAGTAACGTTTCAGGACAGTCAAACAAGGGATACAATGCATGCACACACTGTTTAGATAATACTAAAGGTACATATTTGGATAAATGTAAGAAGGTTGTGTACCTGGGGTGTCGTAAATTTCTTCCGACCAATCATCAAGTAAGAAAGAAAGGCAAGAATTTCAACAGTGAGGCAGATTACCGGAAGAAACCTAAGCTCCCTAAAGGTGCTGATGTATTTGGTATGGTAAAGAACCTAGAAGTAATCTTTGGAAAGGGTCCTGGCGGTCAATCTGTTCCGAAAGACCCCATTACCGGACACATGGCCATGTGGAAAAAGAAATCTATATTTGGGAGCTTGAGTGTTGGAAAGACCTAGAGGTCCGTTCTTCAATCGACGTGATGCACGTGACGAAGAATCTTTGCGTGAACCTTCTAGGCTTCTTGGGCATGTATGGGAAGACAAAAGATACACCAGAAGCACGGGAGGACCAGCAACGTATCAAAGACCCACACAACAAGCATATTGATAAAGGACGTAAATATTTAAGTAGCTACGCTCTTACCAAAGCAGAAAAGGCAATCTTTTTTGAAGTCCTTTACAGTATCAAGGTCCCGGCTGGCTTCTCATCAAATATAAAGGGAATAATAAATATGGTAGAGAAAAAATTTCAGAACCTAAAGTCTCATGATTGCCACATGATTATGACACAGTTGCTTCCGGTTGCATTGAGGGGGCTTCTACCGGAAAATGTTCGATTAGCCATTGTGAAGCTATGTGCATTCCTCAATACAATATCTCAGAAGGCAATCGATCGAGAAAGTCTGGAAAGGCTACAGAAGGATGTGGTCCAATGTCTTGTCAGTTTTGAGTTGGTGTTCCCCCCGTCCTTCTTCAATATTATGACGCATCTCTTAGTTCACCTAGTCGAATAGATTTACATTCTCGGTCCTGTATTTCTGCACAATATGTTCCCCTTCGAGAGGTTCATGGGAGTCTTAAAGAAATATGTTCGTAACCGTGCTAGGCCAGAAGGAAGCATCTCCAAGGGCTATGGAACAGAGGAGGTCATTGAGTTCTGTGTAGACTTTCTTCATGACCTTAAGCCGATTGGTGTTCCTGAATCATGGTATGAGGGGAGACTGAGTGGAAAAGGCACGCTAGGAAAGAAAGCAATGATATTTAGGGACGGACATTCTTTGAATCAAGCACACTACAAAGTTCTCCAAAGTTCTACCTTCATGGCTCCGTATATCGAGGAACACATGAATGTTGTACGCTCCAAGTTCACGGGGAAGGATGACTACTGGATTAAAAAAATCACATGGAGACTTTCGGCACTTGGTTGCAATTACATCTCATGAATGACACCACTATTGGAGATCGGCTCTACTTGTTGGCAGCGACACCATCTGCGACTGTATTGCCTTTCCAAGGGTACGAGATACTGGGAATACATTTTACACGATTGCCCAAGATAAAAAGAGCACCAACCAAAACAGTGGTGTCCGCTTTGATGCAACATGCGAGAATGGGAAAAAGGACACATACTATGGTTACATAGAGGAGATATGGGAACTTGACTATGGACCTACTTTTAAGGTCCCATAGTTTCGGTGCAGTTGGGTCAACATGAATGGTGAAGGGGTAAAGGTAGACCAGCTGTACGGAATGACAACAGTGGATCTCAAGAATCTTGGTTACAGAGACGAACCGTTCGTTCAAGCCAATGATGTGGCTCAGGTTTTTTATGTGAAGGACATGTCCTCTAGACCGAAAAAAAGAAAAAATAAGGAAACGAATACATCAGACGATGAGCCCAGGCGTCACATAGTTCTTTCAGGGAAAGAAACATTGCGGGAGTCGAGGACAAGACATACATGTCAGTAGATTATGATAAGTTTGATGAAATTCCGCCCTTCACCGTGAAAACTGACCCAAGCATCCCGTTAAGCAAAGAAGATGCTCCATGGTTATGGCCTAAGAAGCGATCATAGGCAAGGGATCGACATACGCGACGAAGGATTCATATCCTAAACCCTAAACCCTATGTAAATCTATGTAATGTATGGAAACTTTATGTGATGTATGAAACTTTATGTGATGTATCGAAACTTTGTGTAATGGAGTCTTTCACGGGCTTGCAGGGAATTTTTTCTGAGGCGGAGCTTCCGATGATGCCGTAGGGCGTGTGCACCAACGATATCTTCGAGAAGCTACGCCACGGGAGATTTCTCAACCCTTTCCCCAACACTGTTAGAGGAGATGGAGTCTTTCACGGGCTTGCAGGGAAATTTTTCTGAGGCGGAGCTACCGAAGATGCCGTAGGGCGTGTGCACGAACGAGATCTTCGAGAAGCTCTGCCACGGGAGATTTCCCAACCCTCCATCCATGGGGATGAAACTCTCTCTACCTATGTTGGCTTGTTGAGCTGCTTGCCATGGCGTATCGATGGTACTTTTATAGGCACGGAGCCGCTTCTACTTTGTCTTGTTCCTCCGACAGGGTGTCGTGCGCTACATGCTTTATCTCATCGAGCAGTGCGTCCACCCACACGTCTTTATCCCGTCGACAGCTTTAGTCTCGGTTGCACCCACCAGCCGGGACTAAAGGTTACCCACGCATCCTTATACCAACGACAACTTTAGTCTCGGTTGCACCCACCAGCTGGGACTAAAGGTTACCCACGCGTCCTTATCCCACCGACATCTTTAGTCGCGGTTGCACCCACCAGCCGGGACTAAAGGTTACCAGTGCCAAACTTTAAGGTGTTATAGTATTTTTGAGGTGGTATAGTATTTTTGAAAATTGGTTTGGTACCAATGCCAAACATTAATTAGGTGGTTGCTTCACAGAACACCCCGATTTCGGCACCTCAAAAATGGAAATTGGCTTTTTCGTGCGTTGAAAAGGAAAACTTCCTCCTACAACATCGTAAGCCATCCCAAGATGCACATGTGTGCACAATATGGGCACATTATCACAAACTATGCCCTGATTCTAGCCATAACATCGGTGGTTTGACCTAAATGCCATGAAACCTCGAACATGATAGGTCATTTTGTGAAGGATTTTTATGATGTTTGCAATTTTTCAAGTTCAATATTTTTCCTTGCAACTGTGACACACAATATGACACCACGCGAAGGTTTCACATTGTTTTTATCATTTTCGAATTTCTTATGCCCGTTTCAAACTATATTCAAAACGGCTGGCATGAAGCTTCTTAGCCCGGGGCTGAGCCTCGCTGAACTTGAAGTGGATCTCTGATGAAATAGCATGTTGTGAACCTATTAATGATTTTTTTTAAAATTCACAAGCATTATATCATTTACTTGTAGTTCAAATCTTGGCAACCTCCTACCGATTCGGCAGGAATTTGTCTTTTTCATGAGGGATGGACAGAAAGGTTCCAAATACACCGGTTGGGAAATTGTCCATATAAGGTGGTATAGTTTTTTTGGAAAATGGTTTGGTACCAATGCCAAACTTTAATTTGATGGTTGCTTCACAGAACACCCCAATTTCAGCACCTCAAAAATGGAAATTTGATTTTACGTGCGTCGAAAAGGAAAACTTCCTCCTGCAACATCGTAAGACATCCCAAGATGCACATGTGTGCACAATATGGGCACATTATCACAAACTATTCCCTCATTCTAGCCATAACATTGGTGGTTTGACCTAAATGCCATGAAACCTCGAACATGATAGGTCATTTTGTGAAGGATTTTTTATCATGTTTGCAATTTTTCAAGTTCAATATTTTCCCTTGCAACTGTGACACATAATATGACACCACGCGAAGGTTCCACATTGTTTGGATCATTTTTGAATTTCTTATGCCCGTTTCAAACTATATTCAAAACGGCACGCATGAAGCTTCTTAGCCCGGGGCTGAGCCTCAATGAACTTGAAGTTGATCTCTGATGAAATAGCATGTTGTGAACTTATAAATGATTTTTTTAAAAATTCACAAGAATTATATCATGTACTTGTAGTTCAAATCTTGGCAACCTCCTACCGATTCAGCAGGAATTTGTCTTTTTCATGAGGGATGGACAGAAAGCTTCCAGATCCACCGGTTGGGAAATTGTCCATATAAGGTGGTATAGTATTTTTGAAAAATGGTTTGGTACCAATGAAAAACTTTAATTTGGTGGTTGCTTCACAGAACACCCCGATTTCGGCACCTCAAAAATGGAAATTGGATTTTTCGTGCGTCAAAAAAGAAAACTTCTTCCTGCAACATCGTAAGCCATCCCAAGATGCACATGTGTGCACAATATGGGCACATTATCACAAACTATGCCCTGATTCTAGCCATAACATTGGTGGTTTGACCTAAATGCCATGAAACCTCGAACATGATAGGTCATTTTGTGAAGGATTTTTTATGATGTTTGCAATTTTTCAAGTTCAATATTTTTCCTTGCAACTGTGACACACAATATGACACCACGCGAAGGTTTCACATTGTTTGGATCATTTTTGAATTTCTTATGCCCGTTTCAAACTACATTCAAAACGGCAGGCATGAAGCTTCTTAGCCCGAGGCTGAGCCTCGCTGAACTTGAAGTGGATCTCTGATGAAATAGCATGTTGTGAACCTATAAATGATTTTTTTTAAATTCACAAGCATTATATCATGTACTTCTAGTTCAAATCTTGGCAACCTCCTACCGATTCGGCAGGAATTTGTCTTTTTCACGAGGGATGGACAGAAAGGTTCCAGATACACCGGTTGGGAAATTGTCCATATAAGGTGGTATAGTATTTTTGAAAAATGGTTTGGTACCAATGCCAAACTTTAATTTGGTGGTTGCTTCACAGAACACCCCGATTTCGGCAACTCAAAAATGGAAATTTGATTTTTCGTGCGTCGAAAAGGAAAACTTCCTCCTGCAACATCGTAAGCCATCCCAAGATGCACATGTGTGCATAATATGGGCACATTATCACAAACTATGCCCTGATTCTAGCCATAACATTGGTGGTTTGACCTAAATGCCATGAAACCTCGAACATGATAGGTCATTTTGTGAAGGATTTTTTATGATGTTTGAAGTTTTTCAAGTTCAATATTTTTCCTTGCAACTGTGACACACAATATGACACCACGCGAAGGTTTCACATTGTTTGGATCATTTTTGAATTTGTTATGCCCGTTTCAAACTACATTCAAAACGGCAGGCATGAAGCTTCTTAGCCCGAGGCTGAGCCTCGCTGAACTTGAAGTGGATCTCTGATGAAATAGCATGTTTTGAACCTATAAATGATTTTTTTTAAAATTCACAAGCATTATATCATGTACTTCTAGTTCAAATCTTGGCAACCTCCTACCGATTCGGCAGGAATTTTTCTTTTTCATGAGGGATGGACAGAAAGGTTCCAGATACACCGGTTGGGAAATTGTCCATATAAGGTGGTATAGTATTTTTGAAAAATGGTTTGGTACCAATGCCAAACTTTAATTTGGTGGTTGCTTCACAGAACACCCCGATTTCGGCAACTCAAAAATGGAAATTTGATTTTTCGTGCGTCGAAAAGGAAAACTTCCTCCTGCAACATCGTAAGCCATCCCAAGATGCACATGTGTGCACAATATGGGCACATTATCACAAACTATGCCCTGATTCTAGCCATAACATTGGTGGTTTGACCTAAATGCCATGAAACCTCGAACATGATAGGTCATTTTGTGAAGGATTTTTTATGATGTTTGCAATTTTTCAAGTTCAATATTTTCCTTGCAACTGTGACACACAATATGACACCACGCGAAGGTTTCACATTGTTTGGATCATCTTTGAATTTCTTATGCCCGTTTCAAACTATATTCAAAACGGCGGGCATGAAGCTTCTTAGCGCGGGGCTGAGCCTCGCTGAACTTGAAGTGGATCTCTGATGAAATAGCATGTTGTGAACCTATAAATGATTTTTTTTAAAATTCACAAGCATTATATCATGTACATGTAGATCAAATCTTGGCAACCTCATATCGATTCGGCAGGAATTTGTCTTTTTCATGAGGGATGGACAGAATGGTTCCAGATACACCGGTTGGGAAATTATCCATATAAGGTGGTATAGTATTTTTGAAAAATGGTTTGGTACCAATGCCAAACTTTAATTTGGTGGTTGCTTCACAGAACACCCCGATTTCGGCACCTCAAAAATGGAAATTGGATTTTTCGTGCGTCAAAAAGGAAAACTTCCTCCTACAACATCGTAAGCCATCCCAAGATGCACATATGTGCACAATATGGGCACATTATCTCAAGCTATGCCCTGATTCTAGCCATAACATTGGTGGTTTGACCTAAATGCCATGAAACCTCGAACATGATGTTTGCAATTTTTCATGATGTTTGCAATTTTTCAAGTTCAATATTTTTCCTTGCAACTGTGACACATCATATGACACCACGCGAAGGTTTCACATTGTTTGGATCATTTTTGAATTTCTTATGCCCGTTTCAAACTATATTCAAAACGGCGGGCATGAAGCACTTTTCCTGTTGAAAGTTTTGAAATTCCAAATTATGTAATAAATATTTTTTAATGCAATTTTAATTGAAAATAGTAAAATTGTATAGTTCAAATAAAAATATTTGAAAACAGAAAATGGTTTTTGATTAGTTATTTAAATTGAAGCACTTTTCCCGTTGAAAGTTTTTTCAAATTCCAAATTATGCAATAAATATTTGGTAATGCAATTTTACTTGAAAATAGTAAAATTGTATTGTTCAAATAAAAATATTTGAAAATAGAAAATGGTTTTTGATTAGTTACGTAAATTGAAGCACTTTTCCTGTTGAGAGTTTTTTGAAATTCCAAATTATGTAATAAATATTTGTTAATGCAATTTTAATTGAAAATAGTAAAATTGTATAGTTCAAATAAAAATATTTGAAAACAGAATATTGTTTTTGATTAGTTATGTAAATTGAAGCACTTTTCCTATTGAAAGTTTTTTCAAATTCCAAATTATGCAATAAATATTTGGTAATGCAATTTTAATTGAAAATAGTAAAATTGTATAGTTCAAATAAAAATATTTGAAAACAAAAAATGGTTTTGGATTAGTTATGTAAATTGAAGCACTTTTCCTATTGAAAGTTTTTTGAAATTCCAAATAAATAATCATCTTAAATTGAAACATCTTATTAATTAAAGAAGAAAACAAATTTGAAAATGGCGGGAAGACCAAAAGGTTTGCCAAACTCTGAAAAACGGGTCAACGATCCCGGTTCGTCCCACCAACCGGGACCAATGATCCTGGATGCGCGTGCTGCCATTAACATGCCTTTTGTCCCGGTTGTTGGCACGAACCGGGATCGTTGATCCTTTGGTCCCGGTTGGTGGGACGAACCGGGACCAGAGGCCCGCGCACGTGGCAGCACAGCAACGCTCCTGCCCTAGACCTTTGGTCCCGGTTGGTGGCACGAACTGGGACCGTTGGTCCTTTGGTCCCAGTTATTGGGACGACCCGGGACCAATGGTCTGTACAGTTAACAGCCCTGACCCTTCCTCCTCCCCAACTCCCCCAATTCACAGAGCACATCGACACGCGACTAAGGAAAATTTGCGGCGGAGCAAAATCACGTCGGCAGGCTACCCAAATCCCGAGCGGCCGCTTCACGTCGTCGACGCCCGTCGCCGAGCGCCACTGTCCGCCGCCGCGAGCAGGCAAGGAAGCTCCGCCTCACTGCAATCGACCCCACCTTCCCCGACTCCGGCCGCCGCGTTCTCCACTAATTCTGGCAGCGCCCGGCCTCCTCCAGCCTCGCCGCACCCTCCATCGCCCTCCTGGTGAGCCACTGGTGCTCCAGCACCACTCCTACGTCTCCCTCCCTCACTGTATCGTCCTCCCCACGAGCACCTGCCGCCGCCGGCCACCGTCAAACAGCTTGCTCCAGCGCACCTCCCGTAGCGGCGCCGCCCGTTTGAGGTAGCCCGCATCGTGCTGGTTCGAACCGGGATAGTGGCGTCACCCCGCGTGCTTCTCTCCGCCGTCGTCCACCACCGCCTGGCAGTTCGCCGGGGAGCCTACATGGCGCCACGGTGGCGCTGACGGCATCGCTGTAACAGCGTGACGTGGCATCGACCAAGCCTCGCCAGTGGCATCCGAGGTGGCTTGGGCCCCTAAGCGCCGCCTCAGTGGCTAGTTTAGCCGTGGAGAAAAAAAACCCCACCCCGAGCTGACGTCATAATGACGCAGTAAACGTTTAATATTTGTTTATGTCAACACCCGGATTTTTAATCCCAGATGCCCGTTATGCCATACCTCGCAATCCTAGGATTACCATTTTTGCGAGACATAACCGATTGGATATCACAGTACATCATCCCTTACAAACCATACATAAGGTCTTACACAAATAAGGATCTCATGATCCAGTCTTAATACAACAAGCAGCGGAAATAAAAGATAAGCATAGCGGTGGGGTCCATCTTTAGGGGCACGGGCAATGCTGACGAAGGCAGATAGTCCTAGTTATCATAGCCGTCCTACTGACCATCATCTTGATAATCTCCTTCATAGTCTGGCCATGAGAATAGCCAGGGACAAAAGCCATGAGTACTCTTTAAGTACTCGCAAACTACTATTAACAGGTGCTATAGTTCTAAGTTAAAGTGCTAAATCTAAGTTTAACTATAAAGTTATGTTTGAAACCTAAGCCGAGTTCAGAAGCAAAGAAATATAAAGTAAAGTTATAGAATCACTTAAGTTGGGGAGCTAATTTCATAAACACAACCCTGTTGGGGTCAAGTCAAGATTCATCATTCATATCAAGTTATCTGGAAAACATCTGACAATGAAACAGTATGGCCATTCCAACTGTCCATAACCGCGGACGCGGCTATTTGAATAGTTTGACACTCTGCAGAGGTGGTACACTTTCACCACATTATTCGATACATCTGTCAGGGATAACCCTGAATCATCATACTTAGTATGCAGATAATCAAACATCACCTTCCCTTTACACACCCTAGTATAAGCACCTCTCCTATGAGCATGGCCTCCCAACCATGACCATCAGTCATCTTGGGCACTGCATAGGTGGACCACATTGAGAGGTAGCCTTAGCTCAGACCTCTCCCGCGAGGGAGCTAATACTAATGCATAAAAATTTCCATCTAAGCCTTACCCAATTCAGGTAGTGTGGTTGTACGGTAAATTTGGAATGGTATCGCATTCGAATCCAACCATCAGTTTTATAAAAGGGTTAAGGCTCATGCCTCCACATTTTCATCATCATCAACCATTTGTGTTTCTCAACACATGTCAAAACATCTCAATAGAACGACTCATCATTCCATGGTTTTCATAACTCATTTTCACCAAGTGTTCCCATCTAAAGTGGCTCAAGTTTTTGATCTACTCTAAACTACTAAGTTAAGCATGTTCACTAGGGTGGAAGTGATGGGTTCAATCTCATGCCATAGAATGACATCTAAAGGTTTCTAAATAGGTCAAGTTTTATACTCTTTATGCTACCTTCAAAACAAGTAAATAACTTTGTGTAAACTAAGGGAGGTAAAACTTGTCAATAAGACTTGGGGTACTAATATCAAAAGGGTGTGAAGCATGCTTAAGGCATCTTTGTTAAACCGTCTAGTTTAATCCTAACTTGCTAAGCATTATACTTGCAAGTGTTATCTTGCATTGCTAATGGTGGCTTGCCTTGGTTGGTGCAGTGGTTGAAGTTTTCTTCTTCTTCGTCTTGATAGCACTCCTCCTCTTCGTAGACTTGGTCGGTACTATAGTCTATAAAATACATATGGAGTACACAATCACCAAACAATACTTAACTAGGCTAAGTAGCATTCTAAGGCACACATTTGATGATCTATTAGCATCACAAGCATCACAAGTTTAATTCAATGGTTTCAACCTTTTTATTTTAGAAAATTAATTTCTACTCATTGAAAAATTAACTGAAATTTAATATTCTCCATTTAAAATATGGGTTCATATTGACACATGTCATCACCACATATCTTAACACATGGGAATACGAATTAAAGGTTGGATCAATATTACTTTGGTTTTATTAAAATGTTGCAAGTTGCAAATACTTCTGTTTTGTTATTTTTATAAGGAGAGATCTATAACTCTAATTGAATTAAATCCAACGGCCTTGATAGACCATCTCCATACCTTTGAGACAAAATTGGTTTCATGCAATTTGGATTTGTAAAACTCCCAGAATTGAATTTTAAACTAGTAGACAGAAACTAGATTAAATTTAAAAAGAAAAATCCACATTTGAATGGTTGGGCTAGCGCGGGAAAGAACTTGGGCCGGCCCAGTGGCGCTCAGCGGCACGGGGCTCAGCTAACAGGGCGGTCCCGCTTGTCAGTGGGTCTTATCACCCGAAACGGTACGCGCGCTGTGGGCCGTAGGATTAGAAAGAGGATCTACGGCTGAGGGTCGTCGTCGATGACGAACAGGTCGTCGGTGAGCTCGAACCCTAGCGGCTCGGTGGGGGTCTGCTGGGGACGTACCAGGGCTCCAGCGACGACGGCGAGGCGGGCAAACGAACTGGAAGACGACGGCGAGGCGAGGCGCGGTTACAGCGGAGCTTGGGATGCCCTAAATCGCAGGCGCCCTTCTCCTCCTGCCACG
This sequence comes from Avena insularis, assembly GCA_023614405.1. Classification (NCBI taxonomy): domain Eukaryota; kingdom Viridiplantae; phylum Streptophyta; class Magnoliopsida; order Poales; family Poaceae; genus Avena; species Avena insularis. The sequence goes on from JAJUPC010000234.1 coordinate 180,594, forward strand.
CTGCTCCGGCTCCAATTCCGGCGAGGCAGAGCTCGCTTGGTTCCGGCGAGAGGGGTGAAAGGATCAGTGAGAGGTGGGGAGTGAGTGGGTGTGGAGAAATGGTGCGGGGGAGGCCGGTTTATATAGGCCCGACGGTGAGACTCCAGCGACACGGCTACGTGCGGCTAGCGGCATGGCGGAGGATGGCGATCGACAGGTGGTCTCCTGGCGGTGCTCTAGGAAGTGAATGCGGGCATAGGGGCGGTGGTATGCGGTCTGGGCGAGGTGGCGCTCTGAGCGGCAAAGGCGGAGGTGTCCACGGCGAGCGGTGGCTGTGGGGCGTTGGGCGGCCAGCGGGGGTGTCTGGGGTGTTCCCCAGGTCATGGCGGAGCGGTGGGCGCGGGCTGCGGCCAAGGGGCAGTCTGTGCACGCGGGGACAGAGCATGCTCTGCGGGCGGTGTCGGCATGGTCGACCAGCTCCGGGCATGGCGGTTCTTGGCAGTTCCTGTCTCTGGCTCTGGGCTGGGGCTGGTTGGACGGTGGCAGTGGACCACTGGCGACGTGCTAGACATGGCGAGAGAGGCTGGCGGCTGCTGTAGCGTGATGTCGCCGGTGGGGGTGCTCCAAGTGCTCGGCCTTGATGGCCATGACCATTTGGTCGTGTGCACAGGGCTTGGCCGGGCTAGCAATTGGTAGGGTTGGTACTGGGGGAACAAGGGGACAAGGTTAGGCACAAATGGTGACCAAAATTAGTGCTCCAAATAGTGTTTGGATTTTGGACAGATTTGTACACACCAGCTGTTTGATGAAATGGTCGAAAGAGAAAAACTTTTGAATTTTGAGTTCAAAGTTTTTGGGTGTTCTCCACTGGTGCTAGGTAGCCTCTGATTGCAAGGTTTTGAAAGTGGAGCTCAAATAGATGGCTTTTCAAATAGGGGTGATCTATGCATATGCATTGGATTCAATTTTTAAATGCCATTTAAAATAAGTAAAAGAATGTTTTTAGCAGATCAAAAGGTGGCCTTGGTACCTCATTATGTGTACTAGCAAGGGGTACAAAGATCATGAATTGTTTCTATTAAGAAATGAGTGCTAGGAACACTCAAAGTAGTGTAGTGGATTAAAATGGTCAAAATGACCATTCCTCCTCTTTAATCCTTTTTGATTTGATTTTCTTTGGTAAAAGTTTGGGAATGATGTAGATGATGTTTAGTTCACCTAAGAAACATTTTACAAGCATTGGATCACTTAAACAAGGCACTTCAAAACAACTCCTATTTTAAATGCACACACATATGAATGCTTTCATTTTTAATTTGGAAAAGTTTTTGTTAACCCTATTTTTGGATGATTTGATCTTGATAAGCTTGGATTGATGTTTTGGGATGTTACAAACCTTCCCCCCTTAAACAAAATCTCGTCCCGAGATTTACAAAGAAAACTAGGAACTAAAGAGATCTGGGAACTCTGTCCTAATGTAATCTTCGCGCTCCCAAGTAGCTTCCTCCTCGGTATGGTTGCTCCATTGAATCTTGAGAAACTTGATGCTCCTAGTCCTGGTGGTTCTGTAGGCTTCTTCTAAGATACGAATGGGTACTTCTCTGTAGGTCAAGTCATTGTTGATTTCCACAGCTCTGTGATCAATGTTCTTGAAAACTTCAGTCTTCTCAGGCACTTCCAAACATTTGCGAAGTAACGAGATATGGAACACATTGTGGATGGCTGACATCTCTTCAGGCAGTTCCAGTTGATACGATACTTCTCCTCGACGGTTTAGAATCTTGAAAGGTCCAATATATTTGGGGGTTAACTTTCCCTTCAGACTAAAGAGTTGCGTTCCCTTCAATGGTGAAACCTTGAGATATACAAAATCTCCGACATTGAAAGTCAGGTCTCTCCTTCTCTTGTCATCATAACTCTTCTGTGTGGATTGGGCGGTCTTGAGGTGCTCACGGACTTTGTGAACCTTCTCTTCGGCTTCTCGGAGAATGTCGGGTCCAAAGATCTGACTCTCTCGTACTTGCGACGAATTCAAAGGGGTACGACACTTTCTTCCGTATAGGAATTCAAATTGTGCCATCTGCAAACTAGCTTGATAACTGTTGTTATATGAGAACTCTGCGAAAGGCAGGCAGTCTTCCCATTTTGATCCATATTCCAACACACAAGCTCTAAACATATCCTCTAAGATCTGGTTGACTCTCTCAGTCTGTCCATCAGTTTGCGGGTTATACGTTGTGCTGAAGTTTAACTTGGTTCCTAATCCTTCTTGGACTTTCTGCCAAAATCTTGAGGTAAACTGGGTTCCTCGGTCCGATACGATGGTCTTGGGGGTTCCATGCAGACTGACAATCCTAGAAATATACAGGTCTGCTAGCTTTGCACTCTGGTAGGTAGTCTTGACAGGTATAAAATGGGTTACCTTGGACAGTCTATCAACTATGACCTAGATTGAGTCATTTCCCCTACTAGAAGTAGGTAAACCGGTGATAAAATCCATTCTGACGGAATCCCATTTCCATTCCGGAATCTGCAATGGTTGCAACAGTCCTGCAGGTCTCTGATGCTCTGCTTTGACTCTTTGACAGATGTCACATTTGGCGATGTAGCTTCCGATTTCTCTCTTCATCTCGTGCCACCAAAATTTCTCCTTCAAGTCCTGATACATCTTTGTTCCTCCGGGGTGGCTAGAATAAAGAGTATCATGAGCTTCCTTCATGATCACTTCCTTCAGTTCTGAATCTGCTCGCACACAGATACGTCCTTTGTACCACAATACACCTTCTTCGTCTTCAGTGAATCCTGGTACCTTTCCTGTACCAATACAACGTTTGATTTCGTTGATACTTTCATTCCCCTTCTGGGCTTCCTTGATTTGGCTAATCAAAGTGGGTAGAAGTTCAATGCTAGCTAAGAATCCTTTGCTAACTAATTCAGTCATGAACTACTCCAACTCTTCATACAAACTTGGTTGCTTCTCCTTGATCATGGTGTTAAGCCTACACGGCAATCTGCTAAGAGCATCCGCTACCACATTGGCTTTGCCGGGGTGATAGTGAATGTCAAGGTCATAATCCTTGATTAACTCTATCCATCTCCTTTGCCTCATATTCAGCTCCTTCTGAGTGAAGATATACTTCAAGCTCTTATGATTTGAGTAAATCTCACAGCGATTACCCATCAGTGACGCCATGTCTTCAATGCTAGAACCACAGCTGCTAGCTCAAGATCATGGGTCAGATAGTTATGTTCATGCTGCTTTAGTTGTCGAGATAGATACGCGATAACTTTGCCTTCTTTCATCAATACACATCCTAGACCAATCTTGGATGCGTCACAATACACATCAAATGGCTTCTTGATGTCTGGCATGACCAATATTGGGGCCGATATCAATCTCTTCTTCAGCTCTTGGAAACTGGCTTCACATTTGTTTGTCCATTCAAACTTCTTGTCCTTCTTCAACAATTGGGTCATTGGTCGGGCTATGCTCGAGAATCCTTCTACGAACTTGCGGTAATATCCCGCTAATCCGAGAAATGCACGGACTTGGGTTTGAGTGGTTGGGGCTTCCCATTCTTCGACATTTTTGATCTTGGTGGGATCAACAGAGACACCTCCGACAGACACAATATGTCCTAGGAATCCTACTTCCTTCAGCCAAAACTCGCACTTGCTGAACTTGTCATATAACTGATGCTCTCTCAGGGTTTCTAGGATAACTCTCAGATGTTGCTCATGCTCTTCTTCTGACTTGGAGTAGATAAGGATGTCATCGATAAACACAACTACAAACTTATCTAGGAAATTCATCAAGATCTTATTCATGAGATTCATGAAATAAGCAGGGGCATTGGTTAATCTAAAAGACATAACCGTATACTCATATAAACCATAGCGAGTAGTAAAGGCGGTCTTCGGGATATCCATTGCACGAATCTTAAGTTGGTGATAACCAGTCCTAAGATCAATCTTTGAGAATACCTGAGCTCTGGTCAACTGATCAAATAGATCCTCTATCTTTGGCAAAGGGTACTTGTTCTTGATGGTGACATCATTCAACTTTATGTAATCTATGCACAGACGGTTGCCTCCATCTTTCTTGTCGATGAATAACACCGGTGATCTCCATGGCGATGCGCTTGGTTGAATCAAGCCTTTCTCTAACATGGCATCCAACTGCTTCTTCAGTTCCACTAACTCTAAGGGGTTCATGATATAGGGTCTCTAGGCTATTGGTCCGATTCCGGGGATTAGTTCGATAATGAACTCAATATCCCTATCTGGGGGCATACCTGGCAATTCATCTGGGAATACGTCAGGGTATTCAGAGACTACTCTAACTTGGTCTATGGTGGGCAGGGCTACACTCTTGTTGCACTTAAATTGACGGGGTAAGGTTTCAGAGATATGCTCTACTGTTACACCAGAACTATTGGTCATGGTGATGGCTTTCTTAGCATAGTCTATCAATCCTTTATGCCTTGACATCCAGTCCATACCTAGTACTACTTCCAATCCTTTGGTTCCAAGTACAATTAGGTTGGCATAAAAATCTATTCCACGTATTCTTATAGGTACAACTTTGCAAATTTTTCTACCTTTTGTAGTTGAACCGGGGATTTGAACTATCATGACATGCTTCAGGTTGGTTGGGTGAATCTTACTAGTGCATGCAAATTCTTCGGTGACAAATGAATGCGATGCTCCAGAATCAAACAATACTCTTGCTAAAACTGAGTTGACAGAAAATATACCCAGCACTACATCTGGCGCTTCGTGGCTTCTTTTGCGTTCATGTGGAAGAGATGGCCATTGCAGTTGTGAGGGTTCCCTGGGGCAAATCTCCTTCCTGGTTGAACACGACGCTGCTGCTGAGCTGGGGCATTCACATTGGCATTGGCTGCTGTCTTCTTGGGACACTCATTGGAGTAGTGACCCTTCACTCCACACTCAAAATAGGTGATCTGGGAATTGTCCTTAACTGTGACAGGCATAGCATTGCTGCCAGTTCTGGGTGTAGTGTTGTTGTTGCTATTGGGAGGTGCATGGTTGAAATTGTTGGCATTACCGGAGTTGTGATTGTTTCCTCTAGACTTCACATTGCCCCCGCTACGGTTAGGGTAGCTTGGGCGAGAATTTGGGGGTCGGTTGTTCCTTGGTGCATATCCTGGTGAAGGGTTGGGACGGTACTTCTGGTGACTGCTGGATCCAGACTGCTGCATCATACAACGCTTGTGGTTGTTGTTTGCCTGATTAATCTTCCCTTCCATCTGAATGGAAGAGTCGACTAGCTCTTCGAGATCCTGGAAACGGAGGTTGACGAGGACAGTCTGCATCTCATCATGCAGTCCATTCAAGAAGCTCTCTTTCTTCTTGGCCTCCATGTTGATCTCATCAGGTGCATATCTGGCAAGTGACAGGAATCTGTCACGGTACTCCACCATAGTCATTCTTCCTTGCTTTAGTTCGCGGAATTCATCTCTCATTCTGTTGACTAGACCTTGAGGCACGTGGGTGCGACTGAACTTGACTTTGAATGCTTCCCATGTCATCACTTGACCATGGTTCATATTGCGGATGCTATTCCACCAAGCTCTTGCATCTCCTGCCAGATAGTGGGTGGCGAAGAGAACTTTCTCATTTTCATCAACTCTTGCAACTTCTAAGTTGTTTTCCATGGTCTGTAACCAGTCATCAGCATCTAATGTGGTTCTCAGATTGGTTGAAGATTGGGGGATTGGTGCTCTGAAAGTTTTTGAGTTTGGATCCCTGGTGATCCTGATTTCCATGTCCTTGGTTGTTGACAGCCATTTGGGCGATCTGCTGCAATGTTGCTAAGTTGGCTTGGCGCTCGACCCTACTTCCTTCACGGTCTGCGATGCGATTCTGCAAGATCTGCAGCATTGGGTCTTGTGATGAGCTGCTCCCTCCTTGGTTTCCACGAGTCATTTGAAGATTGAGATAGATATAGGGGTAAGAGGGAAATTCTAAGATTCATGGTTTTGTGGTTTTCAAAGCTAAAACTTTGAGTTAGACTCAGGTTTTTCAACTAACTTCATTTTCATTCATGCAAGCAAGCACCCAATACAACACACACCACAACAATCAAAGGGAAAACAGATGGTTTGTAGAACCATTCTGTAAGCTACGATACAATGAGATCGATACATCTCATGCTACGACAGTGCTCTAGTGCATCTACTCATCTTCGATGAAGTTGGAGTCCTCATCATTAGTGTAGAAGTCCACAACATCTTCGTCCAAAAAGTCATCATCGTTGCTGAGGTAAGAATCCATGTCTCCCTGGATGTCTTCACCCTCATCTTCTTCTTCCTTGGCTGCAAGCTGAGCTTCCTTCTCCTTGACGGTCTTCTCGAGGTCGGCCACCTTCTTGCAAAGACGGGCGATGGTGCGATCCTTCTTGGCACGCTGGAGGCAAAGAGACTGGCGGTCTTGGACAAGAAGTGCCAAAGTTTGGGCCTTCTAGTCGACAATGGCACGGTTCTGGTTGGCTAACTCTCTGGCATGGTCCAGTTCCTGCTGTCTGTCATGCAGCAAGAAGTCAAGGTTCTCCACTTGATGCCTCAACTCGGGGTGACTTGGCATCTCCATCGGCATTCCCATGAAATCACGTCTTGCATAGTGGGCAAAACGAGTTCCTTGGATCTTGTTGATGTTGAGGGCACATAGACGTGCGAGAGCTTCATGCATTGCCCTGGCTAATCCATCTAGCCACTTGTTCTCTCTCACGGAGAACTGAATTCTCCCAGAAGATGGTGCTTCGATGCGTCCCCTAAGATCTGCGGTGACAAGCCACTGTAGATCTCCTCCTAAGGGTCCTAGAAGTTGAGCTCCAAGAAACTCCGGATGTGGGCGTCCTAGTAACTCCGACAGTGAATCCAGATCCCTCTCGAAGATCAGCTGACCTCCGTTTCCCAACTGGTAAAACTTGCTGAACTGAGTCTCCATCTACAAGAATTAAGGATAAGGAAGTTAGTGAAGTGATCAAGTGTGTCAAATTTTAAGTAGTAATGTAAGAATTTTGAGGAACATGAATTTTTGAGAAAGAATGAGTTCACAAGGATAAGAGAGGAAATAGTTTTTCATAAATACTCACTTTGGTTTTGAAACTAAGTTTTTGTTTGAACGTCCATTCTAACTAGGGTCTCCTATGGTGAGGATGGCTCTGATACCTACTTGTCAACACCCGGATTTTTAATCCCAGATGCCCGTTATGCCATACCTCGCAATCCCAGGATTACCATTTTTGCGAGACATAACGGATTGGATATCACAGTACATCATCCCTTACAAACCATACATAAGGTCTTACACAAATAAGGATCTCATGATCCAGTCTTAATACAACAAGCAGCGGAAATAAAAGATAAGCGTAGAGGTGGGGTCCATCTTCGAGCACGAGTAATGCTTGTGGCGAATAGTCCTAGTTATCATAGCCGTCTTGCTGACCATCATCTTGATAATCTCCTTCATAGTCTGGCCATGAAAATAGCCAGGGACAAAAGCCATGAGTACTCTTTAAGTACTCGTAAACTACTATTAACAGGTGCTATAGTTCTATGTTAAAGTGCTAAATCTAAGTTTAACTATAAATTTAAGTTTGAAACCTAAGCTGAGTTCAGAAGCAAAGAAAGATAAAGTAAAGTTCTAGAATCACTTAAGTTGGGGAGCTAATGCCATAAACACAACCCTGTTGTGGTCAAGTCAAGATTCATCATTCATATCAAGTTATTTGGAAAACATCTGGCAACGAAACAGTATGGCCATTCCAACTGTCCATAACCGCGGACGCGGCTATTCGAATAGTTTGACACTCTGCAGAGGTGGTACACTTTCACCACATTATTCGATACATCTGTCAGGGATAACCCTGAATCATCATACTTAGTATGCAGATAATCAAACATAACCTTCCCTTTACACACCCTAGTATAAGCACCTCTCCTATGAGCATGGCCTCCCAACCATGACCATCAGTCATCTTGGGCACTACATAGGTGGACCACATTGAGAGGTAGCCTCAGCTCAGACCTCTCCCGCGAGGGAACTAATACTAATGCATATAAATTTCCAGCTAAGCCTTACCCAATTCATGTAGTGTGGTTGTACGGTAAATTTGGAATGGTATCGCATCCGAATCCAACCATCAGTTTTATAAAAGGGTTAAGGCTCATGCCTCCACATTTTCATCATCATCAACCATTTGTGTTTCTCAACACATGTCAAAACATCTCAATAGAATGACTCATCATTCCAAGGTTTTCATAACTCATTTTCACCAAGTGTTCCCATCTAAAGTGACTCAAGTTTTTGATCTACTCTAAACTACTAAGTTAAGAATTTTCACTAAGGTGGAAGTGATGGGTTCAATCTCATGCCATATAATGACATCTAAAGGTTTCTAAATAGGTCAAGGTTTATACTCTTTATGCTACCTTCAAAACAAGTAAATAACTTTGTGTAAACTAAGGGAGGTAAAACTTGTCAATAAGACTTGGGGTACTAATAGTCAAAAGGGTGTGATCAAAGCATGCTGAAGGCATCTTTGCTAAACCATCTAGTTTAATCCTAACGTGCTAAGCATTATACTTGCAAGTGTTAGCTTGCATTGCTAATGGTGGCTTGCCTTGGTTGGTGCAGTGGTTGAAGTTTTCTTCTTCTTCGTCTTGATAGCACTCCTCCTCTTCGTAGACTTGGTCGGTACTATCGTCTATAAAATACATATGCAGTACACAATCACCAAACAATACTTAACTAGGCTAAGTAGCATTCTAAGGCACACATTTGATGATCTATTAGCATCACAAGCATCACAAGTTTAATTCAATGGTTTCAACCTTTTTATTTTAGAAAATTAATTTCTACTCATTGAAAAATTAACTGAAATTTAATATTCTCCATTTAAAATATGGGTTCATATTGACACATGTCATCACCACATATCTTAACACATGGGAATAAGAATTAAAGGTTGGATCAATATTACTTTGGTTTAGGTTCATTATTTAGTGATTTAAAGTGACTAGAAATGCCTATATAGCATTATTTTGGTACTAGTCCAAAGTTACTGCATGTAAACCTTAATATTATTACATATTTAGATAGATATGATGAAATGTGATTTTTGAGAGTTGGAATCAACTCAAAAGCTAACTTGGTTGATTTTATAAAAATGTTGCAAGTTGAAAATACTTCTATTTTGTTATTTTTATTAGGAGAGATCTATAACTCTAATTGAATTAAATCCAACGGCCTTGATAGATCATCTCAATACCTTTCAGACAAAATTGTTTCATGCAATTTGGATTTGTAAAACTCCCAGAATTGAATTTTAAACTAGTGGACAGAAACTAGATTCAATTTAAAAAGAAAAATCCACATTTGAATGGTTGGGCTAGCGCGGGAAAGAACTTGGGCCGGCCTAGTGGTGCTCCGCGGGGCGGGGCTCAGCTGAAAGGGGGGGGGTCCCGCTTGTCAGTGGGTCTTATCACACGAAACGGTACACGCGCTGTGGGCCGTAGGATTAGAAAGAGGATCTACGGCTGAGGGTCGTTGTCGATGACGAACAGGTCGTCGGTGAGCTCGAACCCTAGCGGCTCGGTGGGGGTCTGCTGGGGACGTACCAGGGCTCTAGCGACGACGGCGAGGCGGGCAAACGAACTGGAATACGACGGCGAGGCGAGGCGAGGCGCGGTTGCGGCGGAGCTTGGGGTGCTCTAAATCGCAGGCGACCTGCTCCTCCTACTGCGGCTGCTCCGGCTCCAATTCCGGCGAGGCAGAGCTTGCTTGGTTCCGGCGAGAGGGGTGAAAGGATCAGTGAGAGGTGGGAAGTGAGTGGGTGTGGAGAAATGGTGTGGGGGAGGCCGGTTTATATAGGCCCGACGGTGAGACCGAAGGGTATGGGCAGGCGACTTCGGCGACACGGCTACGGGCGGCTAGCGGCATGGCGGAGGATGGCGATTGACAGGTGGTCTCCTGGCGGTGCTCTAGGAAGTGAATGCGGGCGTAGGGGCGATGGTATGCGGTCTGGGCGAGGTGGCGCTCTGAGCGGCAGAGGCGGCGGTGTCCACGGCGAGCGGTGGCTGGGCGCGTTAGGCCAGCGGGGTGTCTGGGTGTCCCAGGTCATGGCGAGCGGTGGCGCGGTTGCGGCCAAAGGCTGGCTCTGTGCAGCGAGGATGAGCACACTCTGCGGGCGGCGTGGGCATGGTTGACCAGCTCCGGGCGCAGCGGTTCTTGGTCGTTCCTGTCTCTGGCTCTGGGCTGGGGCTGGTTGGACGGTGGCAGTGGACCACTGGCGACGTGCTAGACATGGCGAGAGAGGCTGGCGGCTCTTTGTGATGTCGCTGGTGGGGTGCTCTAAGTGCTCGGCCTTGATGGCCATGACCATTTGGTCGTGTGCACAGGGCTTGGCCGGGCTAGCAATTGGTAGGGTTGGTACTGGGGGAATAAGGGGACAAGGTTAGGCACAAATGTTGACCAAAATTAGTGCTCCAAATATTGTTTGGATTTTGGACAGATTTGTGCACACCAGCTGTTTGATGAAATGGTCGAAAGAGATAAACTTTTGAATTTTGAGTTCAAAATTTTTGGGTGTTCTCCACTGGTGCTAGGTAGCCTCTGGTTGCAAGGGTTTTGAAAGTGGAGCTCAAATAGATTGTTTTTCAAATAGGGGTGATCTATGCATATGCATTGGATTCAATTTTCAAATGCCATTTAAAATAAGTAAAATAATGTTTTTAGAAGATCAAAAGGTGGCATTGGTACCTCATTATGTGTACTAGCAAGGGGTACAAAGATCATGAATTGTTTCTGTTAAGAAATGAGTGCTAGGAACACTCAAAGTAGTGTAGTGGATTAAAATGGTCAAAATGACCATTCCTCCTCTTTAATCCTTTTTGATTTGATTTTCTTTGGTAAAAGTTTTGGAATGATGGAGATGTTGTTTAATTCGCCTAAGAAACATTTTACAAGCATTGGATCACTTAAACACGGCACTTCAAAATAACTCCTATTTTAAATGCACACACATATGAATGCTTTCATTTTTTATTTGGAAAAGTTTTTGTTAACCCTATTATTGGATGATTTGATCTTGATAAGCTTGGATTGAAGTTTTGGGATGTTACAGTTTAAATAATTTTAGAAAAGAGTTTAATCTTATAAATTCAATAACTAATTATTTCTAAGTTAGAAAAATATGTATAATATATCAAAATGTTCAGAAAAATGAGATCTACACAATAGACTCATAATCATGCATTGTTCAACAACTTTAATTACAATTTTAATAAGAGAATGAAATCAACCCCTCTTAGGTGATTTTGGGGTCTCTCCTGTACTAGGGTTTGGACCCTTCGGATCCCACTTAAATTGCCAAGCATGCCTTAGGGTTAAATTTCAACTATGTTTAACTTGTCATATCATTATCAATGCCATGTGTTGATTGTTTAACTTGTAGATACTATAGATCCAACACATTAGGAAAACATCCTCCAAGGGATGATCTGCGAAAATGAAGATATCGATATCGATGTCACGAGTGATTTTCTGAATGATTCCGGTCAGGGAGATGAGTCTCTCAACCGAGGAGACGGCTCCGGTGAGGTAGAAGCCGAAGCCTGGGACAGGGGAGAAGGCGACGGCTTCGGCGGAACCTTAAATCTCGCAAACACCGGCCAGGTGTATATATGTATTTTTGTAATTAATATACTGTTGTCTATATATATACATGCATATATTAACACTCTTTATTCTTTTAGCCCTCCGGATCGAGAACTTCTTCTGTAAGAACGAAACGAGGCCCAACAAAAAAGTTGGATGACACTGTGAGGTATAGGATCGAAGTGGTCGGTGTAGATGGCGAACCGCAAGCTCCCGTCGATGTCGCAAGAAAATTTGTCAAGCAATGCAGAGTTCTTGTGAGGGACTACATCCCGATCACCGTTCAAGAATGGAATCGGCCAAGCGGCGGTGGAGTCCCGTATGTCGGCGACAACACCAAAGATAAGCTTTTTGACAAGCTCATGACTAATTTCCTCCTGCCGGTACCAGATGTGACTCCAGATGAGGAGGAGAGAGCAAGAAGGGAACTTGTGCAAAGAGTCAAGAAGTTTGCTCTCAGCAAGATGGCCGATGCATTCAAGAACTGGAAGAAGAAACTATACAATAACTTTGTCAAGGTAGAGAAGACTCCGAATTTCAATGAAGCCGGCTATGCTAAGTTAAGACACCAGTGGGAGGATTTTGTGAAGTACAAGACATCAGAGAAAGCTAAGGAATGGTCTAGAATAAATATGGAGAACGCTGCTAAGAAACTGTACCATCATAACATGGGGCATGCTGGCTACGCCGGTTGCATGCCTAAGTGGGATGCACTTGAGGTCAACTACATAGCTGCCGGGATCATACCAGAGCCTGCAACATGGACACCACGGGCGAGAAACTGGTTTTACGGACATGGGGGCACGTTGGACAAAGAATGGAGGGCAATATATAATCAGAAACACAAAGATGATCCCCTACTGCCCATTGACGATATTAGAAATGCAGTAGATGATGTTGTAGCGGGACGATTCGTTCCTGATAGAGAGAACGACGAGCTCACACGGGCCCTTAAAAATCCTGAATACGACGGACGAGCACGAGGCACACCAGGCTCCAAGCCGTGGAAGGTTGCCTTCCCCCTAGAAATGAAGAGATATCCTGATAAAAGCCATCAGAGGGGAAAGGAAAGGGAGGCAGCTGAGAAAGCGGCCGCTGTAGACCGGCTACGTAATGTAGAAGAAGCATTAAAGTGGCACCAGGATCAACTCGACAGACTTAGCCAGCAAGGTACTAGCGGCCAATCTCAGCGGCACGTGGTAGAAGCGGCATTCGAGGGTACCGGCGCCCTATCGAATAAGAAAAGCAGCGTCGCTTCCACGCAGCTCCATGATGTTGATGATGATGCACCGACGACATCTCCTCCTAAACGCTACCAGTGGATGATATCACGGAGACAACAACTTGTGAGCTAAAGGTGCAGGTTATGAACTTAATGGTGATGGCGGCGGTCGGCATGGCAGTACCAATTGCGCCTAACCCAACTTGGCATTGCAGACCGGTTCCAAAAGGGTACGCTGTCGTCACGGTGGATGAGGTGAAGGAAGATTTTGAGGAGCTGAAGCTAGACCACCCTGCAGGGGAATATATGGAGCTGACTCAACTAGGAGAAGCCAAAGGGGGAACTATTCTATGGCTAAAGGAGCGCATCATGCTTCCAATTTATGTGCCGCCAAGGCCACCCACTCCTCAGAGCAGCAATCCACCTTCGCCGCCACCTCACCATTCTCCAGCGCAACCGTCGCCTTCACCCCTCACCACTCAGCGCAACCATCTCCATCGCTGTTTCAGCCGTCTCCGCCAACGCGTCAGCCGTCTCCGTCCCCTGAGCCTCAGAGACAAAAGCGGAAGTATACTAATGGGGGCAGCACCACCAGCAGCAGCAAGAGCATGTTCTGATCACCAAAACGTAAGCTATCGCCCCTCCCAAGAGTACCTCATCATAATATGAAGAAGCTACCTTGCGAGAAGACAAATGAGGAAACTGATGCGACCACAGCTGCCCATTATGAAAAGTGGAAGATTGACATGGCTAACAAGAAAAAGCCCATAGAGGCATTTTTCCCGATCACCGTAGAAGATAAAGCCAAAGCAGCCGTGCTTAAGATTCAGCTTCACCAACCCATAGTGCTCACATCAGACTATAATCGCTCTATTACCAAGTCGGCTGAGGCAAAAGAGCGCAGAGTCGGGAAAGAAGTTGCCCAGCTCGGACAACAGAAAAATCAATCGATCGAACCGCTAAAAGTGTACGATACCAATGAGTGGATGATCCAGGAGCGGCATGATCCGAACGTTGATGCGGAGTTTGTTCGACTGTACGGAGAAAAAGCCCAATTATATGGACTGTCTATATAAACACCACCATTACAGTCATGGATATGGCTTCATACTGATTGAATTTCCAGAATTATTTCAGTTTTACCAACAAGAAGCCCTCAACAAAGCTATCGTCAGTGCCTATTGTTTGTAAGTATTATTAATTTCTGTAATTAAGTCTTTCTAGCTCAGCTTATTCGTTACTTGTATAATCTTACTAATCACTATACTAATTATATATGCATAATGAAGATTCAAGAATGCAACAAAGGCAAATCTATGTCATTGGATTTGTTGACTGTAATTTCTTTCATGAAGTTACTCTAAAAACAAATCCCAAAGAGACAGAGGATAACGTGTTCCAAGCGTTGAAGTATTTCAGCAACAGAAGGGAAATACTATTTCCTTACAACGCTGGGTGAGTGTTACTGTCTTGTACACATTCTAGTTTCTCTTACTCAATGTTAAGCGTATAATTGACTCGTGTTATATTTTGTTAGTGTGTCAAGCTTCCACTATATTCTGTTAATCATTGCTGTTGACACCGGAGTAGTAGAAGTCCTGGACTCGAAACGCACACCATTAGAAAAGTGGGCGGACATGCAGAAATGTCTCCAGAAGGCTTGGAAACGGTTCACCGCCAAAACTAGGGATGTTTGGAAGTCAGAGCTTACATTTCAACCATTGACTGTAAGTACTACTTGCTAGATCCATGCATCTCTTTGATTCTAGTTTCAATACCATCATTATCACGCTTAATTATTATTTTCATTGAACTCCGTTCTCGTAAAGTGCTTGAGGCAGGAAGCCGGGAATAACTTATGTGGATACTGTGTCTGCGAGTTCATTCGCCAGACGACCAAAGAGAAGGGGGCAGACCGGAACATCATAAAAATTGAAGTACGATAAACAATAATCACAACTTTATTTTATTACCACCAATTGTGTTTAGTTTCATTCATATATATTGATCACCTTCTTTATATTAGATCGAACGGATGCGGGACAGTCTTCTATCACAAGAACGCGTGCAAGCAATTCAAGAGGAAATTGTTGGATTCTTGTTAGAACAAGTCATAGATCCGAAAGGAGAATACTATTACCCGCTTCATTTGGAAGGGTGAAGTAGTGTATAAAAGAAGATGTAAATTAGATCAAATTCGTGTGAGAGTATCGTTTGTAATTATAATATGTTTCGACCAAGAAGACGGATGAGACGGTGTATATATTTGTGATCATGCATGATGTGTAATATATATATATCGTGGTTTCATTATTGTTGTATATATGTAGTACCGTTAAATTGATAGAAAAAATCCTGCCGCGGCAGAAAAATAGCCCGAAAATCCTGCCGCGGCACAAAACCCTGCTGCGACACAAAATCTTGCAGCGGCAGAAAAATAACCCGAAAATCCTGCCGCGGCACAAAACCCTGCCGCGGCACTGAGACCAACGATCCCGGTTCGTGCCAAGAACCGGTACCAATGATCCACCCCCGCCCGTCTCTGGCCCGCCCAAGTGGAGACCCATTGGTCCCCGTTCGTGCGCGAACCGGGAATAGCATTAGTCCCGAGTGATTGGTCCCGGTTTGGGAACCAGAACCAATGGCCCTTATGAACCGGGACTAGAGGTCCTTTTTCCGCCAGTGATAGCTGGGACAAGGACGGACCTTTAGTCCTGATCTGGCAGTCCCGGTTTGCAATCCGGGACTAAAGGTCCTTACAAACCAGGTCTAAATGCCTCGTTTCTACTAGTGTCACGTAATAGCAGCAGGAATCTCATAATCTCATACGTGGTCCCTTCTAAGAAAGTGGGGATTATGATATAAAAAGCGTCGACATACTATCTTGTGTATCGCGCTGTAAGATTGGCATCATGGAAAAGCACGGAGGTGCATCACTCTTACTCTTCTGGGTAACTCAAGTAATAAGACTTATAGGTTATTTGGTCAACTGTATCGACGACTCCACTATCCGACTAAGAGGATCCATCCTCGTGAGTGAGCGGCCCTGTTTAAAGCCCAACACTGAGATTTTTCTGGAATCACATGTATCAAGACTTTTCTAGTGTATGCGAATCTAGACAAATATCGGAACTTTTTCCCGGAAGGACATCTCGGTTTTAAATTAGATGCGTCAACTTATCTAGATTTAGATATATCTGTACGTATTTTATAATTAGTATGTAGATACCTGCGAATTTAGATAAAGAGACAACGAATTTGAGATGGAGGAAGTACGGTGAATTGTGTGACTTACATATGCAACAAGGATCGAACGTTTATTTGATGGCTTCCCAGATCACAATATCATGTAGTACACACAGCACACACCACTTGCTTCTTGATTCCTTTGGCACAACAGATATATACTGCTCCCTCCGATTAGAAATATGAGAGATTTTAGCGCTGTCGAACCTATACACTAAGAAGCGTCTAGATACATTTATTTCACACAGCTAAAACGTCTTGTATTTCTGAACGGAGGGAGTACTACTTAAAGACGAGAGAGATACTAAGAAACTACGTTTCATTTGTTTTTGCCTTCCTGTAGTTCCTTTACGATGAGAGGAAGGCCATACCTAGGCACTAGTGTGATGAAGTACGTGGGCTTGTGAACATACTGGGAAGAGAGCGTGAAGGAAAACCTTCTAAGGATCGTCACTATCACGGTCTGAACCTGGATCATGGCATAATTTCTCCCGGTGCAGCCGCGTGCCCCATATGAGAAGGCCAACATCGAGTGCCCGTACTTGCCAGCCCTGGAGGCTCCTTTCTCAAACCGCATGGGGTTGAAATCGTCTGCGTCAAGGCCCCATATGTGTTTGCTGCGATGTAGCATCAAGACCGGAAATGTAATAATGGTTCCTTTGGGCACCTTGATGTTTGCTAGTATTGTATCAGAGGCAGCCTTCCTCATATATATGGGCACCGGACTGTAGAGTCTTAGCGTCTCTAGGAGGAACATGTTAAGCTACATTGTTGTGCCAAAAGAGGTGAGCCAGATTATAATTTTGAACTTGTATATCCAGTGCATATGTAACTTCTGTTCACATACCAGTTTCAGTTTGCCAACGACGTCAACGATGGGGACATCCCGACATTCTGTTCGGATCTCCTCCCTGAGCTTCTCTTGCCATTCCGGGTAGCTGCTGAGTAGGAACATTACCCAGGTGAGGAGGCTGTCACTTGTGTCTTGCCCCGTAGCGAAGAAGGTCTTTAATTCACCGAGAATTTCCTCCGTGCTCATCGCCTCGCCTTCCGACCTGCCGGCATCTAGCATACGCCCAAGCAGGTCGTCTCCGTGCACACCACAGGCAATCCGGGCCTTTGTAAACTGTGTGACATTTCTTACAATTAGCCTGTCCAGTTTCCACGCCCTTAAGTTACGGCGAGTCGGCAAATATCTGTACGTGGAAGAATTTTTTTAGATTATCTGATATGATCCGATCCAGCCCAGAGCTAAATTACTAGCTTCTTTTGAACGGGAAAATACATGCAAAGCTCTTAATGTTCTAACAGGTAGTAGTACCTATATCCTGGTACCGGAGGGTCTGAAAAAGCATATACGGCAAGCTTCTGGAGCTCCTTGCCCGCGACAAACACCTCACGGGCTAACTTGCAGTTCTGGCCGAGGATCACTTGTTCGATGACTCCTAGAGTTAACTCTTCGGAGTAACATCTCATGTCTATCTCGACCTGGTGGCCGTTGGCCCTTTCTATTTGGCTGCACCACTGTTCCATCATTTTCTGTGCGCCTTCCATTGTCATAGCCGACACAGACTATGCATAGGATAAACCACCAAAAGTTTTTCAGTACTAAAATAAAACAAAAAACCAAAAAATAGTTCGTGGTCAAGAAAAAATCAACAACCTTGAGGTTCTCCTGGTTGAAGATCGGGTACATGACTTTGTGATGACGCTTCCAATCATCTCCATTGGTGGTCAGAAGTCCTTTGCCCATTAGAATTTCCAATACGGGATTCAGGTAGTCCTTTCGGAACAAGTCCGTCCTGTCGTCCAGTACTTGCTTGAGTAGCTCCATGTCAGTCGAACATATTGCCGGTACGGGTCCCAACCAGTAGAGAAATGTTTTTCCTGAAGGTTGTTTTGTAATAATAAGATTATGTACCAGATTTTTAGGACGATGATAGTAACATTCATTCATTTACCGTAATCAGATGCCCATTTGTGAAAGAAGGGAGTGACAAGTGAAATGTAGTCATGGCAGCGGGTATCATTTGGCCCCTTTGCTCTCCCTGCAGCTAATATCTCTCTCATCTCCAGCTTACACCCAAAAACTAGTCTATAAGGCGGCCCTCGTATCCCCTGCCGTTCGAACAACCGGGCAACCATGTACGGCCTCCACACCAGATGCCATAGGGCCCTCGAGATCAGCAAAACGGCGAGGATAGCGAGCACGGTATGTACCGCAGAGCCTGTGTTGGTGTCCATGAGAAAAAAGTTGGTATTTTCAAAGTTCTATTGTGGGTAATTATATAGCTAGGCAAGATAGGATGGGATTTTTAAAAGTTGGTATTTTTAGTTCTATTGTGTGTCGTCGCTGTCCGGGCGTTTCTTGTTGCTCGTTTCTCGTTGCGGCACGCCGTAGACGCACACTTAAAGATCCCTATGTGCCAACAGCGGGGTCATTTTACAGTCCTATATAGGTAGATCTAACGGACAAAAGCAAAAAGTATACACGAGATTTCTTGTAATACTCCGTCCGTGGCAAAATATATGTTTTTTTTTAGTGTTTTTTTAAAACAGGGCATGCATGAGTTCTTTAGTGTTTTTGTAAAACGAATATATATCTAGACATCTTTTAGTCTGTAGATTCGAAACAAAATGAATCTATCTATACCCTGTAAAGGTGTCTAGATACATGTGTTCCAAAAAAGCCACCGAATCCGGCAATTGGAGAAATACCACCGGCTGATGCAGAGTCCATACAATTGGACATACCTGACGCCGACTGCCGTTACATTGGCCTTACATACCGTCTGTTTAAATTGACTATTTTTTATATTTTCGGTTTCATAATTAAGTTTATCCATCCTATAATTGTATTATTTCAGAATGGTGAGTATTTGGAGAAAAACACTAATATATGTCTGAGATTATACCGACCATTTAGATGTCTTTAGTGTCGCCTCTAAGACTAGTTTCACTACCGAAAAAACTGACGTGTGTAAAAGTGCAAATAACTCGGCAAAAAATATTTTTGCAATCTATTTCCAAATAAACATACGGCAAACCTGCACAACACGGTATCTATCGAGAAAAACACACGGTAAAGTTCAAAGCTTGGCAAATAGCGAGAAAAAACACACGAAAAATGTAGGAAAAACACATTGCTAACACGTGGGACACGCGGCCGTACTGGCCGCACATGACGTAGACGTTATGGCAGTAGGAGTTTACCCAGTAGGAACACAACAAAGACTAAACAAGTTTGCCGTGTGTTTTGGTAAATGAACTCGGCAAAGACCAGGAAGAATGTGGGTCTGAAAAGAACGGATGGCTCGGATGGCTGTCCAGGGAAGGTGGCCACGGACCGCTGCCTCGCCATATCCTCTCCCTTCGTTCTTTCTCTCTCGTATCTTCCCACTGTCTGCAGGTAAAAACTGCAAAGAAATTCCCCCTACCGCCGCCTGTTAAGGGCACGTACAATCGGACGCTAATCATAGACGCTAGGATCAATATCCCGCCAGTTACAGTGAAAATCCTCTCCGATCCCGGGATTTGGCTTGAGCGCTTCGTTAGTTTCTTCCTCCGCTCTGAGCGATTTTCCAAGCGACACGCATGTTATCCGCAGCAGATAAAAAAAGACTAGTGCCTAGACATAGCTTCCCGCGTTGGAGGGCTTGGACTGTACATTAATACTTCACGATAATTTTTTCTTCTTGCGATTTTAAGCGTCTATCCAAGAGCCTAGCGTTGTACTTGCCCTAAGACCCTCCCGGAGCCACCTCCAGCCCCAGACCTAGAGTCCACCGCCACGCTGAATTCCGTCGCCGGCAAAGCCCTCCCCGAGTGTATCTATGATCCTCTCCGATCACGACCTCCCCATCGGCTGCGGTGGCTCGCCATCCTCTCGATGTGCGGCACTCCAGCCCCACAACGCCCCTCGACGAGCGGTGCTCCGACCCCGAAGTGCTTAAGGACAGCGGCAGGGGGATCGAGAACTATGGGTGTGTCGGCCTTGAGGACGACACCCGAGGCGACTGGGGACAACCTCCACTAGTTGAAAACAGACATTTGGTCCATGGGTATTAGTCCCAGTTTTGCTACAAACGGGACTAATGCCTCGGTCACAACGGCTCTATCTGGCTGCAGGGGACGGCAGACACTAGTCCCGGTTCGAACAGACACTTTAATCCCGGTTCGTGTAACAAACCGGGACTAAAGGGTTTCAGGCAGGTTTGGTCCGGCGCCAGACACTTTAGTCTCGGTTTGTTATACGAACCGGGACTAAAGGTGGATCTTTAGTCCCGGTTCTAGACACAAACCGGGACTAAAGGTCAGGCTATATCTTCTTCCCCCACCTGCCCGAGACACCATTTCAAGTTGGTGGCTCTTCTCTCTTTCTTACTTCAAGCTTGAGTTCATGCCCAATTTTTTCTCAAGATTTGTAAACATTTTGTGGTGCCCCATCTATCCAAAGGTTCTAAAAGATGAGCAACTTCATCCTTTGACCTCTCATTGCTATATTAGCTCATTTGATGTTCTATCATGTAGATGGTTTTGTGGATTTAGTTTGATAGTAATTTTTGCAATAATAACATGAGATCGATGTTTAGATTCTATCTGTCTTGTATTAATATAATGAACTTCAAGGTAAATATCATTTTCAATATGTGGATTCTATCTATATATCTTTTTTGGCACATAGTGTCGAAATTTGATTCATAGAAGCACACACATGCATGAGTTCATCATTCTAACTAGCTGGGCAAAATACCCTTCTTCGTCTTCTACCTGCCTTCAGCAAACTGGAAAAATTGTAACAAAAATAGGGTTAATTCATAAAAGCTTGATAAGAAGACATCACAGTACATCTTCGAGAAACTCCTCTATGGCAAGCTCCTCGAAGATGTCTGAGGATAGGATCCTAAGACATCTTTGAGAAGCTCCGTGGTAGTGGTGTCTCTCTCGCACCATCTTGGAGTTAATAACTTCTCTAGCTATAGATTAATACGCCACGTAACTAAAACAATTCACATATTAGGAAGTGCCTCTATGGCGAGCTCCCGTCCTCGGACATCTTCGAGAAGCTCCGCCATAGTGGTGTCCCTGCTGTCGCACACCATCTTGTAGTTCTTCATAAGAATACATACATATTTATAGATTAAGCAACACAACATAGTATCGACACTCAAGACATAATGTCGGCACTCACCCCTGTCATAGTGCTACCACCCACCCAAATAGTGTCGTCATTCATTGGCTTAGTGCTGCCCACTCACGACATAGTGTTGACATGTTGTCGTGACATCCACGTTTAGTTCCGGTTCGTGCCTCCAACCGGGACTAAAGGTTCATCATATATTTAGTCCTGGATGTGTGCTTTAATTTTTTTTAGACCAGTAATAATTTTAGCATCATGATTTTGTTTGATGTACTTAATTATATAATGCAAATGAGCCGGTAGTGGATATACAATGACCGACTCTCTGGCGATTTTATTAAAGGCGTGCATTCTTTTATCCTTGTGGTCGAGGCAAACAAGCGGAATGGTTTTATGTCTTGTCTATGTGGTGTCTGTCGGAATTATAAGGAATACTCTTCCTCAAGAGTCATTCACAGCAACCTGTTTTGCTCCGGTTTAATGACCGGCTATAATTGTTGGACCAAGCACGGAGAAAGAGGGGTTATGATGGAAGACAACGAAAAAGAAGAGAACGATAACCACTACCCTACTATGTCCCCTGAATATGATCACTAGTGGAAAACGTGCTTTTTATCCCGATTTGTAAGGGCCTTTAGTCTCGGTTTCCCAACCGGAACGGGGCAATCGGGACTAAAGGCCTCCCCCTTTAGTCCCGGTTCGGCCACAAACTGTGACAAAAGGTCCTCACGGGGCAGCGTCGAGCGTGCAGGACTTTTGGTCCCAGTTTATAATACGAACAGGGACTAAAGGTTTTTTTCCAAAAAAAATTCCATTTTTTTTTTCCTGTTTCGGCCACAAACTGGGACAAAAGGCCCCTCACGGGGCAGCGTCGAGCGCGCAGGACTTTTAGTCCCAGTTTGTAATACGAACCGGGACTAAAGGTTTTTTTCCAAAAAAAAAATTCAATTTTTTTTAATTTTTCTTAAAATTTTAAATTATCTGACTCGCTAATCTCTCACATCTCTTATTTTTCACACTAACTATACTTAATATTAGGTGAAATTACACTTATTCTTAAACTTTCCGGTCGGTCACCCATCCTAGCACTACTCCACCCCATCACGCTTAACTTTCCCATTCCATCTCTCTCACCTCGCGCAAAGGACCCTTATACCTTATTGTCAAGACTAGTATATCAATCATATTAGCTCATATCAATATGTCAACCGTCTTTATTTTTTAAAATTACAAATAACTATTTAAGTAAACAACAATAAATAATTAATAATAATATTTTATTCCAATGAAAATAAAAAACTAATCAAATAATATTTTATTCATTTTTTGCCATTTATTCATTTAATATGACATAAATAATATCTTCAAATCTGTAAATTGAAATTCGACAAATAATATATCCATTATTATCAGAAAAATGTGAGAAATTCAAATATGACACAAAAAATATTATTAAAAAAAATTAAATAACTTTCTTTTCTTTTTGAATTTTAAGAATCTAAAAAATCCAAAACAGCCTTAGGCGGTTGAAATCAAAGAGGAAATTTTTTTCTACACGTTTTGATAGGCTGTATGTTTTTTTATATCGTATGCAAAATTTATGGCCATTTGAATTTTTCATGACAGATTTTTGCAAATGAAGTAAAAATTCATGTTTGTTAATTTTTGTAACAACTAAATCATTTAATATAACTATAGTTTGAAAGATTTTGTTTTTGAATTTTTTATAATTTTTTATCATGATTTTGAAACTAGAAAAGGCGATCTCCTGACCCAGGGGGTGGAGAGCCATTCTCCTGCCACGGCAGGATTTGTGCCCGTTTTTCTGCCGCGGCAGAACTTGAGAATTTTTTTGCTAGTTTTCTTTAGTCCCGGTTGGTAATACGAACCGGCACTAAAGGTCACACCTTTAGTCCCATCACCAACCAGGACTAAAGAGGTTGGCACTGGCCACAACCCCTTTAGTCCCGGTTGGTGTCTCCAACCGGGACTAAAGGTCCCATTTGACCCGGGACTAAAGATTGTTCCGTTAGAACATTAGTGCCGGGTCCAACCACAACCGGGACTAATGCTCCGAACTGGGGTGGACGAAAGGCCCTTTTTCTGCCTGATGATGATCTTAGTTGGGCCATTGTTGATGCAAAAGAAGAATGCGTAACTGAAAGGGAGAGGTTGAAGTTCAAGCAGATGTTAGAGGATCACAACAAATTGTTGTACCTAAATTGTGAACATGGGCACAAAAAACTGGATAGCACACTGAAATTGCTATAATGGAAGAATATGTGGGTATGGTAGTACCAACAACGTATGAAAGACTGAGACAACATTCATCCAGAGCTGTTTGAAGGTACTGCCAGCTACACTCTACCAAAGAACAGAAGGAAATCTTTTTTGAAGTCCTTTACAGTATCAAGCTTCCGTCTGGCTTCTCGTCCAACATAAAGGGAATAATAAATATGCCAGAGAAATTTTTTTAAAACCTAAAGTCTCATGACTATCACGTGCTTATGACACAGCTGCTTCCGGTTGCATTGAGGGGACTCCGGCCAAAAAATGTTCGAGTACCCATTGTGAAGCTATGTGCGTTTTTCAATGCAATTTTTCAGAAGGTAATCAATCTAGATAGTCTACCAAGGTTACAGAAAGATGTGGTCTAATGTCTTGTCAGCTTCGAGTTGGTGTTCCTACCATCCTTCTTCAATATTATGGCGCACCTCCTAGTTCACCTAGTCGAAGAGATTAACATTATCGGTCCTGTATTTCTACACAATATGTTCCGCTTTGAGAGGTTCATGGGATCCTTAAAGAAATATGTTCATAACCATGCTAGGACAGAAGGAAGAATCTCAAATGGATATGGAACAGAGGAGGTCATTGAGTTTTATGTGGACTTTATTCCCGACCTTAAGCCCATCGGTGTTCCTGAATCACTGCATGAGGGTAGACTAAGTGGAAAATGCACACTAGAAAAAAAGAAAGGATATGTATGGATGAACATTCTCTCACTAAAGCACACTACACAGTTCTGCAAAGTTCCACCTTTATGGCTCCATATATCGAGGAACACACGAATATTGTACACTCGAACAACACGAGGAAGCCTGGCTCCTGGATTAGAGATGAACACATCTCATGAATGACATCACTGTTGGAGAGCAGCTGTACTTGTTGGCCAGGTCACCATCTTCGACTATATTGACTTTCCAAGGGTACGAGATAAATGGGAATACATTTTACATGATCGCCCAAGATAAAAAGAGCACCAACCAAAATAGTGGTGTCCGATTTGATGCAACAGACGAGAATGGGAAAAATGATACATATTATGGTTACATAGAGGAGATATGGGAACTTGACTATGGACCTTATTTTAAGGTCCCTTTGTTTCGGTGCAAATGGGTCAAGCTGACAGGAGGCGGGGTTGAGGTTGACAAGAAATACGGAATGACAACAGTGGATCTCAACAACCTTGCATATAGAGATGAACCATTCGTCCTAGCCAATGATGTGGCTCAGGTTTTTATGTGAAGAACATGTCTACCAAACCAAGAAAAAGGAAAGATAAGCAAAAGAATACAACATACGATAAGCCAAAGCGCCACATAGTTCTTTTAATGAAAAGAAACATCGTGGGGTGGAGGATAAGACAGACATGTCAGAAGGTTATGATAAGTTTCATGAAATTCCGCCCTTCGCAGTGAAGGATGACCCAAACATCCCGTTAAGTAAGGAAGATGCTCCATGGTTACAGATTGTAAGAAAACCCCAACAATAGAGATGTGTGGATGTTGATGATGTATAATATTAAAACATTATTTTTAATGATCTACTTATCTATATATATATGGATATGAACTGTATCGATCTCAATAGGTAGTATTGCAACTTTTTGTGGCCAACACCAAAGACATTTATTAATATTAAAATGTAAAAATTAGTCATAATCATGTCTAGCCCAGTAGTACACAGCTTCAGGGTCGTCTTCGGAATCGTCATCGTCATCATCCTCACTCGTAGCACGCGGCTGGATCCTGAGCCCTTCTCCGGCTTGTGCACGGGGGAATGGGGGAGGGGGCACCTGCCACTCCTGCCTCGGATTCACGATGCACAAGTGAGGGGGATCCCGGATGAAGACGTCGATACACCCTCAGCCTTCACCACCGCCACCATTCTTGTGGCTCTGCGGCTAGTGAAAGTGTGGGTACATGAGGCGAGGATGGTCTCCCATGGAGATGTAGCACATCACGCTGGCGATTGTCCGGTTTTCCCACCATAGGCGGCGACCAGCCTCGTTGTGGTTCACTGGTGGCGGGCCGCCAAACTCGAACTTGGCGAGCTCCCTTTCCCGCCGGTTTGCAAAGAAGGCATTCCATCCGCTGCTCCGGTGTGAGCTCGAGGTAGAAGTGGTTCGTGATGGACGCCTGGCGGGCCGAACCATGAGGCACTGGAGGAACAGGAACCCCTTGCCCTCGACATCCGGTAGGCAGCCGGTACCAGCGGGCATGGGTCATTGAGGCACTACGCCTCGGTCTCCTCGGCTGACGAAAGGCCCGAAGCAGTGTCCATTGTTGTGGATTGACATGGCGGTCGGCCTAGATATAGAGGGAAATGGTGGGAAAATATGGCAGGAAGCGGGGGGAAATGGCGGGAAAACATGGCGGGAAGCGGAAAATATCTTTAGTCCCGGTTAGTGGCTACATCTGGGACTAAACGCCCCTGAAATATCTTTTAATACTAGTTACTAGTTTTAGTATGAAATATTATATTTTTAAGGGGTATATTATTTTTTGTGAATATTTTGGTATATTATA
Source organism: Avena insularis (assembly GCA_023614405.1). Classification (NCBI taxonomy): domain Eukaryota; kingdom Viridiplantae; phylum Streptophyta; class Magnoliopsida; order Poales; family Poaceae; genus Avena; species Avena insularis. The sequence continues at coordinate 206,677 of JAJUPC010000234.1, forward strand.
TGTATTTTTCTGTTTTTTAATAATAAACTATATTTTCCCAACATTTATACTAAACATAATACTTGTTAAAGAATAAATAATTTCATTTAACTTGTATAATAGAGTAAGATAATAGATTTAAATTATAGATCTTCTTTTTCTGAAATTTTTGATATATGATACATAGTTTTCTAAAAACTATTTCATTTTGGCGCCAAAAACCCCTTTAGCCCCGGTTTGTAATACAAACCAGGACTAAAGGGTACCCTTTAGTACGAGGCTAAAGGGGTGTGCGCGCGCGAATAGCGGCAGCCGAAAACATCTTTAGCCCCTATTTGTAATACAAACCGGGACTAAAGGTGGGGTGTATGAATACAAACTAGAGCCCGATTTATTCCCCCCCCCCCCCCCCGCAGATGAACCGTGAGCCGCCGTCCATGGAGCTGCTCGCCGTGGAGGAGGCCGCCGCCCTGCTTCGCCACGCCACCCGCCACGCCTGTGGAGGCTCACATGTGCCGCCGTCCTTCCCTTCCCGAGGAGAAATCGCCCCATGGCCTGTTCGACCTCGAGGAGAAATCGCGTGCCCGCCATACACTGGCCCTGCAGGTGAGGTATATCATAGTTAGTATTAGCTAGTATTAGATTAATTTATAGTTTGTATTAGCTAGTATAGGTTAATTAGTATTAGGTTTATTTAGTATTAGATTATAGTTAGTATTAGGTTAATTTAGTTAGTATTAGTTGTTTATAGCTAGGTTTATTAGTTTAGTTAGTGGTAGGTTTAGGGTTTAGTTAGTATTAGGTTTATTAGAATTAGGTTTATAGTTTGTATTAGATTAATTTAGTTAGTATTAGGTTTTATAGTTAGTATTAGGTTTAATTTAGTGTCTATGTTTTATGATTGTTTATGTTATAATTTAGTTATGCCGCGTCCTCGTCGTCCACTCGGCGGCAACGACGGATTACTGGACTCCGTCGGGTCCAGGGATGCCCGAGCCTGGGCTCCGCCGGGCTAGCACTGGGAGGTGCTACCTGCCGGGACTCGTACCTTGGTGAGAAATCCAGATATCCTCGTCGACCCGGAGCTTCTTTGGTGGCGTCCACGAGGTCCAGGAGTGGTGCAAAGGGAGCCGGCCCCCGAGGAGGTGGTACGTCGTCGTGTTTGGGAGGAGGATGAGCACGTCCACTGGTATATGTATCTTTTGGAGACCATGTTCTCCAATCTCTGGCAGGTTCATGGAAGTCACCCCCCATGGCACAGAACCCTGCAGTCGACGTCACTAGTTTGATATGAGCGAGATGTATTATTGTGCTTTATCTTATATTATTGTACATTATCTTAATGCAAAATTGTTTCATTATTAGTACATAAGCTTTTTTACTTAATGAAATTGTAATATTCTTTTACTTTATGCAAAATTGTTTTATCTTTTTCTGTATCAGCTAAGCTATGGACGGTAGACACAATGAAGAGGTGGTTTTGAACATGATAGATGAGGATACGATAGTGGTGGTTCTTATTATGATGATGGCTTCCAATATCTTAATTTTTCTAGAGGAGATGATAGTGGAGACGATGGGGGAGACCACGGTGGAGACAATGGTGGAGAACATGGTGGAGACGATGGGGGAGACCATACTGGAGACGATACTGGAGACGATACTGGAGACATCTTAATAATAAAATCCTGCGAGGTATATAAAGCCTCTACGGATTGATCACTAGTATAGATGCACTAATTGATTCGTATATATATACTGACGAATGTTTCTTCTCTTAGACCTCCGCATCGGGCCAATCTTCTACAAGAAAAAGAGGCCCGGCCCAAAAGTTGCCCGCTGATGTCCGTTTCAGCATTGACTTTGTCTCTGCGCTGGGTCAACTGTTGGAGCCCATACAGTCCGTCAATGCATTTGTACATCAATGCGGATTGATTGCTAAAGACACCATCCTAATCACCACGTGAGAGTGGAATAAGCCAGGAAAGAAAAGGGATCCAGCTAGGGCTAGTTTTGTCGACCACATAGTGAAAGATGCAATGTGAAATTCTCTCTTGACACATTTCCCCCTACCAGTCTTAGAGACTGATGAGCTCACACAACAAATGAGGTTGAAAGTCAAGGAGTGGGCTCTTAAAAATATGGACACACTATTCAATGACTGGAAGAAAAGATTGTACAACAACTATGTGAAGAAGAAAAAAACTCCTGAATTCACTAGCCCACTAGAGAAGCAGCAGGATAACTGGGCCGCATTTGTGCAATACAAGACCTCGAAACCAGTTAAGAAAATATCAGAAAAGAAAAGCTAAATGCAAACCAAAAAGAAATATCACCATCATATGGGCACATGTGGCTACAAGAGTGCCATGCCTAAGTGGGATAAAGCTGAGGCCGACCTGGCGGCTAAAGGGTTCACTCTAGCTATGTCTAGTTCGCCCTTGAGGTCAAGAAATTTGTTACTCAGGCACGGGGCATCGTATGACCCAGAAACAGGCGCGATTGTTGCAAAAAAAGAAGTTGATGGACCCAAGGATGATCTTATTAAAGTGATAAAAGAGGTTCAAGATGGAAAGTTTGTTCCCGACAGAGAGAACGATGAGCTGACAAAGGCCCTCGGGAATCCTGAAAATGTTTGACGAACACGAGGCTTCAGACCGTCTTGTCCATGGGCTATCGGGTATCCCCAGGACTTTGAGACCTACAGAAGCCGATCGAGAAAAACAAAGCGGCGAGAACATGAGGATGTAGAGAGGTTCGCGAGGGTTGAAGCCATGTTGCAGCAGCATCAGGAGGAACTTAATGAACTTAGAGGACTCCGACAGCAAGATGCTGCACTAGAGAGTACAGTCGGCCCATCTCAACGGAAAATAATGGCTTCCACGGAGGTCCACGCTAATGATGCAACGATGGATGTGTAGCCCGTGGATGCAATTAAGGAGAATATTAGTTGTGAGCTACATGTTGAACTGAAGAACCTATGCATGAAGGTGGCGGTCGGCTTTGCTTTACCTTCTGTACCGGGAGCAACCAAACATTGCAATCCGATTCCAGCTGGCTATGCTCGTGTCGGTGTGGATGAAGTTCAACCACAGTGTCAGTCACTACGGCTTGACTTTCCTGGAGGCGAAGGGGAGACGACACTGGGAGAAGTCACGAGTGGCTTCATTCTTTGGAAAAAGGAATAGATCAAGTTTCCAGGCTCGGCACCAAGGCCACCGTCTCCACCGAGAAACAATCCTTCACCTCCAAGGCCACCGTATCCTCGCAGTAAAAGTCCACCACCTCCAAGTCCACCCCTCCTTGATAATGACCTCAGCACGAGTCCATCTCAATCTACGCAGCCACCTCCACCCACTATGGGCCAAAAGCGGGAGAATAGCACCGCTCCGTCGAGGGATAACCGACGCCGAAAGCGAAAGTTGTTTCCCCTCCCAAGAGTACCGCCGGTTCCTCCCGAGCACGGACAGATGTTGGTGGTGACATATGGGGTAGTTTCATGGTCAACGGTGATGCGGCCCTTGGACGGAGAGGCGTAGCTCGGTGATGAAGACCATGACGCTGAACAACAGTGGCACAACCGTCTCAAACTTTTTTTTGAATTTAGGCTTTTGTGAGTTTGTTAGAGAACACAAGAAAAACCGTTCCCATCTGTTGTCACCCATCGACTTGTCATGATGTCCTTCTATATGCCGAGGAAATGCATAAAACACACACAACAACAACTTTGTTGTGTATACATTTGAAGACACACGGCAGAGGCTCTTTCCGTGGCGATCTTTCTTGTCTAGTGTTGGCCATGTGTCGACACATAACAACACACAGCAAAAGGCTTTGCCGTGTTCCAGACAACCTTTGTCGTGTCTTTTGCCCGCACAGGAAGGAGCATTTTCTGGTATTGTTTGTACCATTTATTGTCCTGGTTTCCTGAGTATGGGCAAATAGAAATTTTTGTAGAGTTGCCAATGATATATGAGTTTGGATTTGTTGATAGAAAAATAATGATGGTTAGACCCAATTTGATATAACATGAAATACATCGTCAATCCTATTATCAATATTTTCTCAATATCAAGTATTAACGTTACTAAAAAATCGTTTAACAATAAGACACATATGAACTTGGATACAATATGGAAGTGACAACAACTTCAAATGCTTCTTCATGACCAGGTAATCATAACGTTGGTCTTCGTTCTTGTCGGATGGTTTGCCAATCTTATATATGGAAATTGCTACTCCTGGCGATAGAGAGATAAACTTTGGGGCCATTCATATATTGTTATGTTCGTCATCATATGGTGCTAGGAACCGCATCCGTCTAGGGCCTATGATGCCATATCGACTGTCCGTTAGCCCCTCCGCTGTGAGAAACCGCATCCGGCTATAGTCTACGACACCACGTCATTTCTGGACAGGCCCCGCCTACATGATAAACCAAGGCCAATATGGGCTTATGGCGCCATGTTGTCTATGAACGGGCTCTGTGTACATAAGAAACTGTGGCCGACACAAGCTTATGGCGTCACGTATTCTCTGGATTTCCTACATGGTGGAAATGTTCCTTCACACGATGAATCAAACCGTCGCTAACCATGCGTGTGCGATGAGCCCCTGCTCTGCACATTGTTTACCGGATTGTGTCGAATCTTGAAACGATTCGGAATCTAAAATCTTTTGCGAACATCCGAGCCTTCGCAAACCCGTTTTTATGCTTAACCATCGGCATGCTCTACGATCGCAAACGGAGTATGTCAGTTTCTCTTCTGTATTCATCTCACTTGCCACATGTTTATTTAGTCTAGTTGTATGGTTATTTCGAGCATCACACATGGTTTAGCTATGAACATGTAGCAATGTACACCAGTTGTTGATGGGTTCGTAGCATGGAAAACAAAAAAATTCTCCATCACAGGCAATTCATAATTAGTGTGATATGATATGGCCCTTTCTTCTTGTGCCTTCGATCTCCATCTCCAAAGCACGGACATGATCTCCATCATCACCAGCATTGCGTCAAGGTCAGTGGCGCCGCTTCATGGTTGTCCATCATCACAAGAAACTATTACAACTACTTGGAATAAAGCTATTACAAGATGAATAGACACGCAGGTCTTAACAGAATTAAAGACAACCATTAGGCTCCTGCCGGTTATCATAATACAACAAGGATCATTGCATACATCAAATATAATCACAATCAGATGATGGCCATATCACATCACAAAACCCCTGCAAAAACAAGTTAGACGCCTCTAATTTTCTTTGCAAGTTTTACGTGGTTTGGGGCTTTCGAATAAGAACGGATCTTACCTACGAAACTGAACCACAACGTTGATACAAGTGCTATCAAGTGCAAAGTGTAGATTTGATCTATACTATGATGGGAGAGACAGACACCCGCAAAGCCACTTGTGCAAAGCAAGTTGCACGTCAAGCGTGGAGCAAGTCTCATGTGTGATGACATGTAATGTTAGCCCGAGCCGCTTCATCCCACCATACCGCAAGATGCAAAGTACACACAACAAAAGGCAGCCACGAAAGCAACGCCCTACAACTTTGTGTTCTACTCGTGCAACAGATCTACGCATAGACAAGGCTCGGAGACCACTAATGGGTTCATAGCATGGAAAACAAAAAATTTCTACCGCAAGAACGAACAAAACCCAGATCTAATCTAGATAAAAGCCAAGATCTAATCTACTAGACATGAGCAACGAGATAGATCAGTACTAACCCTCGTAGAACCGAAAGCGTTAACGAGATTACATCTCGTGGATGATGTAGTCGATCACTTGCCGATCTCAAGATCGAGTAGATGATCCTTCGGCCAGCGTTCCGGCGCTTCAGAGACGGTCACACGTGCGAGTCGAGCGGACCTTCCTCTCCCGTTCAGCGAGCAATGAGGTAGTAGATCTTCTCCACGCAATCCCAGCATCACGACGGCGTGGTGGTGGTGGTGGAGTAGAGAATTTTGCAGGGCTTCGCCTAAGCCGGAGCAGATGGAAGGAGGAAGAGAGCGGCGGCTAGGGTTTGGAGTGGGAAGGGGCAAGGAGGGGTGGCGCCTCCACCCCTCTATATAGAGAGGGAGGGGTGTGGCCTAGGGTTCCCACCCCTAGGCCCACCCCTTAGGGCCGGCGCACTAGGGAGCTTGGGGGGAGAGTCCTTCCCCCCCAAGTTTCCCCTTTAAACTCCCCTTATCTTATCTTATCTTATCTTATCTCGGTTTTCAAATAAACTCCAAGATATCTTCTAGAACCTTCCGGAACATTCCGAAACCTTCTAGAATCCCCATACAAACACTCTGGAACATTTCCTAACTTAGAAAATGATCCCCATTATATGAATCTTATTCTCCGGATAGTTCCGGATCTCCTCGTGATGTCCCGGATCCAATTCGAGACTCCAAACAACATTCGGTCTCCAACGCATATTCAATATCTACTTAAAACAACTTCGAACCTTAAGTGTGTCACCCTACGGTTCGTGAATAAGTGGACATGATGAAGACACCTCTCCGATCAATAACCATCAGTGGGATCTGGAGATCCATAACGGCTCCCACATACTCAACGATGACTTCGTGATCGATAGAACCATTAACATACCAAACCAATTCCCTTTGTCACGCGATACTCTACTTATCCGAGGTTTGTTCATCGGTATCTCCATACCTAGTTCTACCTTGTTACTGATAAGCACTCTTTACTCGTTCCGTGTTACGCCATCCCTTGTGACCTAGTCACATGCTTGCAAGCTAACTAGATGACATTCCACCGAGAGGGCCCAGAGCATATCTATCCGTCATATGGATGGACAAATCCCAATCTTGGTCCATGCGCTTCAACACATACTTTCAGAATACCCAATGATGCCTTTATAACCACCCAGTTACAAAGTGGTGTTTGATGTCATCAAAGTACTCATCCGGTGATGGTGATTAACACAACCTCATGGTCGAAGGATTAGGTTACTATGTATCGAAAGCTTATACCAATGTGAACTTAATGACTTGATCTAATGCTACGCTTACTATGGGTGTGTGTGTCCATTACATCATTCTCCTAATGATATAACCTTGTTATTAATGACATCCAATGTCCATGATCAGGAAACCATGATCATCAATTAATCAACAAGCTAGTTTAACAAGAGGCTCACTAGGGACCCTTTTATGTTTACAAAACACACATGTATTAGTGTTTCCTTATAATACAATTATAGCATGGGATGCAAACATTCATCATAAACACAAAGATATAATAATAACCACTTTTATTATTGCCTCTTGGGCATATCTCCAACAGTCTCCCACTTGCACTAGAGTCAATAATCTAGATTACATGGTAATATACCTAACACCCATGGCGTTCTGGTGTTGGTCATGCTTTGCTCTAGGGAGAGGTTTAGTCAACGGATCTGCCACATTCAGATCAGTGTGTACTTTGCAAATATTTATGTCACCATCTCGGACATACTCGCGAATAGCATGGAAACGTAGCTTGATGTGCTTCAGCTTGCTATGTGACCTTGGCTCCTGTGCATTAGCTATGGCACCTGTGTTGTCATAGTAGATGGCCATTGGGTCCAACGCACTAGGAACAACGCCAAGTTCAGTAATGAACTCCTTCATCCATATGGCTTCTTGTGCAGCCTCCGAAGCAGCTATGTATTCCGATTCAGTTGAAGATTTCGCCACAACGCTTTGCTTGGCACTCCTCCAGCTCACTGCAGCACCATTCAAAATAAATCATTATCGGTGACTTGAGTCATCTGGATCGGTGTTCCAACTAGCATCAGTGTAACTGTTTACAACAAGCTGTTCATCACCTCCATAAGAAAGAACCATATCCTTAGTCCTATGCAGGTACTTAAGGATATTCTTGACCGCTGTCTAGTGCTCCATTCCAGGATCACTTTGATATCTTCTAGTCAAACTAACAGCATGTGCTATATCCGGTCTTGTACACAACATGGCATACATGATAGAACCTATGGCTGAGGCATAGGGAACATTATTCATCTTCTCTCTATCTTCTGCCATAGCTGGACTTTGAGTCTTACTCAAGGTTTTACCTGACAACATGGGCACGAACCCTTTCTTGCTCTCTTCCATTCTAAACTTCTTTAGAACTTTGTCCAGGTATGTACTTTGTGAAAGCGCTAGCAGGCGTCTTGATCTATCTCTATAAATCTTGATGCCTAGAATATATGCCGCTTTGCCAAGATCCTTTATTGAAAAACTATTATTCAAATAGGCTTTGACGCTATTAAGAAGTTCTATATCATTCCCAATCAACAGTATGTCATCTACATATAGTACTAGGAATGCTACAGAGCTCCCACTCACTTTCTTGTAAATACAAGCTTCTCCATAAGTTTGTATAAAACCAAATTTTTTTATTACTTTATCAAAACGTTGATTCCAACTCCGGGATGCTTGCTTCAGTCCATAAATGGAGCGCTGAAGTTTGCATACCTTGTCAGCATCACTAGGATCGACAAAACCCTTGGGTTGTACCTCTTGTTGAGGCTGGGTCAGTGGCCCCTATCCTCGGGTAAGATAATTCCAATGCGGCAATAGTAACGTTTTCCTAGATTCTAAAGCGGATGGGCGGTTCAAGCTGTAAAGCATAAGACAATAGGAGTCGTATTTTCGTACTACCTACCTTCAGTTCTGTCCCGCTATTACGGGTAATAAGGCTTTCGGCCGGCGAAGGGCTTGCCCAGATTGTACTTGTTCAGAAAAAGTACCATGTACAACTCTTCCTCAATGTCTCCATTAAGGAACGCCGTTTTGACATCCATCTGCCATATCTCATAGTTGAAATATGCAGCAATTGCTAACAAAATCCTCACAGACTTTAGCTTACATCTTGGTGAGAAAGTCTCATCATAACGAGACCTTGAATTTGTCGGAACCCTTTCGCGACAAGTCGAGCTTTATAGATAGTAACATTACCATCAGCATCTGTTTTTCTTTTGAAAATCCATTTGTTCTCGACAGCCTTACGGCCATCCGGTAAGTCCACCAAAGTCCATACTTGGTTTTCGTACATAGATCCCATTTCGGATTTCATGGCTTCTAGCCATTTGTCGGAATCTGGGCTCACCATAGCTTCTTCATACGTCGCAGGGTCATCAGTGTTGTCCACCAACTTGACGTTCAAGGCAGAGTCATACCACTCAGGAGTGGTACGAACCCTCATTGACCTGCGAGGTTCAGTAGTAACTTCGTTCGAAGTTTCATGATCACCATCATTAGCTTCCTCTCTAGTTGGTGCAGGCGGCACGAAAACATCTTCCGGTGCTGCGCTATTCTCAACCCCGAGAGAAGGTTCAATAACCTCATCGAGTTCTACTTTTCTTCCAGTCACTTCTTTCGAGAGAAACTCCTTCTCAAGAAAGGATCCATTCTTGGCAACGAAAACTTTGCCTTCGGATCTATGATAGAAGGTATACCCAATTGTTTCTTTAGGGTATCCTATGAAGACGCATTTCTCCGCTTTGGGTTCTAGCTTATCAGGTTGTAACTTCTTTACATACGTTTCGCAACCCCAAACTTTAAGGAACGAAAACTTGGGTTTCTTGCCAAACCATAATTCGTACGGTGTCGTTTCAACGGATTTAGATGGTGCCCTATTTAAAGTGAATGCGGCTGTCTCTAATGCATAGCCCCAAAATGATAGAGGTAAATCTGTAAGAGACATCATAGACCGAGCCATATCTAAGAGAGTTCGATTACGACGTTCAGACACACCATTACGCTGTGGTGTTCCCGGCGGTGTCAACTGCGAAAGTATTCCACATTTCTTTAAATGCATGCCAAACTCATAACTTAGATATTCACCTCCGCAGTAAGAACGCAGAAACTTAATCTTCTTGTTACGATGATTTTCCACTTCACTTTGAAATTCCTTAAGCTTCTCGAAAGTTTCGGACTTATGTTTCATAAAGTAGACATACCCATATCTACTTAAGTCATCCGTGAAAGTGAGAACATGACGATATCCACCACGCGATGCTACACTCATTGGACCGCATACATCGGTATGAATTATTTCCAATAAGTCTATAGCTCGCTCCATTATTCCAGAGAATGGAGTCTTAGTCATTTTTCCCATTAGACATGCTTCACATCTTTCAAGTGATTCAAAATCAAGTGATTCAAGAAGTCCATCAGAATGGAGTTTCTTCATACGCTTCACTCCAATGTGACCAAGGCAGCGATTGCCACATGTATGTAGAATTATCATTCAGTCTTGTTCGTTTAGCATCTATGTTGTGAACATGTGTATCACTACTATCGAGATTCAGCAAGAATAAACCATTCATCTCAGGTGCATTACCATAAAAGATATTACTCATATAAATCGAACAACCTTTATTCTCAGACTTAAAAGAGTAACCGTCTCGCAATAAACAAGATCCAGATATAATGTTCATGCTTAACGCAGGCACCAAATAACAATTATTCAAATTTAAAACTAATCCCGAAGGTAGATGTAGAGGAGCGTGCGTGGCGATCACATCAACCTTGGAGCCATTTCGAACGCGCATCGTCACCTCGTCTCTCGCCAGTCTTCGTTTATTCCGCAGCTCCTGTTTCGAGTTACAAATATGAGCAACCGAACCAGTATCAAATACCCAGGCTCTACTACGATTACTAGTAAGATACACATCAATAACATGTATATCGAATATACCTTTCTTCTTGATGTTGCCGTTCTTCAGATCTGCCAGGTACTTGGGGCAGTTGCGCTTCCAGTGACCAGCACCCTTGCAGTAGAAGCATTCAGTTTCATGCATAGGACCAGCCTTAGGCTTCTTAGCAGGTGCGGCAGCTTTCTTGCCGTCCTTCTTGAAGTTGCCCTTGTTCTTAGGCTTTCCCTGTTTCTTGAAATTGGTGGTCTTATTGACCATCAACACTTGGTGCTCCTTCTTGATCTCCACTTCAGAAGTTTTCAGCATGGACGATAGTTCAGGCAACGTCTTGTTCATGCAGTGCATATTGTAGTTCATCACAAAGTTCTTATAACTCGGTGGCAGCGATTGGAGGACACGGTGAATCCCTAACTCATTAGGAATCGTTATCCCCAACTCTTGGAGCTTGTTTGCGTGCCCACACATGGTGAGCACGTGCTCGCTAACGGAGCTTCCCTCTTCCATCTTGCAGGTAAAGAACTTTTCGGAGGCCTCCTAGCTCTCCACGGCCGCGTGAGTCTCAAAAATAAGCTTGAGCTCCTTAATGATCTCGAACGAGTCGTGGTGCTCAAAGCGCTTCTGAAGCTCTGTACTAAACCGTATAGGATGGCACACTGAACTGTGGAGTAATGATTTTTGCGAGTGGCGTAAACATTTTTTACGTCATCGGTGGCATCTTCTGCAGGTGGGTCACCTAGCGGTGCATCGAGCACATAGGTCATCTGACCAGCCCTGAGGACAATCTTCAGACCACGGAGCCAGTCCGTGAAGTTGCTTCCATTGTTATTAAGTTTTTCTTTCTCTAGGAACGCATTGAAATTGATGGAGAGGTTCGCCATAATAGACAACACATTTGCAAGTAGTTTAGACTAAGTTTATGATAAATTGAGTTCAACTTCAATTCTTAAATTAACTAGGTGAACTCCCACTCAAAACAACATCCCTCACATTGTCTTAGTGATTACACGAACCAAGTCCACTACACCAAGTCCGATCTTCACGAGAGAAGATGTAGTTTCATCGGCGAATAATCTTCATGTTCATCATATCATTCATATGACTCGTGCTCTACCTTTCGGTGTTCCGTGTTCTGAGACCATGTCTGTACATGATAGGCTCGTCAAGATTAACCTCAGTTTCTGCATGTGCAAATCTGGCTTGCACCCGTTGTATGCACACGTAGAATCTATCACACCCGATCATCACGAGATGCTTGAAGCAGCAGTCTTAGCAATGGTGCCAACTAAGGGCGAACACTTTTATTACTTGATATTTAGTGAGAGGATCATCTTATAATGCTACCGTCATGATCTAAGCAATACAAGATGCATAAAGGATTAACATCACGGCAATTCATAATTAGTGTGATATGATATGGCCCTTTCTTCTTGTGCCTTGATCTCCATCTCCAAAGCAGACATGATCTCCATCATCACCAGCATTGCGTCAAGGTCGATTAGCGCCCGCTTCATGGTTGTCCATCATCACAAGCAACTATTACAACTACTTGGAATAAAGCTATTACAAGATGAATAGACATGCAGGTCTTAACAGAATTAAAGACAACCATTAGGCTCCTGCCGGTTGTCATATTACAACAATGATCACTGCATACATCAAATATAATCACAATCACATGATGGCCATATCACATCACAAAACCCCTGCAAAAACAAGTTAGACGCCTCTAATTTTCTTTGCAAGTTTTACGTGGTTTGGGGCTTTCGAATAAGAACGGATCTTACCTACGAAACTGAACCACAACATTGATACAAGTGCTATCAAGTGCAAAGTGTAGATTTGATCTATACTATGATGGGAGATAGACACCATAAAGCCACTTGTGCAAAGCAAGTTGCACGTCAGCGTGGAGCAAGTCTCATGTGCGATGACATGTAATGTTAGCGAGCCGCTTCATCCCACCATACCAAGATGCAAAGTACACACAGCAAAAAGGCGGCACGAGCACCAACGCCCACAACACCTTTGTGTTCTACTCGTGCAACAGATCTACGCATAGACAAGGCTGATACCTGAAGGGTTCGTAGCATGGAAAACAAAAAATTTCTACCGCAAGAACGAACAAAACCCAGATCTAATCTAGATAAAAGCCAAGATCTAATCTACTAGACATGAGCAACGAGATAGATCGGTACTAACCCTCGTAGAACCGAAAGCGTTAACGAGATTAGATCTCGTGGATGATGTAGTCGATCACTTGCCGATCTCAATTTCGAGTAGATGATCCTTCCGGCGCCGCGTTCCGGCAGCGCTTCCGCAGACGGTCACACGTGCGGAGTCGAAGCAGACCTTCCTCTCCCCGTTCCAGCGAGCAGCGAAGGTAGTAGATCTTCTCCACGCAATCCCAGCAGCACGACGGCGTGGTGGTGGTGGTGGAGTAGAGAATTCTGCAGGGCTTCGCCTAAGCCGGAGCAGATGGAAGGAGGAAGAGAGAGGTGGCTAGGGTTTGGAGTGGGAAGGGGGCAACGAGGGGTGGCGCCTCCACCCCTCTATATATAGAGGGAGGGGTGTGGCCTAGGGTTCCCACCCCTAGGCCCACCCCTTAGGGACGGCGCACTAGGGAGCTTGGGGGGAGAGTCCTTCCCCCCCAAGTTTCCCCTTTGAACTCCCCTTATCTTATCTTATCTCGGTTTTCAAATAAACTCCAAGATATCTTCTAGAACCTTCCGGAACATTCTGAAACCTTCTAGAATCCCCATACAAACACTCTAGAACATTTCCTAACATAGAAAATGATCCCCATTATATGAATCTTATTCTCCGGACAGTTCCGGATCTCCTCGTGATGTCCCGGATCCAATCCGAGACTCCGAACAACATTCGGTCTCCAACGCATATTCAATATCTACTTAAAACAACTTCGAACCTTAACTGTGTCACCCTACGATTCGTGAATAAGTGGACATGATGAAGACACCTCTCCGATCAATAACCATCAGCGGGATCTGGAGATCCATAACGGCTCCCACATACTCAAGGATGACTTCGTGATCGATAGAACCATTAACATACGAAACCAATTCCCTTTGTCACGCGATACTCTACTTATCCGAGGTTTGATCATCGGTATCTCCATACCTAGTTCTACCTTGTTACTGATAAGCACTCTTTACTCGTTCCGTGTTACGCCATCCCTTGTGACCTAGTCACATGCTTGCAAGCTAACTAGATGACATTCCACCGAGAGGGCCTAGAGCATATCTATCCGTCATATGGATGGACAAATCCCAATCTTGGTCCATGCGCTTCAACACATACTTTCAGAATACCCAATGATACCTTTATAACCACCCAGATACAAAGTGGTGTTTGATGTCATCAAAGTACTCATCCGGTGATGGTGATTAACACAACCTCATGGTCGAAGGATTAGGTTACTATGTATCGAAAGCTTATACCAATGTGAACTTAATGACTTGATCTAATGCTACGCTTACTATGGGTGTGTGTGTCCATTACATCATTCTCCTAATGATATAACCTTGTTATTAATGACATCCAATGTCCATGATCAGGAAACCATGATCATCAATTAATCAACAAGCTAGTTTAACAAGAGGCTCACTAGGGACCCTTTTATGTTTACAAAACACACATGTATTAGTGTTTCCTTATAATACAATTATAGCATGGGATGCAAACATTCATCATAAACACAAAGATATAATAATAACCACTTTTATTATTGCCTCTTGGGCATATCTCCAACAGTCTCCCACTTGCACTAGAGTCAATAATCTAATTACATGGTAATATACCTAACACCCATGGCGTTCTGGTGTTGGTCATGCTTTGCTCTAGGGAGAGGTTTAGTCAACGGATCTGCCACATTCAGATCAGTGTGTACTTTGCAAATCTTTATGTCACCATCTCGGACATACTCATGAATAGCATGGAAACGTAGCTTGATGTGCTTCACTTGCTATGTGACCTTGGCTCCTGTGCATTAGCTATGGCACCTGTGTTGTCACGATGATGGCCATCGGGTCAAACGCACTAGGAACCACGCCAAGTTCAGTAATGAACTCCTTCATCCATATGGCTTCTTGTGCAGCCTCCGAAGCTATGTATTCCGATTCAGTTGAAGATTTCGCCACAATGCTTTGCTTGGCACTCCTCCAGCGCACTGCAGCACCATTCAAAATAAATACGTATCGGTGTGACTTGAATCATCGGATCGGTGTTCCAACTAGCATCAGTGTAACTGTTTACAACAAGCTGTTCATCACCTCCATAAGAAAGAACCATATCCTTAGTCCTCTTCAGGTACTTAAGGATATTCTTGACCGCTGTCCAGTGCTCCATTCCAGGATCACGTTGATATCGCTAGTCAAACTAACATCATGTGCTATATCCGGTCTTGTACACAACATGGCATACATGATAGAACCTATGGCTGAGGCATAGGGAACATTATTCATCTTCTCTCTATCTTCTGCAGTAGCTGGACTTTGAGTCTTACTCAAGGTCTTACACGACAACATGGCACGAACCCTTTCTTGCTCTCTTCCATTCTAAACTTCTTTAGAACTTTGTCTAGGTATGTACTTTGTGAAAGCGCTAGCAGGCGTCTTGACCTATCTCTATAAATCTTGATGCCTAGAATATATGCCGCTTCGCCAAGATCCTTCATTGAAAAACTATTATTCAAATAGGCTTTGGCTATTAAGAAGGTCTATATCATTCCCAATCAACGATATGTCATCTACATATAGTACTAGGAATGCTACAGATCCCACTCACTTTCTTGTAAATACAATCTTCTACATAAGTTTGTATAAAACCAATATTTTGATTACTTTATCAAAAGCGTTGATTCCAACTCCGGGATGCTTGCTTGGTCCATAAATGGAGCTGAAGTTTGCATACCTTGTCGAGAATCACTAGGATCGACAAAACCCTTGGGTTGTACCATGTACAACTCTTCCTCAATGTCACCATTAAGGAGCGCGTTTTGACATCCATCGCCATATCTCATAGTCGAAATATGCAGCAATTGCTAACAAAATCCTCACAGACTTTAGCTTCGCTCTTTGGTGAGAAAGTCTCATCATAGTCAACACCTTGAATTTGTCGGAACCCTTTCGCGACAAGTCGAGCTTTATAAACGATAACATTACCATCACATCTGTTTTCTTTTGAAAATCCATTTGTTCTCGACAGCCTTACGGCCATCCGGTAAGTCCACCAAAGTCCATACTTGGTTTTCGTACATGGATCCCATTTCGGATTTCATGGCTTCTAGCCATTTGTCGGAATCTGGGCTCACCATAGCTTCTTCATACGTCGCAGGGTCATCAGTGTTGTCCACCAACATGACGTTCAAGGCAGAGTCATACCACTCAGGAGTGGTACGAACCCTCGTTGACTTGCGAGGTTCAGTAGTAACTTCGTTCGAAGTTTCATGATCACCATCATTAGCTTCCTCTCTAGTTGGTGCAGGCGGCACGAAAACATCTTGCGGTGCTGCGCTATTCTCAACCCCGAGAGAAGGTTCAATAACCTCGTCGAGTTCTACTTTCCTTCCAGTCACTTCTTTCGAGAGAAACTCCTTCTCAAGAAAGGATCCATTCTTGTCAACAAAAACTTTGCCTTCGGATCTATGATAGAAGGTATACCCAATTGTTTCTTTAGGGTATCCTATGAAGACGCATTTCTCCTCTTTGGGTTCTAGCTTATCAGGTTGTAACTTCTTTACATACGCTTCGCAACCCCAAACTTTAAGGAACGAAAACTTGGGTTTCTTGCCAAACCATAATTCGTACGGTGTCGTTTCAATGGATTTAGATGGTGCCCTATTTAAAGTGAATGCGGCTGTCTCTAATGCATAGCCCCAAAATGATAGCGGTAAATCTGTAAGAGACATCATAGACCGAACCATATCTAAGAGAGTTCGATTACGACGTTCGGACACACCATTACGCTGTGGTTTTCCCGGCGGTGTCAACTGCGAAAGTATTCCACATTTCTTTAAATGCATGCCAAACTCATAACTTAGAGATTCACCTCCGCGGTCAGAACGCAGAAACTTAATCTTCTTGTTACGATGATTTTCCACTTCACTTTGAAATTCCTTAAACTTCTCGAAAGTTTTGGACTTATGTTTCATAAAGTAGACATACCCATATCTACTTAAGTCATCCGTGAAAGTGAGAACATAACGATATCCACCACGCGATGCTACACTCATTGGACCGCATACATCGGTATGAATTATTTCCAATAAGTCTGTAGCTCGCTCCATTATTCCAGAGAATGGAGTCTTAGTCATTTTTCCCATTAGACATGCTTCGCATCTTTCAAGTGATTCAAAATCAAGTGATTCAAGAAGTCCATCAGAATGGAGTTTCTTCATACGCTTCACTCCAATGTGACCAAGATGACAGTGCCACATGTATGTAGAATTATCATTCAATCTTGTTCGTTTAGCATCTATGTTGTGAACATGTGTATCACTACTATCGAGATTCAGCAAGAATAAACCATTCATCTCAGGTGCATTACCATAAAAGATATTACTCATATAAATCGAACAACCTTTATTCTCGGACTTAAAAGAGTAACCGTCTCGCAATAAACAAGATCCAGATATAATGTTCATGCTTAACGCAGACACCAAATAACAATTATTCAAATTTAAAACTAATCCCGAAGGTAGATGTAGAGGGAGCATGCCGACGGCGATCACATCAACCTTGGAGCCATTTCCAACGCGCATCGTCACCTCGTCTCTCGCCAGTCTTCGTTTATTCCGCAGCTCCTGGTTCGAGTTACAAATATGAGCAACCGAACCAGTATCAAATACCCAGGCACTACTACGATTACTAGTAAGATACACATCAATAACATGTATATCGAATATACCTTTCTTCTTGATGATGCCGTTCTTCAGATCTGCCAGGTACTTGGGGCAGTTGCGCTTCCAGTGACCAGCACCCTTGCAGTAGAAGCATTCAGTTTCAGGCTTAGGACCAGCCTTGGGCTTCTTAGCAGGTGCGGCAGCTTTCTTGCTGTCCTTCTTGAAGTTGCCCTTGTTCTTAGGCTTTCCCTGTTTCTTGAAATTGATGGTCTTATTGACCATCAACACTTGGTGCTCCTTCATGATCTCCACTTCAGCAGTTTTCAGCATGGACGATAGTTCAGGCAACGTCTTGTTCATGCATTGCATATTGTAGTTCATCACAAAGTTCTTATAACTCGGTGGCAGTGATTGGAGGACACGGTGAATCCCTAACTCATTAGGAATCGTTATCCCCAACTCTTGGATCTTGTTTGCGTGCCCACACATGGTGAGCACGTGCTGCATGAGCTTCCCTCTTCCATCTTGCAGGTAAAGAACTTTTCGGAGGCCTCATAGCTCTCCACGGTCGCGTGAGTCTCAAAAATAAGCTTGAGCTCCTTAATGATCTCGAACGGGTCGTGGTGCTCAAAGCGCTTCTGAAGCTCCGTTTCTAAACGGTACAGGATGGCACACTGAACTGTGGAGTAATGATTTTTGCGAGTGGCGTAAATATTTTTTACGTCATCGGTGGCATCTTCTGCAGGTGGGTCACCTAGCGGTGCATCGAGCACATAGGTCATCTGACCAGCCCTGAGGACAATCTTCAGACCACGGAGCCAGTCCGTGAAGTTGCTTCCATTGTTCTTAAGTTTTTCTTTCTCTAGGAACGCATTGAAATTGATGGAGAGGTTCGCCATAATAGATAACACATTTGCAAGTAGTTTAGACTAAGTTTATGATAAATTGAGTTCAACTTCAATTCTTAAATTAACTAGGTGAACTCCCACGCAAAACAACATCCCTCACATTGTCTTAGTGCTTACACGAACCAAGTCCACTACACCAAGTCCGATCTTCACGAGAGAAGATGTAGTTTCATCGGCGAACAATCTTCATGTTCATCATATCATTCATATGACTCGTGCTCTACCTTTCGGTGTTCCGTGTTCCGAGACCATGTCTGTACATGATAGGCTCGTCAAGATTAACCTCAGTTTCCGCATGTGCAAATCTGGCTTGCACCCGTTGTATGCACACGTAGAATCTATCACACCCGGTCATCACGAGATGCTTCGAAACGACGAGTCTTAGCAATGGTGCCAACTAAGGACGAACACTTTTATTACTTTATATTTAGTGAGAGGGATCATCTTATAATGCTACCGTCACGATCTAAGCAATACAAGATGCATAAAGGATTAACATCACAGGCAATTCATAATTAGTGTGATATGATATAGCCCTTTATTCTTGTGCCTTCGATCTCCATCTCCAAAGCACGGACATGATCTCCATCATCACCAGCATTGCGTCAAGGTCAGTGGCGCCGCTTCATGGTTGTCCATCATCACAAGCAACTATTACAACTACTTGGAATAAAGATATTACAAGATGAATAGACATGCAGGTCTTAACAGAATTAAAGACAACCATTAGGCTCCTGCCGGTTGTCATATTACAACAAGGATCATTGCATACATCAAATATAATCACAATCACATGATGTCCATATCACATCACAAAACCCCTGCAAAAACAAGTTAGACACCTCTAATTTTCTTTGCAAGTTTTACGTGGTTTGGGGCTTTCGAATAAGAACGGATCTTACCTACGAAACTGAACCACAACGTTGATACAAGTGCTATCAAGTGCAAAGTGTAGATTTGATCTATACTATGATGGGAGAGACAGACACCCGCAAAGCCACTTGTGCAAAGCAAGTTGCACGTCAAGCGTGGAGCAAGTCTCATGTGCGATGACATGTAATGTTAGCCCGAGCCGCTTCATCCCACCATACCGCAAGATGCAAAGTACACACAGCAAAAGACGGCACGAGCACCAACGCCCACAACATCACTGTGTTCTACTCGTGCAACAGATCTACGCATAGACAAGGCTCTGATACCACTGATGGGTTCGTAGCATGGAAAACAAAAATTTTCTACCGCAAGAACGAACAAAACCCAGATAAAAGCCAAGATCTAATCTACTAGACATGAGCAACGAGATAGATCGGTACTAACCCTCGTAGAACCGAAAGCGTTAACGAGATTAGATCTCGTGGATGATGTAGTCGATCACTTGCCGATCTCAAGTTCGAGTAGATGATCCTTCCGGTGCCGTGTTCGGCGCTTCATGAGACGGTCATGCGTCTTGGTCGGCAGACCTTCCTCTCCTGTTCGTGACGTGAGAGGTAGTAGATCTTCTCCACGCAATCCCAGCAGCACGACGACGTGGTGGTGGTGGTGGAGTAGAGAATTCTGCAGGGCTTGGCCTAAGCCGGAGCATATGGAAGGAGGAAGAGAGAGGTGGCTAGGGTTTGGAGTGGGAAGGGGGCAACGAGGGGTGGCGCCTCCACCCCTCTATACATAGAGGGAGGGGTGTGGCCTAGGGTTCCCACCCCTAGGCCCACCCCTTAGGGACGGCGCACTAGGGAGCTTGGGGGGAGAGTCCTTCCCCCCAAGTTTCCCCTTTAAACTCCCCTTATCTTATCTTATCTTATCTTATCTTATCTTATCTCGGTTTTCAAATAAACTCCAAGACATCTTCTAGAACTTTCCGGAACATTCCGAAACCTTCTAGAATCCCCATACAAACACTCTGGAACATTTCCTAACTTAGAAAATGATCCCCATTATATGAATCTTATTCTCCGGATAGTTCCGGATCTCCTCGTGATGTCCCGGATCCAATCCGAGACTCCGAACAACATTCGGTCTCCAACGCATATTCAATATCTACTTAAAACAACTTCGAACCTTAACTGTGTCACCCTACGGTTCGTGAATAAGTGGACATGCTGAAGACACCTCTCCGATCAATAACCAT
Organism: Avena insularis; assembly: GCA_023614405.1. NCBI lineage: Eukaryota > Viridiplantae > Streptophyta > Magnoliopsida > Poales > Poaceae > Avena > Avena insularis. Next base: position 227,210 of record JAJUPC010000234.1, read on the forward strand.
CATCGGGATCTGGAGATCCATAACGGCTCCCACATACTCAACGATGACTTCGTGATCGATAGAACCATTAACATACGAAACCAATTCCCTTTGTCACGCGATACTCTACTTATCCGAGGTTTGATCATCGGTATCTCCATACCTAGTTCTACCTTGTTACTGATAAGCACTCTTTACTCGTTCTGTGTTACGCCATCCCTTGTGACCTAGTCACATGCTTGCAAGCTAACTAGATGACATTCCACCGAGAGGGCCCAGAGCATATCTATCCGTCATATGGATGGACAAATCCCAATCTTGGTCCATGCGCTTCAACACATACTTTCAGAATACCCAATGATACCTTTATAACCACCCAGTTACGAAGTGGTGTTTGATGTCATCAAAGTACTCATCCGGTGATGGTGATTAACACAACCTCATGGTCGAAGGATTAGGTTACTATGTATCGAAAGCTTATAGCAATGTGAACTTAATGACTTGATCTAATGCTACACTTACTATGGGTGTGTGTGTCCATTACATCATTCTCCTAATGATATAACCTTGTTATTAATGACATCCAATGTCCATGATCAGGAAACCATGATCATCAATTAATCAACAAGCTAGTTTAACAAGAGGCTCACTAGGGACCCTTTTATGTTTACAAAACACACATGTATTAGTGTTTCCTTATAATACAATTATAGCATGGGATGCAAACATTCATCATAAACACAAAGATATAATAATAACCACTTTTATTATTGCCTCTTGGGCATATCTCCAACAGTCTCCCACTTGCACTAGAGTCAATAATCTAGATTACATGGTAATATACCTAACACCCATGGCGTTCTGGTGTTGGTCATGCTTTGCTCTAGGGAGAGGTTTAGTCAACGGATCTCGCCACATTCGGATCGGTGTGTACTTTGCAAATCTTTATGTCACCATCTCGGACATACTCGCGAATAGCATGGAAACGTAGCTTGATGTGCTTCAGCTTGCTATGTGACCTTGGCTCCTGTGCATTAGCTATGGCACCTATGTTGTCACAGTAGATGGCCATCGGGTCCAACGCACTAGGAACCACGCCAAGTTCAGTAATGAACTCCTTCATCCATATGGCTTCTTGTGCAGCCTCTAAAGCAGCTATGTATTCCGATTCAGTTGAAGATTTCGCCACAACGCTTTGCTTGGCACTCCTCCAGCTCACTGCAGCACCATTCAAAATAAATACGATCCAGGTGACTTGAGTCATCGGATCTGTGTTCCAACTAGCATCGATGTAGCTGTTTACAACAAATGTTCATCACCTCCATAAGAAAGAACCATATCCTTAGTCCTATTTAGGTACTTAGGATTTCTTGACATTGTCTAGTGCTCCATTCCAGATCACTTTGATATCTGCTAGTCAAACTAACGACATGTGCTATATCCGGTCTTGTACACAACATGGCATACATGATAGAACCTATGGCTGAGGCATAGGAACATTATTCATCTTCTCTCTATCTTCTGCCAGAATGGACTTTGAGTCTTACTCAAGTCTTACCTGACAACATGGGCACGAACCCTTTCTTGCTCTCTTCCATTCTAAACTTCTTTAGAACTTTGTCTAGGTATGTACTTTGTGAAAGCGCTAGCAGGTGTCTTGATCTATCTCTATAAATCTTGATGCCTAGAATATATGCCGCTTCGCCAAGATCCTTCATTGAAAAACTATTATTCAAATAGGATTTGACGCTATTAAGATGTTCTATATCATTCCCAATCAACAGTATGTCATCTACATATAGTACTAGGAATGCTACAGAGCTCCCACTCACTTTCTTGTAAATACAAGCTTCTCCATAAGTTTGTATAAAACCAAATTTTTTGATTACTTTATCAAAACGTTGATTCCAACTCCGGGATGCTTGCTTCAGTCCATAAATGGAGCGCTGAAGTTTGCATACCTTGTCAGCATCACTAGGATCGACAAAACCCTTGGGTTGTACCATGTACAACTCTTCCTCAATGTCACCATTAAGGAACGCCGTTTTGACATCCATCTGCCATATCTCATAGTCGAAATATGCAGCAATTGCTAACAAAATCCTCACAGACTTTAGCTTCGCTACTGGTGAGAAAGTCTCATCATAGTCAACACCTTGAATTTGTCGGAACCCTTTCGCGACAAGTCGAGCTTTATAAACGATAACATTACCATCGACATCTGTTTTCTTTTGAAAATCCATTTGTTCTCGACAGCCTTACGGCCATCCGGTAAGTCCACCAAAGTCCATACTTGGTTTTCGTACATGGATCCCATTTCGGTTCATGGCTTCTAGCCATTTGTCGAATCTGGGATCACCATAGCTTCTTCATACGTCGCAGGTCATCGTGTTGTCCACCAACATGACGTTCAAAAGCGATCATACCACTCAGAGTGGTACGAACCCTCGTTGACCTGCGAGGTTCAGTAGTAACCGTTCGAAGTTTCATGATCACCATCATTAGCTTCCTCTCTAGTTGGTGCGGTGACACGAAACATCTTCGGTGCTGCGCTATTCTCAACCCAGAGAAGGTTCAATAACCTCGTCGAGTTCTACTTTCCTTCCAGTCACTTCTTTGAGAGATACTCCTTCTCAAGAAAGGATCCATTCTTGGCAACAAAAACTTTGCCTTCGGATCTATGATAGAAGGTATACCCAATTGTTTCTTTAGGGTATCCTATGAAGACGCATTTCTCCTTTGGGTTCTAGCTTATCAGGTTGTAACTTCTTTACATACGCCCAACCCCAAACTTTAAGGAGCGAAAACTTGGGTTTCTTGCCAAACCATAATTAAATGCAGTGTCGTTTCAGCGGATTTAGATGGTGCCTTTATTTAAAGTGAATGCGGTGTCTCTAATGCATAGCCCCAAAATGATAGCGGTAAATCAGAAGAGACATCATAGACGAACCATATCTAAGAGAGTTCGATTCGACGTTCGGACACACCATTCTGTTGTGGTGTTCCGGCGGTGTCAAGCTGAAAGTATTCCACATTTCTTTAAATGCATGCCAAACTCATAACTTAGATATTCACCTCCATGGTCGAGCAGAAACTTAATCTTCTTGTTACGATGATTTTCCACTTCACTTTGAAATTCCTTAAACTTCTCGAAAGTTTTGGACTTATGTTTCATAAAGTAGACATACCCATATCTACTTAAGTCATCCGTGAAAGTGAGAACATAACGATATCCACCACGCGATGCTACACTCATTGGACCGCATACATCGGTATGAATTATTTCCAATAAGTCTGTAGCTCGCTCCATTATTCGAGAATGGAGTCTTAGTCATTTTCCCATTAGACATGCTTCGCATCTTTCAAGTGATTCAAAATCAAGTGATTCAAGAAGTCCATCGAATGGAGTTTCTTCATCGCTTCACTCCAATGTGACCAAGATAGCGTGCCACATGTATGTAGAATTATCATTCAATCTTGTTCGTTTAGCATCTATGTTGTGAACATGTGTATCACTACTATCGAGATTCAGCAAGAATAAACCATTCATCTCAGGTGCATTACCATAAAAGATATTACTCATATAAATCGAACAACCTTTATTCTCGGACTTAAAAGAGTAACCGTCTCGCAATAAACAAGATCCAGATATAATGTTCATGCTTAACGAGCACCAAATAACAATTATTCAAATTTAAAACTAATCCCGAAGGTAGATGTAGAGGAGGCGTCGACGGCGATCACATCAACCTTGGAGCCATTTCAACGCGCGCCGTCACCTCGTCTCGCCAGTCTTCGTTTATTCCGCAGCTCCTGTTTCGAGTTACAAATATGAGCAACCGAACCAGTATCAAATACCCAGGCACTACTACGATTACTAGTAAGATACACATCAATAACATGTATATCGAATATACCTTTCTTCTTGATGATGCCGTTCTTCAGATCTGCCAGGTACTTGGGGCAGTTGCGCTTCCAGTGACCAACACCCTTGCAGTAGAAGCATTCAGTTTCAGGCTTAGGACCAGCCTTGGGCTTCTTAGCAGGTGCGGCAGCTTTCTTGCCGTCCTTCTTGAAGTTGCCCTTGTTCTTAGGCTTTCCCTGTTTCTTGAAATTGATGGTCTTATTGACCATCAACACTTGGTGCTCCTTCTTGATCTCCACTTCAGCAGTTTTCAGCATGGACGATAGTTCAGGCAACGTCTTGTTCATGCATTGCATATTGTAGTTCATCACAAAGTTCTTATAACTCGGTGGCAGTGATTGGAGGACACGGTGAATCCCTAACTCATTAGGAATCGTTATCCCCAACTCTTGGAGCTTGTTTGCGTGCCCACACATGGTGAGCACGTGCTCGCTAACGGAGCTTCCCTCTTCCATCTTGCAGGTAAAGAACTTTTCGGAGGCCTCATAGCTCTCCACGGCCGCGTGACTCTCAAAAATAAGCTTGAGATCCTTAATGATCTCGAACGGGTCGTGGTGCTCAAAGCGCTTCTGAAGCTCCGTTTCTAAACCGTATAGGATGGCACACTGAACTGTGGAGTAATGATTTTTGCGAGTGGCGTAAATATTTTTTACGTCATCGGTGGCATCTTCTGCAGGTGGGTCACCTAGCGGTGCATCGAGCACATAGGTCATCTGACCAGCCCTAAGGACAATCTTCAGACCATGGAGCCAGTCCGTGAAGTTGCTTCCATTGTTCTTAAGTTTTTCTTTCTCTAGGAACGCATTGAAATTGATGGAGAGGTTCGCCATAATATACAACACATTTGCAAGTAGTTTAGACTAAGTTTATGATAAATTGAGTTCAACTTCAATTCTTAAATTAACTAGGTGAACTCCCACTCAAAACAACATCCCTCACATTGTCTTAGTGATTACACGAACCAAGTCCACTACACCAAGTCCGATCTTCACGAGAGAAGATGTAGTTTCATCGGCGAACAATCTTCATGTTCATCATATCATTCATATGACTTGTGCTCTACCTTTCGGTGTTCCGTGTTCCGAGACCATGTCTGTACATGATAGGCTCGTCAAGATTAACCTCAGTTTCCGCATGTGCAAATCTGGCTTGCACCCGTTGTATGCACATGTAGAATCTATCACACCCGATCATCATGAGATGCTTCGAAACGACGAGTCTCAGCAATGGTGCCAAGTAAGGACGAACACTTTTATTACTTGATATTTAGTGAGAGGGATCATCTTATAATTCTACCGTCGCGATCTAAGCAATACAAGATGCATAAAGGATTAACATCACAGGCAATTCATAATTAGTGTGATATGATATGGCCCTTTCTTCTTGTGCCTTTGATCTCCATCTCCAAAGCACGGACATGATCTCCATCATCACCAGCATTGCGTCAAGGTCGATAAGCGCGCTTCATGGTTTTCCATCATCACAAGCAACTATTACAACTACTTGGAATAAAGCTATTACAAGATGAATAGACACACAGGTCTTAACAGAATTAAAGACAACCATTAGGCTCCTGCCGGTTGTCATATTACAACAAGGATCATTGCATACATCAAATATAATCACAATCACATGATGGCCATATCACATCACAAAACCCCTGCAAAAACAAGTTAGACGCCTCTAATTTTCTTTGCAAGTTTTACGTGGTTTGGGGCTTTCGAATAAGAACGGATCTTACCTACGAAACTGAACCACAACGTTGATACAAGTGCTATCAAGTGCAAAGTGTAGATTTGATCTATACTATGATGGGAGAGACAGACACCCGCAAAGCCACTTGTGCAAAGCAAGTTGCACGTCAAGCGTGGAGCAAGTCTCATGTGCGATGACATGTAATGTTAGCCCGAGCCGCTTCATCCCACCATACCGCAAGATGCAAAGTACACACAGCAAAAGACGGCACGAGCACCAACGCCCACAACAGCACTGTGTTCTACTCGTGCAACAGATCTACGCATAGACAAGGCTCTGATACCACTGATGGGTTCGTAGCATGGAAAACAAACATTTTCTAGCGCAAGAACGAACAAAACCCAGATCTAATCTAGATAAAAGCAAAGATCTAATCTACTAGACATGAGCAACGAGATAGATCAGTACTAACCCTCGTAGAACCGAAAGCGTTAACGAGATTAGATCTCGTGGATGATGTAGTCGATCACTTGCCGATCTCAAGTTCGAGTAGATGATCCTTCCGCGCCCAGCGTTCGACTGCGCTTTTCATGACGGTCCTGCGTCTTGGTCGGCAGACCTTCCTCTCCCCGTTCCAGCGAGCAGCGGAGGTAGTAGATCTTCTCCACGCAATCCCAGCAGCACGACGGCGTGGTGGTGGTGGTGGAGTAGAGAATTCTGCAGGGCTTCGCCTAAGCCGGAGCAGATGGAAGGAGGAAGAGAGAGGCGGCTAGGGTTTGGAGTGGGAAGGGGGCAAGGAGGGGTGGTGCCTCCACCCCTCTATATATAGAGGGAGGGGTGTGGCCTAGGGTTCCCACCCCTAGGCCCACCCCATAGGGTCGGCGCACTAGGGAGCTTGGGGGGAGAGTCCTTCCCCCAAGTTTCCCCTTTAAACTCCCCTTATCTTATCTTATCTTATCTTATCTCGGTTTTCAAATAAACTCCAAGATATCTTCTAGAACCTTCCGGAACATTCCGAAACCTTCTAGAATCCCCATACAAACACTCTGGAACATTTCCTAACTTAGAAAATGATCCCCATTATATGAATCTTATTCTCCGGACAGTTCCGGATCTCCTCGTGATGTCCCGGATCCAATCCGAGACTCCGAACAACATTCGGTCTCCAACGCATATTCAATATCTACTTAAAACAACTTCGAACCTTAACTGTGTCACCCTACGGTTCGTGAATAAGTGGACATGATGAAGACACCTCTCCGATCAATAACCATCAGCGGGATCTGGAGATCCATAACGGCTCCCACATACTCAACGATGACTTCGTGATCGATAGAACCATTATCTAAGGTTTGATCATCGGTATCTCCATACCTAGTTCTACCTTGTTACTGATAAGCACTCTTTACTCGTTCCGTGTTACGCCATCCCTTGTGACCTAGTCACATGCTTGCAAGCTAACTAGATGACATTCCACCGAGAGGGCCCAGAGCATATCTATCCGTCATATGGATGGACAAATCCCAATCTTGGTCCATGCGCTTCAACACATACTTTCAGAATACCCAATGATACCTTTATAACCACCCAGTTACGAAGTGGTGTTTGATGTCATCAAAGTACTCATCCGGTGATGGTGATTAACACAACCTCATGGTCGAAGGATTAGGTTACTATGTATCGAAAGCTTATAGCAATGTGAACTTAATGACTTGATCTAATGCTACGCTTACTATGGGTGTGTGTGTCCATTACATCATTCTCCTAATGATATAACCTTGTTATTAATGACATCCAATGTCCATGATCAGGAAACCATGATCATCAATTAATCAACAAGCTAGTTTAACAAGAGGCTCACTAGGGACCCTTTTATGTTTACAAAACACACATGTATTAGTGTTTCCTTATAATACAATTATAGCATGGGATGGAAACATTCATCATAAACACAAAGATATAATAATAACCACTTTTATTATTGCCTCTTGGGCATATCTCCAACAGTTGTACCCAAAATTCAACATTGCATGCAAATACATCAACAAAAATGTATTTTATTTGATTGTAATTTTTCATACACCACATGTAGACTTGTGTTTTGACATATATTCAAATGATAACTACAAAAATGACTAAATAGAGAGTTCTAGAAATAATTCTTGGTTGCATAGTTGTCGCCATGACAGTTACATTGGTGAGCTTCCACCCCACATCTGGGAATAGCCCATTTTTTAAGAAGCTTTAGTGTAAACTTCTCTTCACCTTTACGATACTCTAGTAAGACTGCATAGGATACTCTTAATAAAAATTTGTTCTAAGAAGGGCTACAGAACATCAGAACAGCGATGGTTATTCTCGATAGCCCGTGGACTAGAATGCTTCTCACCTGTTTGTACATATAAATAGGAAAGTGAGTCAGTGACATGCTTCAAGCAAAATATCAATTTTGGTGCCTACGCGTAGATACTTACGTGTATTCTCAGAAGTTCTTTTGCAAAGCTAAGGAAGTCAAATTCCTATATAGTGCCACCCAAACATCATCCCTATCATAAGATGATGATTGCACACATAAGTAACCACATGAGGTTGTGACAGAAATAGATCATTTGAAACATAAGGAACCACGTAAAGATGCAAGCACATAAGATCTAACAATGAAATCCAGTCTTATACAACAAATCTAACAAGATCTAACAATTCAATTCTGATGTACACAACATATCAAACAAAACTAACAACCAAATCATGCCATACAATATGTATAAGATACACAACGACTGAAACACAATATTATAATGAATCTAGCCATGATAACTTTTCTCATGAATATGAAAACCGAACACGCGATCTTAAGAAAATATTCTAATATACCTCGTCGACCACATGGGTGATGGTGGTCTTTGCAACGATGGGCACTGTGTTGCTCATATGTAGCCAAGGCGCATGTCGTTTCCTACTTCGGTGTAGGTTGTCTGAACCTCCTTCGTCTTTGATGGGTGATGGATGACTACATGTATCGAATGGAAGGACGTAATAGTTTGCAGAAAGTAAACACAAAGTAGTAAAATTTTTGTAGATTGAATGTAAAAGAAAGGACCGGGGTCCATAGTTCACTAGAGGTGGCTCTCCTTCAGATAGATAACATGCTGGGTGAACAAATGATAGCAGGACAATTGACAAACATCGAGAAATCATACAAGCATATACTAATCATCTTGACTCTTTTGATATTCGATTGGGCATTACAACATTATACATAGACCGCCATCCAACTGCATCTATGACTAATAATCCACCTTTAGGTTATCATCCGAACCCCCTCCAGTATTAAGTTGCAAGCAACGGATTATTGCATTACAAATTGCGTGTAAAGTAGACAATACGATTGTTCCATGAACAAAGGATTGTTGTTTTCTCCCTAGTAGCAACAACACATCTAGTACCTTAGAGATTTCTGTCACTTCCCCAGATTACCAGAGGCATGAACCCACTACCGAGCATAAATACTAACTCTTGGAGTTGCTAGCATCTACTTGGCCAAGATAGCTACTAACAACGGAAAGCATGCAAGATCACAAATAACAAAGACATGATAGAATCAATAATCAATCTGAAATAGCATCTCAATATCCATCGGATCCCCGCAAACACAACATGTATAGATTACAAATAGATGATCTTGATCATGAACGGAGCTCACAAGATCTAAACATGAAAGCACAAAGGAGGAGAACCAGCCATCTGGCTACTACATGGACCCGTAGTCCAGAGATGAACTACTCACGCATCACAACGGAGGCTTGCATGGTGATGAAGAAGGCCTCCATGGTGAATTCCCCTCTCCGGCAGGGTGCCGGGAAGAGCTTCAGATCCCTCCCGGTCTAGCGATGGAGATGATGGCGGCTACAGACTCTTTCGTGGATTTTTGATCGAGTACTTAGGGTTTTGGTATCGGAGCCAATATATAGGCGGAAGGAGAGGCCGAGGGGGTGCTGGGGTCGGCCAGACCACTCCCTGGCGCGAGCCAAACCTGGCCGCGCGGCCAGATGGTGTGGCCGGGCCCCAGCCCTTCTCTGTCTCGTATTCTGGCTCCAGATGTCTCCCGGTAAAATAGTGACTTTGGCTTTTGTCCCGTCCAATTCCGAGAATATTCATTTTCTGACTTCCTGGAACCAAAAACAGCAGAAAAGGCAATGCCTTTGTGGCTCTTGTTAATAGGTTAGTCCAAGAAATCATGTGAAAAGTACTCCAAAGTGTTGACAAAACATAAGAAAGTAGATAAAACCAAGCATGGAACATCAAATATTATAGATACATTTGCAATGTATCAAATGACACTGGTGGATCCATGTGTGGTCTCTAAAGAGAACACACATTTCAATGACTCTGGTTGTTGTTAGTAAAAAGAACACACATGCAATGACAGTGGTGGATCCATGTGTGGTCTCTGAAGAGAACACACATGCAATGACTCTGGTTGTTGTTAGTAAAAAGAATACACATGCAATGACACTGGTGGATCCATATGTGGTATGTGAAAAGAACACACATTTCAATGACTCTGGTTGTTGTTAGTAAAAAGAACACACATGCAATGACACTGGTGGATCCATAGGTGGATTGTGAAAAGAGCACACATGCAATGACACTGGTGGATCCATAGGTGGTATGTAAAAACACACGTGCAATGACTCTAGTTGTTGTTAGTAAAAAGAACACACATGTAATGACACTGGTGAATCCATGTGTGGTCTATGAAGAGAACACACATTTCAATGACAGTGGTGGATCCATATGTGGTATGTGAAAAGAACAGTCATGAAATGACTCCAGTTGTTGTTGGTAAAAAGAACACACAAGCAATGACACTTGTGGATCCATAGGTGGATTGTGAAAAGAACACACATGGAATGACACTGGTGGATCCATATGTGGTATGTGAAAAGAAGACACATGCAATGACTCTGGTTGTTGTTAGTAAAAAGAACACGCATGCAATAACACTGGTGGATCCATATGTGGATTGTGAAAAGAGCACACATGCAATGACACTGGTGGATCCATATGTGGTATGTGAAAAGAACACACATGCAATGACTCTTGTTGTTAGAAACAAGAACACACATGCAATAACACTGGTGGATCCATGTTTGGTCTGTGAAGAGAACACACATTTCAATGACACTAGTGTATCTATATGTGGTATGTGAAAAGAATACAGATAAAATGACTCTGGTTGTTGTTAGTAAAAAAACCACACATGCAATGACACTAGTGGATCCATAGGTGGATTGTGAAAAGAACACACATGCAATGACACTGGTGGATCCATATGTGGTATGTGAAAAGAACACACATGAAATGACTCTTGTTGTTATTAGTAAAAAGAGCACACATGCAATGACACTGGTGGATCCATAGGTGGATTGTGAAAAGAACACACATGCAATGACACTGGTGGATCCATCTGTGGTATGTGAAAATAACACACATGCAATGACTCTGGTTGTTGCTAGTAACAAGAACACACATGCAATAACACTGGTGGATCCATGTGTGGCCTCTGAAGAGAACACACATTTCAATGACAGTGGTGGATCCATATGTGGTATGTGAAAAGAACACACATGAAATGACTCTGGTTATTGTTAGTAAAAAAAGCACGCATGCAATGACACTGGTGGATCCATAGGTGGATTGTGAAAAGAACACACATGCAATGACACTGGTTGTTGTTAGTAAAAAGAACACACATGCAATGACACTGGTGGATCCATGTGTGGTCTCTGAAGAGAACACACATTTCAATTACTCTGGTTGTTGTTAGTAAAAAGAGCACACATGCAATGACACTGGTGGATCCATGTGTGTCTCTGAAGAGAACACACATGCAAAGACTCTGGTTGTTGTTAGTAAAAAGAACACACATGCAATGACACTGGTGGATCCATATGTGGTATGTGAAAAGAACACACATTTCAATGACTCTGGCTGTTGTTAGTAAAAAGAACACGCATGCAATGACACTGGTGGATCCATAGGTGGATTGTGAAAAGAGCACACATGCAATGACACTGGTGGATCCATATGTGGTATGTGAAAAGAACACACATGCAATGACTCTAGTTGTTGTTAGTAAAAAGAACACACATGTAATGACACTGGTGGATCCATGTGTGGACTCGGAAGAGAACACACATTTCAATGACAATGCTGGATCCATATGTGCTATGTGAAAAGAACTGTCATGAAATGACTCCAATTGTTGTTAGTAAAAAGAACATGCATGAAATGACACTGGTGGATCCATAGGTGGATTGTGAAAATAACACACATGCAATGACACTGGAGGATCCATATGTGGTATGTGAAAAGAACATACATGCAATAACTCTGGTTATTGTTAGTAACAAGAACACACGTGCAATAACACAGGTGGATCATGTGTGGTCTCTGAAGAGAACACACATTTCAATGACACTGGTGGATCCATATGTGGTATGTGAAAAGAACACACATGAAATGACTCTGTTGTTGTTAGTAAAAAAAGCACACATGTAACAACATTGGTGGTTCCATAGGTGGATTGTGAAAATAACACACATGCAATGACACTGGTTGTTAGTAAAAACAACACACATGCAATGACACTGGTGGATCCATGTGTGGTCTCAGAAGAGAACACACATTTCAATGACTCTGGTTGTTGTTAGTAAAAAGAACACACATGCAATGACACTGGTGGATCCATGTGTGGTCCATGAAGAGAACACACATGCAATGACTCTGGTTGTTGTTAGTAAAAAGTGCACACATGCAATGACACTGGTTGATCCATATGTGGTATGTGAAAAGAACACACATGCAATGACTCTGGTTGTCGTTAGTAAAAAGAACACACATGCAATGACACTGGTGGATCCATAGGTGGATTGTGAAAAGAGCACACATGCAATGACACTGGTTGTTGTTCGTAACAAGAACACACATGCAATAACAATTGTGGATCCATGTGTGGTCTCTAAAGAGAACACACATTTCAATGACATTGGTGGATCCATATGTGGTATGTGAAAAGAACACACATGAAATGACTCTGGTTGTTGTTAGTAAAAAGAATACACATGCAATGACACTGGTGGATCCATATGTGGTATGTGAAAAGAACACACATTTCAATGACTCTGGTTGTTGTTAGTAAAAAGAACACACATGCAATGACACTGCTGGATCCATAGGTGGATTGTGAAAAGAGCACACATGCAATGACACTGGTGGATCCATAGGTGGTATGTAAAAAGAACACACATGCAATGACTCTAGTTGTTGTTAGTAAAAAGAACACACATGTAATGACACTGGTGAATCCATGAGTGGTCTCTGAAGAGAACACACATTTCAATGACAGTGGTGGATCCATATGTGGTATGTGAAAAGAACAGTCATGAAATGACTCCAGTTGTTGTTAGTAAAAAGAACACACCAACAATGACACTTGTGGATCCATAGGTGGATTGTAAAAAGAACACACATGCAATGACACTGGTGGATCCATATGTGGTATGTGAAAAGAACACACATGCAATGACTCTGGTTGTTGTTTGTAAAAAGAACACGCATGCAATAACACTGGTGGATCCATAGGTGGATATTGAAAAGAGAACACATGCAATGACACTAGTGGATCCATATGTGGTACGTGAAAAGAACACACATGCAATGACTCTTGTTGTTGTTAGAAACAAGAACACACATGCAATGACACTGGTGGATCCATGTTTAGTCTGTGAAGAGAACACACATTTCAATGACACTAGTGTATCCATATGTGGTATGTGAAAAGAATCTGAGATAAAATGACTGGTTGTTGTTAGTAAAAAGCACACATGCAATGACACTAGTGGATCCATAGGTGGATTGTCAAAAGAACACACATGCAATGAAACTGGTGGATCCATATGTGGTATGTGAAAAGAACACACATGCAATGACTCTGGTTGTTGCTAGTAACAAGAACACACATGCAATAACACTGGTGGATCCATGTGTGGCCTCTGAAGAGAACACACATTTCAATGACACTGGTGGATCCATATGTGGTATGTGAAAAGAACACACATGAAATGACTCTGGTTGTTGTTAGTAAAAAAAGCACGCATGCAATGACACTGGTGGATCCATAGGTGGATTGTGAAAAGAACACACATGCAATGACACTGGTTGTTGTTAGTAAAAAGAACACACATGCAATGACACTGGTGGATCCATGTGTGGTCTCTTAAGAGAACACACATTTCAATTACTCTAGTTGTTGTTAGTAAAAAGAGCACACATGCAATGACACTGGTGGATCCATGTGTGGTCTCTGAAGAGAACACACATGCAAAGACTCTGGTTGTTGTTAGTAAAAAGAACACACATGCAATGCCACTGGTGGATCCATATGTGGTATGTGAAAAGAACACACATTTCAATGAGTCTGGTTGTTGTTAGTAAAAAGAACACACATGCAATGACACTGGTGGATCCATAGGTGGATTGTGAAAAGAGCACACATGCAATGACATTGGTGGATCCATATGTGGTATGTGAAAAGAACACACATGCAATGACTCCAGTTGTTGTTAGTAAAAAGAACACACATGTAATGACACTGGTGGATCCATGTGTGGTCTCTAAAGAGAACACACATTTCAATGACACTGGTGGATCCATATGTGGTATGTGAAAAGAACAGTCATGAAATGACTCCAATTGTTGTTAGTAAAAAGAACACACATGAAATGACACTGGTGGATCCATAGGTGGATTGTGAAAATAACACACATGCAATGACACTGGAGGATCCATATGTGGTATGTGAAAAGAACACACATGCAATAACTCTGGTTATTGTTAGTAACAAGAACACACGTGCAATAACACTAGTGGATCATGTGTGGTCTCTAAAGAGAACACACATTTCAATGACAATGGTGGATCCATATATGCTGTGTGAAAAGAACACACATGAAATGACTTTGTTGTTGTTAGTAAAAAAAAGCACACATGTAACAACATTAGTGGATCCATAGGTGGATTGTGAAAATAACACACATGCAATGACACTGGTTGTTAGTAAAAAGAATACACATGCAATGACACTGTTGGATCCATGTGTGGTCACAGAAGAACACACATTTCAATGACTCTGGTTGTTGTTAGTAAAAGAACACACATGCAATGACATCGGTGGATCCATGTGTGGTCTATGAAGAGAATACACATGCAAGGACTCTGGTTGTTGTTAGTAAAAAGAGCACACATGCAATGACACTGGTGGATCCATATGTGGTATGTGAAAAGAACACACATGCAATGACTCTGGTTGTTAGTAAAAAGAACACACATGCAATGACACTGGTGGATCCATAGGTGGATTGTGAAAAGAGCACACATGCAATGACACTGGTTGTTGTTAGTAACAAGAACACACATGCAATAACAATTGTGGATCCATGTGTGGTCTCTAAAGAGAACACACATTTCAATGACATTGGTGGATCCATATGTGGTATGTGAAAAGAACACACATGAAATGACTCTGGTTGTTGTTAGTAAAAAAGAACACATGCAATGACACTGGTGGATCCATAGGTGGATTGTGAAAAGAACACACGTGCAATGACACTGGTTGTTGTTAGTAAAAAGAACACACATGCAATAACACTGGTGGATCCATGTGTGGTCTCTGAAGAGAACACACATGCAAAGACTATGGTTGTTGTTAGTAAAAACAACACACATGCAATGACACTGGTGGATCCATATGTGGTATGTGAAAAGAAGACACATTTCAATGACTCTGGTTGTTGTTAGTAAAGAGAACACACATGCAATGACACTGGTGGATCCATAGGTGGATTGTGAAAAGAACACACATGCAATGACACTGGTGGATCCATATGTTGTATGTGAAAAGAACACACATGCAATGACTCTAGTTGTTGTTAGTAAAAAGAACACACATGTAATGACACTGGTGGATCCATGTGTGGTCTCTAAAGAGAACACGCATTTCAATGACACTGGTGGATCCATATGTGGTATGTGAAAAGAATAGTCATGAAATGACTCCAATTGTTGTTAGTAAAAAGAACACGCATGAAATGACACTGGTGGATCCATAGGTGGATTGTGAAAAGAACACACATTTCAATGACACTGGTGGATCCGTATGTGTTATGTGAAAAGAACACACATGAAATGACTCTGTTGTTGTTAGTAAAAAAAGCACACATGTAACAACATTGGTGGTTCCATAGGTGGATTGTGAAAATAACACACATGCAATGACACTGGTTGTTAGTAAAAACAACACACATGCAATGACACTGGTGGATCCATGTGTGGTCTCAGAAGAGAACACACATTTCAATGACTCTGCTTGTTAGTAAAAAGAACACACATGCAATGACACTGGTGGATCCATGTGTGGTCCATGAAGAGAACACACATGCAATGACTCTGGTTGTTGTTAGTAAAAAGTGCACACATGCAATGACACTGGTTGATCCATATGTGCTATGTGAAAAGAACACACATGCAATGACTCTGGTTGTCGTTAGTAAAAAGAACACACATGCAATGACACTGGTGGATCCATAGGTGGATTGTGAAAAGAGCACACATGCAATGACACTGGTTGTTGAAAGTAAAAAAAACACATGCAATAACAATTGTGGATCCATGTGTGGTCTCTAAAGAGAACACACATTTCAATGACATTGGTGGATCCATATGTGGTATGTGAAAAGAACACACATGAAATGACTCTGGTTGTTGTTAGTAAAAAGAATACACATGCAATGACACTGGTGGATCCATATGTGGTATGTGAAAAGAACACACATTTCAATGACTCTGGTTGTTGTTAGTAAAAAGAACACACATGCAATGACACTGCTGGATCCATAGGTGGATTGTGAAAAGAGCACACATGCAATGACACTGGTGGATCCATAGGTGGTATGTAAAAAGAACACACATGCAAAGACTCTGGTTGTTGTTAGTAAAAAGAACACACATGCAATGCCACTGGTGGATCCATATGTGGTATGTGAAAAGAACACACATTTCAATGAGTCTGGTTGTTGTTAGTAAAAAGAACACACATGCAATGACACTGGTGGATCCATAGGTGGATTGTGAAAAGAGCACACATGCAATGACATTGGTGGATCCATATGTGGTATGTGAAAAGAACACACATGCAATGACTCCAGTTGTTGTTAGTAAAAAGAACACACATGTAATGACACTGGTGGATCCATGTGTGGTCTCTAAAGAGAACACACATTTCAATGACACTGGTGGATCCATATGTGGTATGTGAAAAGAACAGTCATGAAATGACTCCAGTTGTTGTTAGTAAAAAGAACACACATGAAATGACACTGGTGGATCCATAGGTGGATTGTGAAAATAACACACATGCAATGACACTGGAGGATCCATATGTGGTATGTGAAAAGAACACACATGCAATAACTCTGGTTATTGTTAGTAACAAGAACACACGTGCAATAACACTAGTGGATCATGTGTGGTCTCTAAAGAGAACACACATTTCAATGACAATGGTGGATCCATATATGCTGTGTGAAAAGAACACACATGAAATGACTTTGTTGTTGTTAGTAAAAAAAAGCACACATGTAACAACATTAGTGGATCCATAGGTGGATTGTGAAAATAACACACATGCAATGACACTGGTTGTTAGTAAAAAGAATACACATGCAATGACACTGGTGGATCCATGTGTGGTCTCAGAAGAGAACACACATTTCAATGACTCTGGTTGTTGTTAGTAAAAAGAACACACATGCAATGACACTGGTGGATCCATGTGTGGTCCATGAAGAGAACACACATGCAATGACTCTGGTTGTTGTTAGTAAAAGGAGCACACATGCAATGACACTGGTCGATCCATATGTGGTATGTGAAAAGAACACACATGCAATGACTCTGGTTGTTGTTAGTAAAAAGAACACACATGCAATGACACTGGTGGATCCATAGGTGGATTGTGAAAAGAGCACACATGCAATGACACTGGTTGTTGTTAGTAACAAGAACACACATGCAATAACAATTGTGGATCCATGTGTGGTCTCTAAAGAGAACACACATTTCAATGACATTGGTGGATCCATATGTGGTATGTGAAAAGAACACACATGAAATGACTCTGGTTGTTGTTAGTAAAAAAAGAACACATGCAATGACACTTGTGGATCCATAGGTGGATTGTGAAAAGAACACACGTGCAATGACACTGGTTGTTGTTAGTAAAAAGAACACACATGCAATAACACTGGTGGATCCATGTGTGGTCTCTGAAGAGAACACACATGCAAAGACTATGGTTGTTGTTAGTAAAAACAACACACATGCAATGACACTGGTGGATCCATATGTGGTATGTGAAAAGAAGACACATTTCAATGACTCTGGTTGTTGTTAGTAAAGAGAACACACATGCAATGACACTGGTGGATCCATAGGTGGATTGTGAAAAGAACACACATGCAATGACACTGGTGGATCCATATGTTGTATGTGAAAAGAACACACATGCAATGACTCTAGTTGTTGTTAGTAAAAAGAACACACATGTAATGACACTGGTGGATCCATGTGTGGTCTCTAAAGAGAACACGCATTTCAATGACACTGGTGGATCCATATGTGGTATGTGAAAAGAATAGTCATGAAATGACTCCAATTGTTGTTAGTAAAAAGAACACGCATGAAATGACACTGGTGGATCCATAGGTGGATTGTGAAAAGAACACACATTTCAATGACACTGGTGGATCCGTATGTGGTATGTGAAAAGAACACACATGAAATGACTCTGTTGTTGTTAGTAAAAAAAGCACACATGTAACAACATTGGTGGTTCCATAGGTGGATTGTGAAAATAACACACATGCAATGACACTGGTTGTTAGTAAAAACAACACACATGCAATGACACTGGTGGATCCATGTGTGGTCTCAGAAGAGAACACACATTTCAATGACTCTGGTTGTTGTTAGTAAAAAGAACACACATGCAATGACACTGGTGGATCCATGTGTGGTCCATGAAGAGAACACACATGCAATGACTCTGGTTGTTGTTAGTAAAAAGTGCACACATGCAATGACACTGGTTGATCCATATGTGGTATGTGAAAAGAACACACATGCAATGACTCTGGTTGTCGTTAGTAAAAAGAACACACATGCAATGACACTGGTGGATCCATAGGTGGATTGTGAAAAGAGCACACATGCAATGACACTGGTTGTTGTTCGTAACAAGAACACACATGCAATAACAATTGTGGATCCATGTGTGGTCTCTAAAGAGAACACACATTTCAATGACATTGGTGGATCCATATGTGGTATGTGAAAAGAACACACATGAAATGACTCTGGTTGTTGTTAGTAAAAAGAATACACATGCAATGACACTGGTGGATCCATATGTGGTATGTGAAAAGAACACACATTTCAATGACTCTGGTTGTTGTTAGTAAAAAGAACACACATGCAATGACACTGCTGGATCCATAGGTGGATTGTGAAAAGAGCACACATGCAATGACACTGGTGGATCCATAGGTGGTATGTAAAAAGAACACACATGCAATGACTCTAGTTGTTGTTAGTAAAAAGAACACACATGCAATGACACTGGTGAATCCATGAGTGGTCTCTGAAGAGAACACACATTTCAATGACAGTGGTGGATCCATATGTGGTATGTGAAAAGAACAGTCATGAAATGACTCCAGTTGTTGTTAGTAAAAAGAACACACCAACAATGACACTTGTGGATCCATAGGTGGATTGTAAAAAGAACACACATGCAATGACACTGGTGGATCCATATGTGGTATGTGAAAAGAACACACATGCAATGACTCTGGTTGTTGTTTGTAAAAAGAACACGCATGCAATAACACTGGTGGATCCATAGGTGGATATTGAAAAGAGAACACATGCAATGACACTAGTGGATCCATATGTGGTACGTGAAAAGAACACACATGCAATGACTCTTGTTGTTGTTAGAAACAAGAACACACATGCAATAACACTGGTGGATCCATGTTTAGTCTGTGAAGAGAACACACATTTCAATGACACTAGTGTATCCATATGTGGTATGTGAAAAGAATACAGATAAAATGACTCTGGTTGTTGTTAGTAAAAAAGCACACATGCAATGACACTAGTGGATCCATAGGTGGATTGTCAAAAGAACACACATGCAATGAAACTGGTGGATCCATATGTGGTATGTGAAAAGAACACACATGCAATGACTCTGGTTGTTGCTAGTAACAAGAACACACATGCAATAACACTGGTGGATCCATGTGTGGCCTCTGAAGAGAACACACATTTCAATGACACTGGTGGATCCATATGTGGTATGTGAAAAGAACACACATGAAATGACTCTGGTTGTTGTTAGTAAAAAAAGCACGCATGCAATGACACTGGTGGATCCATAGGTGGATTGTGAAAAGAACACACATGCAATGACACTGGTTGTTGTTAGTAAAAAGAACACACATGCAATGACACTGGTGGATCCATGTGTGGTCTCTTAAGAGAACACACATTTCAATTACTCTAGTTGTTGTTAGTAAAAAGAGCACACATGCAATGACACTGGTGGATCCATGTGTGGTCTCTGAAGAGAACACACATGCAAAGACTCTGGTTGTTGTTAGTAAAAAGAACACACATGCAATGACACTGGTGGATCCATATGTGGTATGTGAAAAGAACACACATTTCAATGAGTCTGGTTGTTGTTAGTAAAAAGAACACACATGCAATGACACTGGTGGATCCATAGGTGGATTGTGAAAAGAGCACACATGCAATGACATTGGTGGATCCATATGTGGTATGTGAAAAGAACACACATGCAATGACTCCAGTTGTTGTTAGTAAAAAGAACACACATGTAATGACACTGGTGGATCCATGTGTGGTCTCTAAAGAGAACACACATTTCAATGACACTGGTGGATCCATATGTGGTATGTGAAAATAACAGTCATGAAATGACTCAAATTGTTAGTAAAAAGAACACACATGAAATGACACTGGTGGATCCATAGGTGGATTGTGAAAATAACACACATGCAATGACACTGGAGGATCCATATGTGGTATGTGAAAAGAACACACATGCAATAACTCTGGTTATTGTTAGTAACAAGAACACACGTGCAATAACACTAGTGGATCATGTGTGGTCTCTAAAGAGAACACACATTTCAATGACAATGGTGGATCCATATATGCTGTGTGAAAAGAACACACATGAAATGACTTTGTTGTTGTTAGTAAAAAAAAGCACACATGTAACAACATTAGTGGATCCATAGGTGGATTGTGAAAATAACACACATGCAATGACACTGGTTGTTAGTAAAAAGAATACACATGCAATGACACTGGTGGATCCATGTGTGGTCTCAGAAGAGAACACACATTTCAATGACTCTGGTTGTTGTTAGTAAAAAGAACACACATGCAATGACACTGGTGGATCCATGTGTGGTCCATGAAGAAGAACACATGCAATGACTCTGGTTGTTGTTAGTAAAAGGAGCACACATGCAATGACACTGGTCGATCCATATGTGGTATGTGAAAAGAACACACATGCAATGACTCTGGTTGTTGTTAGTAAAAAGAACACACATGCAATGACACTGGTGGATCCATAGGTGGATTGTGAAAAGAGCACACATGCAATGACACTGGTTGTTGTTAGTAACAAGAACACACATGCAATAACAATTGTGGATCCATGTGTGGTCTCTAAAGAGAACACACATTTCAATGACATTGGTGGATCCATATGTGGTATGTGAAAAGAACACACATGAAATGACTCCGGTTGTTGTTAGTAAAAAAAGAACACATGCAATGACACTTGTGGATCCATAGGTGGATTGTGAAAAGAACACACGTGCAATGACACTAGTTGTTGTTAGTAAAAAGAACAAACATGCAATAACACTGGTGGATCCATGTGTGGTCTCTGAAGAGAACACACATGCAAAGACTATGGTTGTTGTTAGTAAAAACAACACACATGCAATGACACTGGTGGATCCATATGTGGTATGTGAAAAGAAGACACATTTCAATGACTCTGGTTGTTGTTAGTAAAGAGAACACACATGCAATGACACTGGTGGATCCATAGGTGGATTGTGAAAAGAACACACATGCAATGACACTGGTGGATCCATATGTTGTATGTGAAAAGAACACACATGCAATGACTCTAGTTGTTGTTAGTAAAAAGAACACACATGTAATGACACTGGTGGATCCATGTGTGGTCTCTAAAGAGAACACGCATTTCAATGACACTGGTGGATCCATATGTGGTATGTGAAAAGAATAGTCATGAAATGACTCCAATTGTTGTTAGTAAAAAGAACACGCATGAAATGACACTGGTGGATCCATAGGTGGATTGTGAAAAGAACACACATGCAATGACACTGGTGGATCCGTATGTGGTATGTGAAAACAACACACATGCAATGACTCTGGTTGTGGTTAGTAACAAGAACACACGTGCAATAACACTGGTGGATCCATGTGTGGTCTCTGAAGAGAACACACATTTCAATGACAATGGTGGATCCATATGTGCTGTGTGAAAAGAACACACATGAAATGACTTTGTTGTTGTTAGTAAAAAAAAGCACACATGTAACAACACTGGTGGATCCATAGGTGGATTGTGAAAATAATACACATGCAATGAAACTGGTTGTTAGTAAAAAGAACACACATGCAATGACACTGGTGGATCCACGTGTGGTCTCAGAAGAGAACACATATTTCAATGACTCTGGTTGTTCTTAGTAAAAAGAACACACATGCAATGACCCTGGTGGATCCATGTGAGGTCTCTGAAGAGAACACACATGGAATGACTCTGGTTGTTGTTAGTAAAAAGAGCACACATGCAATGACACTGGTGGATCCATATGTGGTATGTGAAAAGAACACACATGCAATGACTCTGGTTGTTGTTAGTAAAAAGAACACACATGCAATGACACTGGTGGATCCATAGGAGGATTGTGAAAAGAGCACACATGCAATGACACTGGTTGTTGTGAGTAACAAGAACACACATGCAATAACAATTGTGGATCCATGTGTGGTCTCTGAAGAGAACACACATGCAAAGACTCTAGTTGTGGTTAGTAACAAGAACACACGTGCAATAACACTGGTGGATTCATGTGTGGTCTGTGAAGAGAACACACATTTCAATGACAATGGTGGATCCATATGTGCTGTGTGAAAAGAACACACATGAAATGACTCTGTTGTTGTTAGTAAAAAAAGCACACATGTAACAACATTGTTGGATCCATATGTGGTATATGAAAAGAACACACATGCAATGCCTCTGGTTGTTGTTTGTAAAAAGAACACACATGCAATGACACTGGTGGATCCATAGGAGGATTGTGAAGAGAGCACACATGCAATGACAATGGTTGTTGTGAGTAACAAGAACACACAGGCAATAACAATTGTGGATCCATGTGTGGTCTCTGAAGAGAACACACATTTCAATGACACTGGTGGATCCATATGTGGTAAGTGAAAAGAACACACATGAAATGACTCTGGTTGTTGTTAATAAAAAAGCCCACATGCAATGACACTGGTGGATCGATAGGTGGATTGTGAAAAGAACACACATGCAATGACACTGGTTGTTGTTAGTAAAAGAACACACATGCAATGACACTTTGGTGGATCCATGTGAGGTCTCAAGAGAACACACATGCAATGACTCGTTGTTGTTAGTAAAAGAACACACATGCAATGACATTGGTGGATCCATATGTGGTATGTGAAAAGAACACACATTTCAATGACTCTGGTTGTTGTGAGTAAAGAGAACACACATGCAATGACACTGGTGGATCCATAGGTGGATTGTGAAAAGAGCACACTTGCAATGACACTGGTGGATCCATATGTGGTATGTGAAAAGAACACACATGCAATGACTCTGGTTGTTAGTAAAAAAGCACACATGCAATAACACTGGTGGATCCATAGGTGGATTGTGAAAAGAACACACATGCAATGACACTGGTTGTTGTTAGTAAAAATAACACACATGCAATGACACTGGTGGATCCATGTGTGGTCTCAGAAGAGAACACACATTTCAATGACTCTGGTTGTTGTTAGTAAAAAGAACACAAATGCAATGCCACTGGTGGATCCATGTGTGGTCTCTGAAGAGAACGCACATGCAATGTCTCTGGTTGTTGTTAGTAAAAAGAGCACACATGCAATGACACTGGTGGATCCATATGTGGTAAATGAAAAGAACACACATGCAATGCCTCTGGTTGTTTTTAGTAAAAAGAACACACATGCAATGACACTGGTGGATCCATAGGTGGATGTGAAAAGAGCAAAAATGCAATGACACTGGTGGATCCATATGTGGTATGTGAAAAGAACACACATGCAATGACTCTGGTTGTTGTTAGTAACAACAACACACATGCAATAACACTGGTGGGTCCATGTGTCTCTGAATAGAACAAACATTTCAATGACACTGGTGGATCCATATGTGGTATGTGAAAAGAACACACATTTCAATGACTCTGGTTGTTGTTAGTAAAGAGAACACACATGCAATGACACTGGTGGATCCATAGGTGGATTGTGAAAAGAGCACACTTGCAATGACCGGTGGATCCATATGTGGTATGTGAAAAGAACACACATGCAATGACTCTAGTTGTTGTTAGTAAAAGAACACACATGTAATGACATTTGGTGGATCCATGTGTGGTCTCTAAAGAGAACACACATTTCAATGACACTGGTGGATCCATATGTGGTATGTGAAAAGAACAGTCATGAAATGACTCCAATTGTTGTTAGTAAAAAGAACACGCATGAAATGACACTGGTCGATTCCTAGGTGGATTGCGAAAAGAACACACATGCAATGACACTGGTGGATCCATATGTGGTATGTGAAAAGAACACACATGCAATGACTCTGGTTGTTGTTAGTAAAAAGAACACACATGCAATGACACTGGTGGATCCATAGGAGGATTGTGAAAAGAGCACACATGCAATGACACTGGTTGTTGTGAGTAACAAGAACACACATGCAATAACAATTGTGGATCCATGTGTGGTCTCTGAAGAGAACACACATGCAAAGACTCTGGTTTTGGTTAGTAACAAGAACACACGTGCAATAACACTGGTGGATTCATGTGTGGTCTGTGAAGAGAACACACATTTCAATGACAATG
This sequence comes from Avena insularis, assembly GCA_023614405.1. Classification (NCBI taxonomy): domain Eukaryota; kingdom Viridiplantae; phylum Streptophyta; class Magnoliopsida; order Poales; family Poaceae; genus Avena; species Avena insularis. The sequence continues at coordinate 252,218 of JAJUPC010000234.1, forward strand.
GTGGATCCATATGTGCTGTGTGAAAAGAACACACATGAAATGACTCTGTTGTTGTTAGTAAAAAAAAGCACACATGTAACAACATTGTTGGATCCATTTGTGGTATGTGAAAAGAACACACATGCAATGCCTCTGGTTGTTGTTAGTAAAAAGAACACACATGCAATGCCACTGGTGGATCCATAGGAGGGTTGTGAAGAGAGCACACATGCAATGACACTGGTTGTTGTGAGTAACAAGAACACACAGGCAATAACAATTGTGGATCCATGTGTGGTGTCTGAAGAGAACACACATTTCAATGACACTGGTGGATCCATATGTGGTAAGTGAAAAGAACACACATGAAATGACTCTGGTTGTTGTTAATAAAAAAGCCCACATGCAATGACACTGGTGGATCCATAGGTGGATTGTGAAAAGAACACACATGCAATGACACTGGTTGTTGTTAGTAAAAAGAACACACATGCAATGACACTGCTGGATCCATGTGAGGTCTCTGAAGAGAACACACATGCAATGACTCTGGTTGTTGTTAGTAAAAAGAGCACACATGCAATGACACTGGTGGATCCATATGTGGTATGTGAAAAGAACACACATGCAATGACTCTGGTTGTTGTTAGTAAAAAGAACACACATGCAATGACACTGGTGGATCCATAGGAGGATTGTGAAAAGAGCACACATGCAATGACACTGGTTGTTGTGAGTAACAAGAACACACATGCAATAACAATTGTGGATCCATGTGTGGTCTCTGAAGAGAACACACATGCAAAGACTCTGGTTGTGGTTAGTAACAAGAACACACGTGCAATAACACTGGTGGATTCATGTGTGGTCTGTGAAGAGAACACACATTTCAATGACAATGGTGGATCCATATGTGTGTGAAAAGAACACACATGAAATGACTCTGTTGTTGTTAGTAAAAAACGCACATGTAACAACATTGTTGGATCCATATGTGGTATATGAAAGAACACACATGCAATACCTCTGGTTGTTGTTAGTAAAAAGAACACACATGCAATGACACTGTGGATCCATAGGAGGATTGTGAAGAGCACACATGCAATGACACTGGTTGTTGTGAGTAACAAGAACACACATGCAATAACAATTGTGGATCCATGTGTTGTCTCTGAAGAGAACACACATTTCAATGACACTGGTGGATCCATATGTGGTAAGTGAAAAGAACACACATGAAATGACTCTGGTTGTTGTTAATAAAAAAGCCCACATGCAATGACACTGGTGGATCCATAGGTGGATTGTGAAAAGAACACACATGCAATGACACTGGTTGTTGTTAGTAAAAAGAACACACATGCAATGACACTGGTGGATCCATGTGTGGTCTCTGAAGAGAACACACATGCAAAGACTGTGGTTGTTGTTAGTAAAAAGAACACACATGCAATGACATTGGTGGATCCATATGTGGTATGTGAAAAGAACACACATTTCAATGACTCTGGTTGTTGTGAGTAAAGAGAACACACATGCAATGACACTGGTGGATCCATAGGTGGATTGTGAAAAGAGCACACTTGCAATGACACTGGTGGATCCATATGTGGTATGTGAAAAGAACACACATGCAATGACTCTGGTTGTTGTTAGTAAAAAAGCACACATGCAATAACACTGGTGGATCCATAGGTGGATTGTGAAAAGAACACTCATGCAATGACACTGGTTGTTGTTAGTAAAAATAACACACATGCAATGACACTGGTGGATCCATGTGTGGTCTCAGAAGAGAACACACATTTCAATGACTCTGGTTGTTGTTAGTAAAAAGAACACAAATGCAATGCCACTGGTGGATCCATGTGTGGTCTCTGAAGAGAACGCACATGCAATGTCTCTGGTTGTTGTTAGTAAAAAGAGCACACATGAAATGACACTGGTGGATCCATATGTGGTAAATGAAAAGAACACACATGCAATGCCTCTAGTTGTTTTTAGTAAAAAGAACACACATGCAATGACACTGGTGGATCCATAGGTGGATGTGAAAAGAGCAAAAATGCAATGACACTGGTGGATCCATATGTGGTATGTGAAAAGAACACACATGCAATGACTCTGGTTGTTGTTAGTAACAACAACACACATGCAATAACACTGGTGGATCCATGTGTCGTCTCTGAAGAGAACAAACATTTCAATGACACTGGTGGATCCATATGTGGTATGTGAAAAGAACACACATTTCAATGACTCTGGTTGTTGTTAGTAAAGAGAACACACATGCAATGACACTGGTGGATCCATAGGTGGATTGTGAAAAGAGCACACTTGCAATGACACTGGTGGATCCATATGTGGTATGTGAAAAGAACACACATGCAAAGACTCTGGTTGTTGTTAGTAAAAAGAACACACATGCAATGACACTGGTGGATCCATATGTGGTATGTGAAAAGAACACACATTTCAATGAGTCTGGTTGTTGTTAGTAAAAAGAACACACATGCAATGACACTGGTGGATCCATAGGTGGATTGTGAAAAGAGCACACATGCAATGACATTGGTGGATCCATATGTGGTATGTGAAAAGAACACACATGCAATGACTCCAGTTGTTGTTAGTAAAAAGAACACACATGTAATGACACTGGTGGATCCATGTGTGGTCTCTAAAGAGAACACGCATTTCAATGACACTGGTGGATCCATATGTGGTATGTGAAAAGAACAGTCATGAAATGACTCCAATTGTTGTTAGTAAAAAGAACACACATGAAATGACACTGGTGGATCCATAGGTGGATTGTGAAAATAACACACATGCAATGACACTGGAGGATCCATATGTGGTATGTGAAAAGAACACACATGCAATAACTCTGGTTATTGTTAGTAACAAGAACACACGTGCAATAACACTAGTGGATCATGTGTGGTCTCTAAAGAGAACACACATTTCAATGACAATGGTGGATCCATATATGCTGTGTGAAAAGAACACACATGAAATGACTTTGTTGTTGTTAGTAAAAAAAAGCACACATGTAACAACATTAGTGGATCCATAGGTGGATTGTGAAAATAACACACATGCAATGACACTGGTTGTTAGTAAAAAGAATACACATGCAATGACACTGGTGGATCCATGTGTGGTCTCAGAAGAGAACACACATTTCAATGACTCTGGTTGTTGTTAGTAAAAAGAACACACATGCAATGACACTGGTGGATCCATGTGTGGTCCATGAAGAGAACACACATGCAATGACTCTGGTTGTTGTTAGTAAAAGGAGCACACATGCAATGACACTGGTCGATCCATATGTGGTATGTGAAAAGAACACACATGCAATGACTCTGGTTGTTGTTAGTAAAAAGAACACACATGCAATGACACTGGTGGATCCATAGGTGGATTGTGAAAAGAGCACACATGCAATGACACTGGTTGTTGTTAGTAACAAGAACACACATGCAATAACAATTGTGGATCCATGTGTGGTCTCTAAAGAGAACACACATTTCAATGACATTGGTGGATCCATATGTGGTATGTGAAAAGAACACACATGAAATGACTCTGGTTGTTGTTAGTAAAAAAAGAACACATGCAATGACACTTGTGGATCCATAGGTGGATTGTGAAAAGAACACACGTGCAATGACACTGGTTGTTGTTAGTAAAAAGAACACACATGCAATAACACTGGTGGATCCATGTGTGGTCTCTGAAGAGAACACACATGCAAAGACTATGGTTGTTGTTAGTAAAAACAACACACATGCAATGACACTGGTGGATCCATATGTGGTATGTGAAAAGAAGACACATTTCAATGACTCTGGTTGTTGTTAGTAAAGAGAACACACATGCAATGACACTGGTGGATCCATAGGTGGATTGTGAAAAGAACACACATGCAATGACACTGGTGGATCCATATGTTGTATGTGAAAAGAACACACATGCAATGACTCTAGTTGTTGTTAGTAAAAAGAACACACATGTAATGACACTGGTGGATACATGTGTGGTCTCTAAAGAGAACACGCATTTCAATGACACTGGTGGATCCATATGTGGTATGTGAAAAGAATAGTCATGAAATGACTCCAATTGTTGTTAGTAAAAAGAACACGCATGAAATGACACTGGTGGATCCATAGGTGGATTGTGAAAAGAACACACATGCAATGACACTGGTGGATCCGTATGTGGTATGTGAAAACAACACACATGCAATGACTCTGGTTGTGGTTAGTAACAAGAACACACGTGCAATAACACTGGTGGATCCATGTGTGGTCTCTGAAGAGAACACACATTTCAATGACAATGGTGGATCCATATGTGCTGTGTGAAAAGAACACACATGAAATGACTTTGTTGTTGTTAGTAAAAAAAAGCACACATGTAACAACACTGGTGGATCCATAGGTGGATTGTGAAAATAATACACATGCAATGAAACTGGTTGTTAGTAAAAAGAACACACATGCAATGACACTGGTGGATCCACGTGTGGTCTCAGAAGAGAACACACATTTCAATGACTCTGGTTGTTCTTAGTAAAAAGAACACACATGCAATGACACTGGTGGATCCATGTGAGGTCTCTGAAGAGAACACACATGGAATGACTCTGGTTGTTGTTAGTAAAAAGAGCACACATGCAATGACACTGGTGGATCCATATGTGGTATGTGAAAAGAACACACATGCAATGACTCTGGTTGTTCTTAGTAAAAAGAACACACATGCAATGACACTGGTGGATCCATAGGAGGATTGTGAAAAGAGCACACATGCAATGACACTGGTTGTTGTGAGTAACAAGAACACACATGCAATAACAATTGTGGATCCATGTGTGGTCTCTGAAGAGAACACACATGCAAAGACTCTGGTTGTGGTTAGTAACAAGAACACACGTGCAATAACACTGGTGGATTCATGTGTGGTCTGTGAAGAGAACACACATTTCAATGACAATGGTGGATCCATATGTGCTGTGTGAAAAGAACACACATGAAATGACTCTGTTGTTGTTAGTAAAAAAAAGCACACATGTAACAACATTGTTGGATCCATATGTGGTATATGAAAAGAACACACATGCAATGCCTCTGGTTGTTGTTAGTAAAAAGAACACACATGCAATGACACTGGTGGATCCATAGGAGGATTGTGAAGAGAGCACACATGCAATGACACTGGTTGTTGTGAGTAACAAGAACACACAGGCAATAACAATTGTGGATCCATGTGTGGTCTCTGAAGAGAACACACATTTCAATGACACTGGTGGATCCATATGTGGTAAGTGAAAAGAACACACATGAAATGACTCTGGTTGTTGTTAATAAAAAAGCCCACATGCAATGACACTGGTGGATCGATAGGTGGATTGTGAAAAGAACACACATGCAATGACACTGGTTGTTGTTAGTAAAAAGAACACACATGCAATGACACTGGTGGATCCATGTGAGGTCTCTGAAGAGAACACACATGCAATGACTCTGGTTGTTGTTAGTAAAAAGAACACACATGCAATGACATTGGTGGATCCATATGTGGTATGTGAAAAGAACACACATTTCAATGACTCTGGTTGTTGTGAGTAAAGAGAACACACATGCAATGACACTGGTGGATCCATAGGTGGATTGTGAAAAGAGCACACTTGCAATGACACTGGTGGATCCATATGTGGTATGTGAAAAGAACACACATGCAATGACTCTGGTTGTTGTTAGTAAAAAAGCACACATGCAATAACACTGGTGGATCCATAGGTGGATTGTGAAAAGAACACACATGCAATGACACTGGTTGTTGTTAGTAAAAATAACACACATGCAATGACACTGGTGGATCCATGTGTGGTCTCAGAAGAGAACACACATTTCAATGACTCTGGTTGTTGTTAGTAAAAAGAACACAAATGCAATGCCACTGGTGGATCCATGTGTGGTCTCTGAAGAGAACGCACATGCAATGTCTCTGGTTGTTGTTAGTAAAAAGAGCACACATGCAATGACACTGGTGGATCCATATGTGGTAAATGAAAAGAACACACATGCAATGCCTCTGGTTGTTTTTAGTAAAAAGAACACACATGCAATGACACTGGTGGATCCATAGGTGGATGTGAAAAGAGCAAAAATGCAATGACACTGGTGGATCCATATGTGGTATGTGAAAAGAACACACATGCAATGACTCTGGTTGTTGTTAGTAACAACAACACACATGCAATAACACTGGTGGATCCATGTGTCGTCTCTGAAGAGAACAAACATTTCAATGACACTGGTGGATCCATATGTGGTATGTGAAAAGAACACACATTTCAATGACTCTGGTTGTTGTTAGTAAAGAGAACACACATGCAATGACACTGGTGGATCCATAGGTGGATTGTGAAAAGAGCACACTTGCAATGACACTGGTGGATCCATATGTGGTATGTGAAAAGAACACACATGCAATGACTCTAGTTGTTGTTAGTAAAAAGAACACACATGTAATGACACTGGTGGATCCATGTGTGGTCTCTAAAGAGAACACACATTTCAATGACACTGGTGGATCCATATGTGGTATGTGAAAAGAACAGTCATGAAATGACTCCAATTGTTGTTAGTAAAAAGAACACGCATGAAATGACACTGGTCGATTCCTAGGTGGATTGCGAAAAGAACACACATGCAATGACACTGGTGGATCCATATGTGGTATGTGAAAAGAACACACATGCAATGACTCTGGTTGTTGTTAGTAAAAAGAACACACATGCAATGACACTGGTGGATCCATAGGAGGATTGTGAAAGAGCACACATGCAATGACACTGGTTGTTGTGAGTAACAAGAACACACATGCAATAACAATTGTGGATCCATGTGGTCTCAAGAGAACACACATGCAAAGACTCTGGTTTTGGTTAGTAACAAGAACACGTGCAATAACACTGGTGGATTCATGTGTGGTCTGTGAAGAGAACACACATTTCAATGACAATGGTGGATCCATATGTGCTGTGTGAAAAGAACACACATGAAATGACTCTGTTGTTGTTAGTAAAAAAAAGCACACATGTAACAACATTGTTGGATCCATATGTGGTATATGAAAAGAACACACATGCAATGCCTCTGGTTGTTGTTAGTAAAAAGAACACACATGCAATGCCACTGGTGGATCCATAGGAGGGTTGTGAAGAGAGCACACATGCAATGACACTGGTTGTTGTGAGTAACAAGAACACACAGGCAATAACAATTGTGGATCCATGTGTGGTCTCTGAAGAGAACACACATTTCAATGACACTGGTGGATCCATATGTGGTAAGTGAAAAGAACACACATGAAATGACTGGTTGTTGTTAATAAAAAAGCCCACATGCAATGACACTGGTGGATCGATAGGTGGATTGTGAAAAGAACACACATGCAATGACACTGGTTGTTGTTAGTAAAAAGAACACACATGCAATGACACTGGTGGATCCATGTGAGGTCTCTGAAGAGAACACACATGCAATGACTCTGGTTGTTGTTAGCAAAAAGAACACACATGCAATGACATTGGTGGATCCATATGTGGTATGTGAAAAGAACACACATTTCAATGACTCTGGTTGTTGTGAGTAAAGAGAACACACATGCAATGACACTGGTGGATCCATAGGTGGATTGTGAAAAGAGCACACTTGCAATGACACTGGTGGATCCATATGTGGTATGTGAAAAGAACACACATGCAATGACTCTGGTTGTTGTTAGTAAAAAAGCACACATGCAATAACACTGGTGGATCCATAGGTGGATTGTGAAAAGAACACACATGCAATGACACTGGTTGTTGTTAGTAAAAATAACACACATGCAATGACACTGGTGGATCCATGTGGTCTCGAAGAGAACACACATTTCAATGACTCTGGTTGTTGTTAGTAAAAGAACACAAATGCAATGCCATGGTGGATCCATGTGTGGTCTCTGAAGAGAACGCACATGCAATGTCTCTGGTTGTTGTTAGTAAAAAGAGCACACATGCAATGACACTGGTGGATCCATATGTGGTAAATGAAAAGAACACACATGCAATGCCTCTGGTTGTTTTTAGTAAAAAGAACACACATGCAATGACACTGGTGGATCCATAGGTGGATGTGAAAAGAGCAAAAATGCAATGACACTGGTGGATCCATATGTGGTATGTGAAAAGAACACACATGCAATGACTCTGGTTGTTGTTAGTAACAACAACACACATGCAATAACACTGGTGGATCCATGTGTCGTCTCTGAAGAGAACAAACATTTCAATGACACTGGTGGATCCATATGTGGTATGTGAAAAGAACACACATTTCAATGACTCTGGTTGTTGTTAGTAAAGAGAACACACATGCAATGACACTGGTGGATCCATAGGTGGATTGTGAAAAGAGCACACTTGCAATGACACTGGTGGATCCATATGTGGTATGTGAAAAGAACACACATGCAATGACTCTAGTTGTTGTTAGTAAAAAGAACACACATGTAATGACACTGGTGGATCCATGTGTGGTCTCTAAAGAGAACACACATTTCAATGACACTGGTGGATCCATATGTGGTATGTGAAAAGAACAGTCATGAAATGACTCCAATTGTTGTTAGTAAAAAGAACACGCATGAAATGACACTGGTCGATTCCTAGGTGGATTGCGAAAAGAACACACATGCAATGACACTGGTGGATCCATATGTGGTATGTGAAAAGAACACACATGCAATGACTCTGGTTGTTGTTAGTAAAAAGAACACACATGCAATGACACTGGTGGATCCATAGGAGGATTGTGAAAAGAGCACACATGCAATGACACTGGTTGTTGTGAGTAACAAGAACACACATGCAATAACAATTGTGGATCCATGTGTGGTCTCTGAAGAGAACACACATGCAAAGACTCTGGTTTTGGTTAGTAACAAGAACACACGTGCAATAACACTGGTGGATTCATGTGTGGTCTGTGAAGAGAACACACATTTCAATGACAATGGTGGATCCATATGTGCTGTGTGAAAAGAACACACATGAAATGACTCTGTTGTTGTTAGTAAAAAAAAGCACACATGTAACAACATTGTTGGATCCATATGTGGTATATGAAAAGAACACACATGCAATGCCTCTGGTTGTTGTTAGTAAAAAGAACACACATGCAATGCCACTGGTGGATCCATAGGAGGGTTGTGAAGAGAGCACACATGCAATGACACTGGTTGTTGTGAGTAACAAGAACACACAGGCAATAACAATTGTGGATCCATGTGTGGTGTCTGAAGAGAACACACATTTCAATGACACTGGTGGATCCATATGTGGTAAGTGAAAAGAACACACATGAAATGACTCTGGTTGTTGTTAATAAAAAAGCCCACATGCAATGACACTGGTGGATCCATAGGTGGATTGTGAAAAGAACACACATGCAATGACACTGGTTGTTGTTAGTAAAAAGAACACACATGCAATGACACTGCTGGATCCATGTGAGGTCTCTGAAGAGAACACACATGCAATGACTCTGGTTGTTGTTAGTAAAAAGAGCACACATGCAATGACACTGGTGGATCCATATGTGGTATGTGAAAAGAACACACATGCAATGACTCTGGTTGTTGTTAGTAAAAAGAACACACATGCAATGACACTGGTGGATCCATAGGAGGATTGTGAAAAGAGCACACATGCAATGACACTGGTTGTTGTGAGTAACAAGAACACACATGCAATAACAATTGTGGATCCATGTGTGGTCTCTGAAGAACACACATGCAAAGACTCTGGTTGTGGTTAGTAACAAGAACACACGTGCAATAACACTGGTGGATTCATGTGTGGTCTGTGAAGAGAACACACATTTCAATGACAATGGTGGATCCATATGTGCTGTGTGAAAAGAACACACATGAAATGACTCTGTTGTTGTTAGTAAAAAAAAGCACACATGTAACAACATTGTTGGATCCATATGTGGTATATGAAAAGAACACACATGCAATGCCTCTGGTTGTTGTTAGTAAAAAGAACACACATGCAATGCCACTGGTGGATCCATAGGAGGGTTGTGAAGAGAGCACACATGCAATGACACTGGTTGTTGTGAGTAACAAGAACACACAGGCAATAACAATTGTGGATCCATGTGTGGTGTCTGAAGAGAACACACATTTCAATGACACTGGTGGATCCATATGTGGTAAGTGAAAAGAACACACATGAAATGACTCTGGTTGTTGTTAATAAAAAAGCCCACATGCAATGACACTGGTGGATCCATAGGTGGATTGTGAAAAGAACACACATGCAATGACACTGGTTGTTGTTAGTAAAAAGAACACACATGCAATGACATCTTTGGATCCATGTGAGGTCTCAAGAGAACACACATGCAATGACTCGTTGTTGTTAGTAAAAGAGCACACATGCAATGACACTGTGGATCCATATGTGGTATGTGAAAAGAACACACATGCAATGACTCTGGTTGTTGTTAGTAAAATAACACACATGCAATGACACTGGTGGATCCATAGGAGGATTGTGAAAAGAGCACACATGCAATGACACTGGTTGTTGTGAGTAACAAGAACACACATGCAATAACAATTGTGGATCCATGTGTGGTCTCTGAAGAGAACACACATGCAAAGACTCTGGTTGTTGTTAGTAAAAAGAACACACGTGCAATAACACTGGTGGATTCATGTGTGGTCTGTGAAGAGAACACACATTTCAATGACAATGGTGGATCCATATGTGCTGTGTGAAAAGAACACACATGAAATGACTCTGTTGTTGTTAGTAAAAAAACGCACACATGTAACAACATTGTTGGATCCATATGTGGTATATGAAAAGAACACACATGCAATGCCTCTGGTTGTTGTTAGTAAAAAGAACACACATGCAATGACACTGGTGGATCCATAGGAGGATTGTGAAGAGAGCACACATGCAATGACACTGGTTGTTGTGAGTAACAAGAACACACAGGCAATAACAATTGTGGATCCATGTGTGGTCTCTGAAGAGAACACACATTTCAATGACACTGGTGGATCCATATGTGGTAAGTGAAAAGAACACACATGAAATGACTCTGGTTGTTGTTAATAAAAAAGCCCACATGCAATGACACTGGTGGATCCATAGGTGGATTGTGAAAAGAACACACATGCAATGACACTGGTGGATCCATGTGTGGTCTCTGAAGAGAACACACATGCAAAGACTGTGGTTGTTGTTAGTAAAAAGAACACACATGCAATGAGAACTACACGCCAAGATAGAAAACAAAAAATTTCCTACAATGAGAACTACACGCCAAGATCTATCTAGTAGGTACAAAACAACGGGTGGACATACATCCAATGAGAACTTACCCTCGAAGACAACGAGTTTTGTTAACGAGTAGGAACTCGTGGTTGATGTAGTCGTACACTTGCCGATCTCAAGATCGTGAGGAAGTCCGGCGCGCAAATCGAGCAGCAGCGCATCCATGCACACACGTTCAAGCCACTTGACAACCTCCACCTCCTCGCTCTAGCGATCCAGCGAGCAAGAACTCCTTCCGATTTAAATGCCACCGGGAACATGTATCTCGCTAATCTGAGACCATGGGGGAATAATTCTAGAGGGGGAGAGAGATCCTTCACAAGGAGGTGTGAGGAAGAAGAAGGAAGAGGGTGGCCTTTTATAGGAGGAGGGGGGGTACCCCCTCTCTCCATGGCCGGCGCATGGGGGGGTGACCCCTCACCTCCCCCATTCATGTGGTGGTAACCCCTCCACATTAAAATGCCTCTTCACATTCCGCTTTAAAGTCCCTACTTTAAATGCATTAAAATTATCCAAGTTTAATGCTCTCTCATTTAATAAAACACTTTTATTAAATTTATTCAGAATTTTGTTAATTACATTAATTAAAAAACATTCACATATAGCCCCTTGCAATATTACAATATCACATGCAGAACCACTTTCTGCAATTTCACCCGAAACAATTTCCGGTTTCTATCGAAATAATTCCTGCGCTTTGCAATTCTTTCGTCTGAAACATATGTGCTCCAAAATGGTTTCCAGTAACTCTTAAGTGTGTCACCCTCCGGTTCGCGAATAATGCAGACATGATTGAGACTCTTCTCACATCAATAATCAGAAGTGGGACCTAGAGATCCATACTGACTCCTGCATATTCAACGGCGACTTCTGTGATCGTGAGAACCTTTAACGCTAGTAACTAAATCCCTTTGTCTCGCGATATATTACATGTCTGAGATTCGATCATCGGTATCTCCATACCTAGTTTGATCTCGTTACCGACATGCACTTTTTTCTCGTTCCCGTGATATAACATTCTAGTGATCACATCACTTGCTTGCAAGCTATCTCAATGTGATATCACCGAGAGGGCCCAGAGTATATCTATCCGTCATCGGGATTGACAAATTCCACTCTTGATCCATGAGCCTCAACATAACACCTTCGTAGCACTGAACCCATCTTTGTAGTCACCATGTTATGGTGTGATGTTTGATGTTATCAAGATACTCTTCCGGTGTTAGTAATTAACATGATCTCATGGTGTAAGGATAAAGATTACTTCGTATGATGTTATAGCAATATAAACATAATGAATTTGATCGTAATGCTATACTTCAGATGAATGTTCATCACATCATTCCACCAATGTTGTGACCTTGTTATTAACAACATCCAATGTCCATGATCAGGAAACCTTGATCATCTTGTTAATCAACAAGCTAGTCTATTAGAGAGGCATAACTAGGAACCCTTTTTGCTTATTAAACACACATGTATTGACGTTTCTGATCAATACAATTATAGCATGCAAAATAAAATTTTATAATAAACATGGAATAAGATAATAACCACTTTATTATTGCCTCTCGGGCATATTCCCTTCAGTCTGCCACTTGCACTAGAGTCAATAATCTAGTTTGAAAAACTTTGCGTATTGAACACCTATGGCTTTCTGGTGTTGCATATACGCGATTGCTAGTGGTTAGCGTAATCTCTGGATCTGATAGTTTCAGGTCCGTGTGTATTTGCATGTCTTCGTGTCTCTACGCATTACTCATTCTCAAATAAGATGGCATTGTATAAATTTGGTCCTTTAGTGAGACCTTTAGTTCGTTCCGGTTAAAATATGTTGATATTATTGTCACACAATATATCTTCATAGTATTAGCCCGCTTTGAACCACACCTAGTTTGATAAAAAAACTACTTAACACAAATGCCCTCCTTTGCTGCTACTATATTAGCAGTTACATACTTAGCCTTTTGTTGTAGTATCCGTCACAATGTCTCAACTTTGGAACTCATCCAAATCCATCATGGAACATCCTTTCCATTACATTGTGCCACCCATAGTCTAAATTGAGATAAATTTAATTTGTATCTTGTGACAAAAGTAGTATCAATTTAACACTTTGCAATGAACTACCTTTAACTATTTGTCACTTATACATGATATATTCTTAGTTCTTCCAAAGCTCATAAGAATATCTTTACTATTGTCCAATGATCATCTTATGAATCATTCTGGTATGTGCTCATAACATTTAGAGCATAGGAAATTTTGGATATATACATATCATGGTATAATCGATCAAAATCTTCATGTGATTTTACTCACCAAGTGTTGAAACACTTGAATCCTGATACAATCCTTTCCATGCAGCAAGAACCTTTCCTGTTGTTTCCATATTGAACCCTTTCAATATCTCATATATGTATGTCTGGCACAACCATATTAGCGTCTCAATCTATCCATATAGATATTGATGCCAAATATTCCAGGTTTGCCCAAGTCTTTCATCGAAATCTCATTTTAATGAAATTCTTAACTTGTGTCAATACAAGATACATCATTTCAAATCAACAATATGTCCTCTACACAATGTATTAGAAATATGTCTCAGTGCTCCCACTTAATTTCTTGCAATGCAAGAATCTTCATCATCTCTGATGAATTTAAACTCTTTTAACAGTTTCATCATGGTGAAGATTCCAACTCCGCTATGCTTACTTCAACTATTGAAGTTTGCATGCCCTTTTAGCACCCTTTGAATTAAAAAAACCCTTAGGACCATGTCATGTACACGTCCTAGGTAACCGTTCTATTAGAAGAACCTTGTTTTGTTTATTCAACTACCATATACCAAATTATATGTAGTGGTTGCTACATTAATCCGTCAAGACTAAATATCGCTATGAAAGATCAAATATTGTCATAGTCAACTCCTTGAACATTGTCGTAAACTTCTTTCCGACATGTCGACTACTTCATAGATGTTAAACATCCATGTCTATTTATTTATAGATCCAAACACAACCGATAGGCTTCGTGCCTTTCTGGAGGGTCTTCCAAGTTCAGAAACTTGATTTCTCGTGTATGATACTATCACGGATTCTATGACTTATAGTCATTTTATGGAGTCAGGGCCCATCATCACTTCTTTGCATGTAGTCGGTTCATCATTGTCAAAACAATAACGACTTGCATATCAAATCACACTATTTGATTCTTACCGACCCACATGGTTCAATAGGAACTCTAATCTCCGAGATCACACCCTTTGTAATCACGGGAGCCATGAGCATTGTGGCCGCCACCGGGACACTTTTCGGTGCTACGCTACTTAGCACATATAGCTAAGGTTCAACAACCTTATCAAAGTCCTATTGTCCTCCCACTTAACATTTCGCAAAAAATTCCTTCTCAAGAAACTTGACATTCCAAGTAACAAACTCTTTTGTCCTCGGTGTTATGGAGAAATTCCCAACAAATTCTTTGGGATAACCTACAAAGACGTGCTTATCCGACTTTCGTTGTAAACATTTTACTTATGCATAGCATACCAAAATTTAAGAAAAGACAATTTGGGTTTTATCCCAAACCATAACTTATATGGTGTCATTTCAACGGATCACGATGGTGCCCTTTTCAGTGTAAAAGCGGTAGTCTCTAAATCTTGAATCCTTAAAACATAATGGCAGTTTTATAAATGACACCTTTGATCTTACCATGTCAAACATGGTTTGATTTCATCTCTCGAATATACCATACTCCTATGGTTTATCGGGAAACACAAATCATGGAACAATTCCTCAAATCTTTAGTGTTTTGGTAAACATGTAACTCAAATATATTCTTATATGATCAAATCATAAACTTTTTTATTTTCTTGTTACAATGATTTTTCACTTCATCTTGAAAGTCTTTGAACAATTTTCAAATGTTTCATACTTCTTCCTTATTAAGTAAATATATAGATATATTCACTTAAATTTCTGGAGAAAGCATATCGAGCAAAAATATCCATCGCATGTGGCTACACATAATGGACTATATACATCAACATGCATAATATCCAATAATTTAGTCATCCGTTCCTCTTTGGCCTATGGAGGGAGTTTCAATTATCTCGAGGAAAGTCTCACAAGCGTCAATTGATCAAAATCAAAGACTCCAAAAATCCATCAACATGGAGTTTCTTCATGTTTTCTTTCCAATATAATTTAAACAGCGATGTCACTTCATAAGTGATCTTTTAATCATTTGTCTTGCGACATTTTAGCAATAGTGTTTATGGATGTGATTTCTCCCACTAGACTTGTAAAAGTTCATCCATCCTTTATGGAATACGGTAATTATTTGAACAACCATTGTTCTCGTAATACCGGAACAAAATAACAATTATTAAAACAAATCTTGAAGGCTAGGTTTGACGACAACGAAAAACACAATAACACTTTATTTGTTTTCGATGAACATCATCACTTATTCTTTTGCCAGTTACTTAGGACATTGCAGTTCATGAATTGCGTTGTCTTGTATGACACTTCATACCAACCAATTCGGTATCCAATACCAGTATCCAATACCTAAGAACCACATTGTTTAACAAGCAAGGAATACAACCATAACATGTATATCTTCTATATACCTAAGTTGGACATCTCCAACCTTTTCTTTTCTGCCAAATATTTTATAGATTCTCTTTCAACAATTCCTTTTCTTTTAACAGAATCTATCAACATCAATTGTGGTGTCATTCACATGGCACATAGTACAAAGCGTATATTGTCAAATACTAATACCTTTGGACTTGCACTTTGAAGTGGATCACCATCATCAAATGTTTGGTATTCTTTCAAAAATACATTCTTTAGTAATCTATCAGTGTAGTAAACATTTTACTTACATCTTCTATTCATCCTTATCATGACAACTTTCATGATCAAGCTACTATAGCCTGTAAGGAAGAATCACGAGTATAATGTTAGTTCCCAAAACCTTTTTGGGAGATCCGGATGCTTAGCATCTCCATCCTTCACAAATTCTCATACAATATGAGAACATGTATTTTGCTAAATTATACTCTATCATAATGCAACCAAAAACATTGTTTCAGATATCACAATATCTTCCACACATGATGGTTTCTGAAACAATTATTTTAGCTCCTAGATAACCTCGATATTAAAACAACTTTTGAATATGAAGAATCATGGAGGCAAACATGATACTTTAGATACTAACATTGGAATTCTTACTCTTGATTTAATACTACTTATTAAACTTCATGGAGTAAATAGAGTTTGCTGAAAGTTTGCAATAGGACTACTAAACTTTAAATTGACATTCAAAACAATACGATACCAGTTCGTAAAGTAAATATCCAGAATTCCATAGTTCTATTATCTGAATTAAAACTAAGCATAAGGTAGTGATCAAACGCCAATGACTACAACAAATTATGCAAATTCACTTCGATTTAGTTTATGACAAATTGAGTTTGACTAATCCAAATTAGAAATGAACTCCCACTCAAAAACGACACCCCTCATGCCTTTTTGGTGATTACATGAACCAAATCCACTACACTAAGTCCGATCATCACGTGAGTCGGTGTAGCTTAAAAGGCGAGCATCAATATGGGCATCATATCAACTATATGACTCACACTTAACCTTTCAGTCCCTGTTCCGAGGCCATGTCTGTACATGCTAGGCTCGCCAAGTAAGAACCTTAGTACTCGCGTGTGTAAAACTGTCTTACACCCATTGTATGAAAGCGTAGAGTCGAGTACACCCGATCATCACGTGATGTCTCGAAACACGATCCATAGAACGGTGCATACTTAAGGAAGAACACATTTTATCTTGATATCTAAATGAGGAATCATCTTACAATGCTACCAAAAGGGCCAAACTAGCAGTATAAGATGCTAACATCTAATGTGTAAAGTTAGATGATATGGTCCATGCATTTGATCTCTATCATTTGCATCGTGGTATGATCTCTATCATTCCTTTGTGTGTAAGGCCAAGGTCTATGGAACTTGCACGTTGAATGTGTTGTAAGAGTATCTATCATACATCTACTTACAATAATACCATATCAATACACTAGCCCAGCAACGATCTAAACTAGACGCCTCTAATTTATCAATTGCAAGTTTTACATGGCTTAGGGCTTTCGGAGATAGAACCGTTCTCACCTACGAACCTGAACCACAATGAGGATAACCAAGTTATTAGCAACTCGTTGTAAAATAGATATTGACTATAGTAGGAGAGACAGACACCCGCCAGCCACTTATGCAAAACAAGTTGCATGTCAGTCGTGGAACCGGTCTCATGTACGATGACATGTAAGGTTGGTCCGGGCCGCTTCATCCCACTATGCCACCAATATCCAAAATACATAGAAGATGCAATAAAATGATCATCATCGCCCACATATAAACATATGTGTCCTACCCGTGCAAAGCACCTACGCATAGATCAGGCTCTGATACCACTCTTGGGTCCGCAGCATAGAAAACAAAATTTTTCCTGCGATGAGAACTACACGCCAAGATCTATCTACTAGGTACAAAGCAACGGGTGGACATACATCCAACGAGAACTTACCCTCGAAGACAACAAGTTTTGTTAATGAGTAGGAACTCGTAGTTGATGTAGTCGTACACTTGTCGATCTCAAGATCGTGAGGAAGTCCGAGCGCCACAACTCAGCAACGCATCCGTACTCGCACACACGTTCAAGCCACCGGACAAACTCCACCTCCTCGCTCCAGCGATCCAGCGGAAGAAGCAACTCCTTCCAGACGAAATGCCACCGGGAACATGTATCTCGCTAATCCGAGACAATGGGAGAAAAATTCTAGAGGGAGGGAGAGATCCTTCACAAGGAGGTGTGAGGAAGAAGGAGGAAGAGGGTGGCCTTTTATAGGAGGAGGGGGTGTACCCCCTCTCTCCATGGCCGGCGTATGGGGGGGTGGGTGACCCCTTACCTCGCCCATTCATGTGGTGCTAACCCCTCCACATTAAAATGCCTCTTCACATTCCCCTTTAAAGTCCCTACTTTAAATGCATTAAAATTCTCCAAGTTTAATGCTCTCTCATTTAATAAAATTCTTTTATTAAATTTATTCAGAATTTTGTTAATTACATTAATTAACAAACATTCACATATAGCCCCTTGCAATATTACAATATCACATGCAGAACCACTTTCTGCAATTTCATCCGAAACAATTTCCGGTTTCTATCGAAATAATTCCTGCGCTTTGCAATTCTTTCGTCTGAAACATATGTGCTCCAAAATGGTGTCCAGTAACTCTTAAGTGTGTCACCCTCCGGTTCACGAATAATGCAGACATGATTGAGACTCTTCTCACATCAATAATCAGAAGCGGGACCTGGAGATCCATACTGACTCCTGTATATTCAACGATGACTTCTGTGATCGTGAGAACCCTTAACGCTAGTAACTAAATCCCTTTGTCTTGCGATATATTACATGTCCGAGATTCGATCATCGGTATCTCCATACCTAGTTTGATCTCGTTACCGACATGCACTCTTTTCTTGTTCCCGTGATATAACATTCTAGTGATCACATCACTTGCTTGCAAGCTATCTCAATGTGATATCACCGAGAGGGCCCAGAGTATATCTATCCGTCATCGGGATTGAAAAATTCCACTCTTGATCCATGAGCCTCAACATAACACCTTTGTAGCACTGAACCCATCTTTATAGTCACCATGTTACGGTGTGACGTTTGATGTTATCAAGATACTCTTCCGGTGTTAGAAATTAACATGATCTCATGGTCTAAGGATAAAGATTACTTCGTATGATGTTATAGCAATATAAACATAATGACTTTGATTGTAATGCTATACTTTGGATGAATGTCCATCACATCATTCCACCAATGTTGTGACCTTGTTATTAACAACATCCAATGTCCATGATCAGGAAACCTTGATCATCTTGTTAATCAACAAGCTAGTCTATTAGAGAGGCATAACTAGGAACCCTTTTTGTTTATTAAACACACATGTATTGACGTTTCCGATCAATAAAATTATAGCATGCAAAATAAACATTTATCATAAACATGGAATAAGATAATAACCACTTTATTATTGCCTCTCGGGCATATTCCCTTCAGATCCATATGCGGTATGTGAAAAGAACACACATGCAATGACTCTGGTTCTTGTTAGTAACAAGAACACACATGCAATAACACTTGTGGACGCATGTGTGGTCTCTAAAGAGAACACACATTTCAATGACACTGGTGGATCCATATGTGGTATGTGAAAAGAACACACATGAAATGTATCTGGTTGTAGTTAATAAAAAAAGGACACATGCAATGACACTGGTGGATCCATAGGTGGATTGTCAAAAGAACACACATGCAATGACACTGGTGGATCCATACGTGGTATGTGAAAAGAACACACATACAATGACTCTGGTTGTTGTTAGTAAAAAGTACACACATGGAATGACACTGGTGGATCCTTAGGTGGATTGTAAAAAGAGCACACATGCAATGACTCTAGTTGTTGTTAGTAAAAAGAACACACATACAATGACACTGGTGGATCCATAGGTCGATTGTTAAAAGAACAGACATGCAATGACACTGGTTGTTGTTAGTAAAAAGAACACACATGCAATGACTCTGGTTGTTGTTAGTAAAAAGAACACACATGCAATGACACTGGTGGATGTATAGGTGGATGTGAAAAGAGCACACATGCAATGACACTGGTGGATCCATATGTGGTATGTGAAAAGAACACACATGCAATGACTCTGGTTGTTGTTAGTAACAAGAACACACATGCAATAACACTGGTTGATCCATGTGTGGTCTCTAAAGAGAACACACATTTCAATGACACTAGTGGATCCATATGTGGTATGTGAAAAGAACACACATGAAATGACTCTGGTTGTTGTTAGTAAAAAATGCACACATGCATTGACACTGGTGGATCCATAGGTGGATTGTGAAAAGAACACACATGCAATGACACTGGTTGTTGTTAGTAAAAAGAACACACATGCAATGCCACTTGTGGATCCATGTGTGGTCTCAGAAGAGAACACACATTTCAATGACTCTGGTTGTTGTTAGTAAAAAGAACACACATGCAATGACAATGGTTGTTGTTAGTAAAAAGAGCACACATGCAATGACACTGGTGGATCCATATGTGGTATTTGAAAAGAACACACATGTAATGACTCTGGTTGTTGTTAGTAAAAAGAACACACATGCAATGACACTGGTGAATCCATAGGTGGATTGTGAAAAGAGCACACATGCAATGACACTGGTGGAACCATATGCGGTATGTGAAAAGAACACACATGCAATGACTCTAGTTGTTGTTAGTAACAAGAACACACATGCATTAACACTGGTGGATCCATGTGTGGTCTCTGAATAGAACACACGTTTCAATGACACTGGTGGATCCATATGTGGTATGTGAAAACAACACACATGAAATGACTCTGGTTGCTGTTAGTAAAAAAAGCACACATGCAATGACACTGGTGGATCCATAGGTGGACTGTGAAAAGAACTCACATGCAATGACACTGGTGGATCCATATGTGGTATGTGAAAAGAACACACATGAAATGACTCTGGTTGTTGTTAGTAAAAAAAGCACACATGCAATGACACTGGTGGATCCATAGGTGGATTGTGAAAAGAACACAAATGCAATGACACTAGTGGATCCATTTGTGTTATGTGAAAAGAACACACATGTAATGACTCTGGTTGTAGTTAGTAAAAAGAACACACATGCAATGACACTGCTGGATCCTCAGGTGGATTGTGAAAAGAGCACACATGCAATGACTCTAGTTGTTGTTAGTAAAAAGAGCACACATGCAATGACACTGGTGGATCCATAGGTGGATTGTGAAAAGAACACACATGCAATGACACTGGTTGTTGTTGTTGTTGGAAATATGCCCTAGAGAAAAATAGGAGTAAGGACTATTATCATATTTCATATAGTTTATGATTAATTTTTATATCATGCTATAACTATATTGAGTGGAAACATCAATACACGTGTGATATACAAACAAACCAGGGGTTCCCAGTGAAACTCTAGTCACTGGTTCATTGGTCAACAGATGATCATGTTTCCTGATCATGTGGCATTTATGCCAGTTGGAAATGAGGTCATCTCATTTTGAGAATGAGATGATGAACCAATACCCAATCTAAACATCGTGATTCTATCATGTCACGAAGTTCAAGTTACGATGATTAGAAATGGATCCTCGTAGACTATTCCTTAGACCGTGAGGCTATATCAATCACTGTCTCCCATGAATGCTTAGATAGCATCAAACGCCATCTGGTAAAACGGTGGTTATAAAGGTGTGTTAAGGTATTCGGAGGAAACCGTAGAGGCAATATATGTCAAGAGAGGGATTTGTCCATCCATGTGACGGGAAGATACTCAAGGGCCCACTCGGAGAGGTTATATCCAATAGCTTCGCAGCGTGTGATTAGATCATGGGGATATCACTTGTCGGAACGAGTTAAGTAGCATTGTTCAGTAAATAGATTGAACACGCCATGGTGATTTCATTGATCAGGTCTCGGGCAATGCAAGTATCGAATGACAAAGGGAATAAGACACGACTATCACTGGTTTAAACGACGAAAGATCTTCATGGAATGCACAGGGGTCACATGGCCATCCAGGTCCCTCTGTTGATCATTGGTGCGGGAGTGTCCCGACCATGTCTGGAGTGTTCCTGAACCGTGGGGTATCACGCTTAAGGGCTTGATGATGCTTAGAGGGTGTTTATAGGATCGATAGAATCACCGAAGAAAAGAAGGGAGAAAACCGGAAGGGTTTCGGTAAGTCCGGAGGATGTCCAGAGTGGAGGTGGAAGGTGTTCCATGGCCACGGAGATTAGATAATATGTGAATGAATGTTAAATATTTATTTAATCATTTATTCATAATTATTTAATAAAGAGAAAATCAATTAAAAGGTCAAAAGGCTTAATGGGCCAATTTCCGGAGGGAGAGGGCCCATTAGGGAAAGGAGAGAGGGAGAGGGGCCAGAGGGGGAGGCCGGCTAGGCCTTGCCCCCCCGCAGGGCCCACTGGGGGCTGGCCGGCGGCCACCCCACCCCCTCCTCTCCTTTAGTCTCACCCCGGGACTTGAGGGGAGGTAGTACCTCCCCTCCCTCTATATATAGTGGGGTATTTGGCCTAGAAAATACACCCAATAATCAATAAAGGTCTCCCCACTTTTGGGAGGACCTCTAATTGATATTTTCTCTCTCCCCCTCTCTCTAGTGACCGTGGTCCCAAGTATGGACTGCGCGAGCGAGAGACATCTTCACCGCGGAGCGCCGTCGCGCTGCGGGATTCGGATCCAGCAGCTCTACTTCCGCAACTGCTGCTAGATCAGGGAAGCGGGAGTCATCGTCAGGCACTAGACGTGTGTAACTCCCCACGAGGTGTCGCACTTGAGGCACTCAAGTCGTTGGAGCTAGAAGGAGCACAAGGACTTCATCACGACCTTGAGGTCGCTTTGGCTCGTCTACATCAACCACGCTCTCCTGAGCGTTGACAACGCTTTTTGGTCTTCAAGGGTAAGTTCGCGAAAAGCCCCTCCTGTTACTGTATTACTAATAGATAGGTCCTAGCAGCTTCAGGGGTTCAGGGGCGTCGAGTAAAATTTATTGTTTTTATGCGCGGAACCCCTATAGTGGTATCAGAGCTAGATCTATGCGTAGTAATGCTAGTACGGGTAGAACACACGAGATGTAGCGTGTGGGCATTGATATTTTAGTTGTTACCCTCCCACGTGTACTTGTGTATACCGCAGCAATTCTTGATGAAGCGGCCCCCAACCGACTTTATGCGTTCATTCGCGAGACTGGTCCATGCTTGACATACAGCTTGTACCATATAAAGTGGCTTAGGGGGGTGCCTGTCTCTCTCGCATTAGTTGGTATACCATTTGCAACGGATGGCCCAGAAAGGGGTGTAGTATAGACAACTACTTGATCAGCGTTGTGCTGAAAGTTCGTAGGTAAGAACGGTTTGTTGCATAGTAGTAGATAGTCACGGAGGTGACGAACTACCACGCAAGAATGACACTGGTACCCTAGTGTCTATGGCGCCGGAACCCAGTGACGGCGGATGGAGATCACGACGTGAAGGACCATATCACATAGCATTTACATTCAATGTTACTGTTTGTATGTCTTATTGTGTGCTAGTATTAGATACTCGACGGTAGCCTAATAAGATGATCCCTGTTAAAATAACCATCGATTGTATTCCCCCTTAGTGTGCACCACCAAGAAAGTTCTTCGGTATGAGGCGATCCAGGGTTACAAGCCTGGGTGTCAGACATATCTACGTCCGCATACAGTGGGTGCACGCCATGTTGCACAGGGAATACACTAAGGTTGAGTTGGCGAGCCTAGCATGTACAGACATGGCCTCGGAACGCGGATGGTCGAAAGATCAAGCACGAGTCGCATGAATGATGTGCCGACGTTTAGCGTCCACCTTTGAACCCACATTGATGGTCGTGATGATCGGGGGAGATGTGAGAGATAGGGGTAGTGTTATCACTAGGAACCCTCACTAGGGATAGGTGTTTCTGAGTGGAGTTATTATTAACTCATTTTATTATAAACTTAGTCTAAATTCCTTTGCAATTATAAATGTAGATGGGATCTTTCGTGTTGACAGCTAAATGGTTAGAAGGAGAGAAGCTCAGATTAGATGGATCGAACTTCTCCATTTGGGTTGCCAGTCTCCATGTTCTCCTTAGCGAGAACGACATGGTTGACTACATACTCGACGGGATGGATCTGGATCCATCCATAGACCTTGAGACCCAGAGGAGCGAAAAGACCGCTATCTCCGTCGGGAGATAGCCTCCTATATTTCAGTTGTCATGCGTTTCGGAATGGCAGACGAGCTGTGGCCTTTCGTGGGTGATGTCAACCCTCGTTTGGTGATGCTACAGCTTAGGACACATTTCGTGGAGGAGACACGCATCTGGGAGCATGAGTTGATGGGAGACTTCCTCTCCATTAAGATGGAGGAGAACTAAATCCTTTGGACAGCCACTTACAAGACATGCATGATGTGTACATGGGGCGGCATACTCCCTGGACGTCCGATTACGTGCTCTTTCGCAAATGCTGCTGTCTTTACTCGCTGCCACCAAGCAACCAAGCAGAAGTCAGGACTTGCGTAATGAGGGGCGACACGGAAACAATGGAGTTCCACCGGTTCATGACACATCTCAGGAATGTGTTGGTTGAACCAGATGTCGCTCAGGTCGTCAACGACAAAGGTATATATTTGATATACAGTTTTATAAATGTTATAATCTTGCAAACACATTTGCAGTGTTAAGTATATCTGATACTTGTTCGGTTTTGGTGAAAATAGGTACTTCTGCATAGAGGGGCTTGCTGGAGAGGAGGTGACATTGCGTGTTGATGGCGAGCATGATGATGATGGTCAACGACACTCTCCCTCGACATTTATCACTTAGTTTGTGTTTTAGGATGATTAATGTAATCAAGAGATTGTGAACTTCTTTAGTGTGTCTCACACTTGGTGAGACGGTTATTCATATCAGTAACAAACAGTTGTTCCTCTTTTATGAATGATTTCTATTCGTGTTCATATCTTGTTTAATTATGTGTGAATTGTCCTTATTGTTTGAAACCAATTGATAATGCATGATCATTTATAAAACATTAAAAATGGCTTGTTTAAAATACCCACCTTAATGATATTTCATTAATGAATGAAACCATTGATTAAATTCAAAGTTATGTGATAATATGTGAAAGTCATTCAATTTCTTTTCACATATAAATCATAACTAAATTCGGCAAATTAACTTGAACACCGTGTATTACTTGAATACAAAGTGTTTAATGAATTGTTAAAAGTATATACATATCCGATGTATTATGTTTTAATGAAAATGGTAATTATCATTAAATGACTGTTTAAATGTGTAAAGTAAGTTTACCAAAGGAAACATGAATATGAAACAATTTGATTTGATCAAAGTGTTTCATCAACAAAGGCTATAATTATAAAAGAGAATCTAATTACTACGATTTGATCAATAGTAATAAAATTCAACTTTCTAAGAATGGCATGAAAGAAATTGTGGAATGCAAAGTGTTTTGTAACGTCGAAATACAAAGCATCACAAAGTGATATTGTATATCAAAAGGGGTTCAATAGCAGGGACCAAATAAATCGTTGTAGAGTATATGTAGAGACCATTAGTCTAGAAATAGTTAGCACTCAATTAGAATTAGTAAACCATTTGAGTTCGTGAAAGTTTTGGGGTTATTCGATATAACCGAAACAATAGAGAATAAGTCCTT
This sequence comes from Avena insularis, assembly GCA_023614405.1. NCBI lineage: Eukaryota > Viridiplantae > Streptophyta > Magnoliopsida > Poales > Poaceae > Avena > Avena insularis. The sequence goes on from JAJUPC010000234.1 coordinate 278,052, forward strand.
GTAGTATATTCATTAGAAACTTTGAATAAGAAACCCATAGCTCAAACCAAAAGGAAAGCAAGATTCGTATTGCTTGGATTTTGGTGCATTATTGAGAAAGCTCACTTCTAGTGATGTTTCTCAATCATGGAGCAAATGGAAAATAGTGTGAAACAAGATGAGGATTCAAAACCCTGCATTAGAGTGTTGAGAAGCGCAACGGACAGCATTCCTGAACGATTCTCTTCACAGAAGGAAAGAATCAATGATTTTGATCATTGTGTTTTTCCCTCCACTATTGTTTTTCACTATAAAAGTAGGATTCAAAATGTAAATCCATATCTTGAATGGAGACATTTGTGAATCGCTTGTCATGATTTTTGGAATATGACATACCTACAAACTACAAAGGAAATAATGGTAAACTAAATTATGAGAAATCCTAGAAGCAAAATTCCCTTGAGATTACAAAGCAATTCGTTGCTGAATCTCACAAGTAAAAGGGGTTAATTGGAATTTTCCCAAATGACTGCAAAGCCATAGTAAGAAAAGGGGGTGAATGAAAAAAGCACAATTTGTCAAGTATTGGATGAATTGAAATGAATTTGATTCATATGTGCTAAATGTCTAGTGGATTTTAAAACTAGTAAAGTACTAGTATCTCATATTAAATCTCCAAGTTTGATATTTGATCAAAGGATTTTGAAATTGTTCAAAATAGCAAGGAGATATGAAATTTGCATAAAATTGAGTGGGATCTATGTAAGCCTAAAACAATATGTGATTGACATATTTTTAAGTGGGAGCAACATAAGACTCAAATTCAAATATGTTAGCAACATAGTTTGAGTGGGAGCTTATAGGAGTAATTCTTAAATAAGTTAAGGATGAAAGGCACAAATACTTATAAATAATGATTTATAAGATGTAGAAGTTGATAATAAGTGTATTATGATATTATGTAGTATTCCTTAAAGGATTCTGAAAGCTGTTTCAGAATAGAAGTTAATTAAGAAACTGGTCCTTAATAACTCAAATTAGGAATAGCATTAAGTTTCAACATAAATGGTTGAAAGAAAGAATAGGATGATCATCATCCACTATGTTAAGACATAGGTTCTGTCTTAGTAAACCATGATGATAACTTAGCATAATATGTAATCCAAATAAAGAACGTTTGAGAGTGATTAAGTTCGAATCACAGAATGTTGAGCATAAAGAGTTATGTCATAAGGGAATATGTTGGAAACTCCTCTAGATACCAATTAGATTCAAGTAGGAAGCGAGGTGAACAAAACATCGAAAGTTGCACAGAGTGCACTAGTGTTTCGATGAATACATTTATAATAATAGATAAGGGTGCCATCTAAAGTGTTGTGTAATGTTATGGTGGGGCTAATTCGCTTTTAACGTAGAATGATGTGTCCTAGGGCACATTGCCTATGAGAAAGCCCTCGAGGTTGATCTAACGTCACTGTAGGCTCCTGGAATCAGGCCTCGTTCTGTTGCCATAGCAACGATGCATACACGCAGATGTTGTCATGTGATGATAGAATATTAATGTCAATCAAAGTACATTAGTAAGTTGCAAAGGATCTGGGACTGTAGAGTACAGAACCAAGACTCAACCTCTTCCATGAGCAAGCATGTTCTAGGTACCGGTTATATGGTACCAATAATTAAGAACAAATGCAGCTAGTATATTTGTACTCTAGTGCAAGTGGGAGACTGTTGGAAATAGTAGTAAGGACTATTATCATATTTCATATAGTTTATGATTAAGTTTTATTTCATGCTATAACTGTATTGAGTGGAACCATCAATACACGTGTGATATACAAACAAACCAGGGGTTCCCAGTGAAACTCTAGTCACTGGTTCATTGGTCAACAGATGATCATGTTTCCTGATCATGTGGCATTTATGCCAGTTGGAAATGAGGTCATCTCATTTTGAGAATGAGAATCTCATTCTGAGAATGAGAATCTCATTCTGAGAATGAGATGATGAACCAATACCCAACCTAAGCATCATGATTCGATCATGTCATGAAGTTCAAGTTACGATGATTAGAAATGGATCCTCGTAGACTATTACTTAGACCGTGAGGCTATATCAATCACTGTCTCCCGAGAATGCTTAGATAGCATCAAACGCCATCTGCTAAAATGGTGGTTATAAAGGTGTGTTCAGGTATTCGGAGGAAACTATAGAGGCAATATATGTAAAGAGAGGGATTTCTCCATCCATGTGACGGGAAGATACTCAAGGGCCCACTCGGAGAGGTTATATCCAATAGCTGCACATCGTGTGATTAGATCACGGGGATATCACTTGTCGGAACGAGTTAAGTAGCATTGTTCAGTAACGAGATTGAACACGACATGGTGATGTCATTGATCAGGTCTCGGGCAATGCAAGTATCGAATGAGAAAGGGAATAAGACACGACTGTCACCGGTTCAAACGACGAAAGATCTTCGTGGAATGCACATGGGTCACATGGCCATCCAGGTCCCTCTATTGATCATTGGTGCGGGAGTGTCCCGACCATGTCTGGAGTGTTCCTGAACCGTGGGGTATCACGCTTAAGGGCTTGATGATGCTTAGAGAGTCTTTATAGGATCGGTAGAATCACCGAAGAAAAGAAGGGAGAAAACCGCAAGGGTTTTGGTAAGTCCGGAGGATGTCCGGAGTGGAGGTGGAAGGTGTTCCATGGCCACGGAGATTAGATAATATGTGAATGAATGTTAAATATTGGTTTACTCATTTATTCATACTTATTTAATAAAGAGAAAATCAATTAAAAGGTCAAAAGGCTTAATGGGCCAATTCCCGGACGGAGAGGGCCCATTAGGGAAAGGAGAGAGGGAGAGGGGCCAAAGGGGGAGGCCGGCTGGGCCTTGCCCCCCCCCTGCGGGGCCCACTAGGGGCTGGCCGACGGCCACCCCACCCCCTCCTCTCCTTTAGTCCCACCCCAGGACTTGAGGGGAGGTAGTACCTCCCCTCCCCCTATATATAGTGGGGTATTTGGCCTAGAAAATACACCCACTAATCAATAAAGGTTTCCCCACTTTTGGGAGGACCTCTAATTGATATTTTCTCTCTCCCCCTCTCTCTCGTGACCGTGGTCCCAAGTCTGGACTACGCGAGCGAGAGACATCTTCACCATGAGCGCCTGCTGCACGCGGGATTCGGATCCGGGAGCTCTACTTCCTCAACTACTGTTGGATCGGGGAAGCGGGAGTCAGCGTCGGGCACCGGACGTGTGTAACTCCCCGCACTTGAGGCACTCAAGTCGTTGGAGCCAGAAGGAGCGCAAGGACTTCATCACGACATTGAGGTCGGCTTCGACTCGTCTACATCAACCACGCTCTCATGAGCGTTGACAACTTTTTTCTGTCTTCAATGGTAAGTTCGCGAAAAGCCCTCCTGCTATCAGACATTAATAGATAGGTCCTGGCAGCTTCAGGGGTTCAGGGGCATAGAGTAAAATTTATCATTTTTATGCGCGGAACCCCTACAGTTGTTAGTAAAAAGAACACTCATGCAATGACTCTGGTTGTTGTTAGTAAAAAGAACACACATGCAATGACACTGGTGGATCCATAGCTGGATGTGAAAAGAGCACACATGCAATGACACTGGTGGATCCATATGTGGTATGTGAAAAGAACACACGTGCAATGACTCTGGTAGTTGTTAGTAACAAGAACACACATGTAATAAAACTGGTGGATCCATGTGTGGTCTCTGTGGGGAACACACATTTCAATGACACTGGTGGATCCATATGTGGTATGTGAAAAGAACACACATGAAATGACTCTGGTTGTTGTTAGTAAAAAAACAACACATGCAATGACACTGGTGGATCCATAGGTGGATTGTGAAAAGAACACACATGTAATGACACTGGTTGTTGTTAGTAAAAAGAACACACATGCAATGACACTGGTGGATCCATGTGTAGTCTCAGAAGAGAACACACATTTCAATGACTCTGGTTGTTGTTAGTAAAAAGAACACACATGCAATGACACTGGTGGATCCATAGGTGGATTGTGAAAAGAACACACATGCAATGACACTGGTGGATCCATATGTGGTATGTGAAAAGAACACACATGCAATGACTCTGGTTGTTATTCTTAACAAGAACACACATGCCATAACACTGGTGGTTCCACGTGTGGTCTCTGAAGAGAACACACATTTGAATGACACTGGTGGATCCATATGTGGTATGTGAAAAGAACACACATCAAATGACTCTGGTTGTTGTTAGTAAAAAAGCACACATGCAATAACACTGGTGGATCCATAGGTGGATTCTCAAAAGAACACACATCCAATGACACTGCTTGTTGTTAGTAAAAAGAACACACATGCAATGACACTGGTAGATCCATGTGTGGTCTAAGAAGAGAACAAACATTTCAATGACTCTGGTTGTTAGTACAAAGAACACACATGCAATGACACTGGTCGATCCATGTGTGGTCTTTGAAAAGAACACATATGCAATGACTCTGGTTGTTGTTAGTAAAAAGAGCACACATGCAATGACACTGGTGGAGCCATATGTGGTATGTGAAAAGAACACACATGCAATGACACTGGTGGAACCATAGGTGGATTTGTGAAAAGATCACACATGCAATGACACTGGTGGATCCATATGTCGTGTTTGAAAAGAACAGTCATGAAATAACTCCAATTGTTGTTAGTAAAAATAACACACATGCAATGACACTGGTGGATCCATAGGTGGATTGTGAAAAGAAGACACATGCAATAACACTGGTGGATCCATATGTGGTATGTGAAAAGAACACACATGCAATGACTCTGGTTGTTGTTAGTAACATGAACACACATGCAATAACATTGGTGGATCCATGTGTGCTCTCTGAAGAGACCACACATTTCAATGACACTTGTGGATCCATATGTGGTATGTGAAAAGAACACACATGAAATGACTCTGGTTATTGTTAGTAAAAAAAGCACACATGCAATAACGCTGGTGGATGCATAGGTGGATTGTGAAAAGAACACACATGCAATGACACTGGTTGTTGTTAGTAAAAAGAACACACATGCAATGACACTGGTGGATCCATGTGTAGTCTCAAAAGAGAACACACATTTCAATGACTCTGGTTGTTGTTACTAAAAAGAACACACATGCAATGACACTGGTGTATCCATGTGTGGTCTCTGAAGAGAACACACATGCAGTGACTCTGGTTGTTGTTAGTAAAAAGAGCACGCATGCAATGACACTGGTGGATCCATAGGTGGATTGTGAAAAGAACACACATGCAATGACACTGGTGGATCCATATGTGGTATGTGAAAAGAACACACATCCAATGACTCTGGTTGTTGTTAGTAACAATAACATACATGCAATAACACTAGTGGATCCATGTGTGGTCTCTGAAGAGAACACACATTTCAATGAGACTAGTGGATCCATATGTGGTATATGAAAAGAAAACACATGAAATGACTCTGGTTGTTGTTAGTAAAAAAAGCACTCATGCAATGACACTGGTGGATCCATAGGTGGATTGTGAAAAGAACACACATGCAATGACACTGGTTATTGTTAGTAAAAAGAACACACATGCAATGACACTGGTGGATCCATGTGTGGTCTCTAAAGGGAACACACATTTCAGTGACTCTGGTTGTTGTTAGTAAAAAGAACACGCATGCAATGACACTGGTGGATCCATGTGTGGTCTCTGAAGAGAACACACATGCAATGGCTCTGGTTGTTGTTAGTAAAAGGAACACACATGCAATGACCCTGGTGGATCCATATGTGGTATGTGAAAAGAACACACATTTCAATGACTCTGGTTATTGTTAGCAAAAAGAACACACATGCAATGACACTAGTGGATCCATAGGTGGATTGTGAACAGAGCACACATGCAATGACACTGGTGGATCCATATGTAGTATGTGAAAAGAAAACACATGAAATGACTCTGGTTGTTGTTAGTAAAGAAAGCCCACATGCAATGACACTAGTGGATCCAAAGGTGGATTGTTAAAAGAACACACATGCAATGGCACTAGTGGATCTATATGTGGTATGTGAAAAGAACACAAATACAATGACTCTTGTTGTTGTTAGTAAAAAGAACACACCTGCAATGACACTGGTGGATCCTTAGGTGGATTGTGAAAAGATCACACATGCAATGACACTAGTGGATCCATAGGTGGATTGTGAAAAGAACACACATGCAATGACACTGGTTCTTGTTAGTAAAAAGAACACGCATGCAATAACACTGGTGGATCCATAGGTGGATTGTGAAAAGAACACACATGCAATGACACTGGTTGTTGTTAGTAAAAAGAACACGCATGCAATGACACTGGTGGATCCATAGGTGGATTGTGAAAAGAACACACATGCAATGACACTGGTTGTTGTTAGTAGAAAGAACACACATGCAATGACACTGGTGGATCCATGTGTGGTCTCTGAAGAGAACACACATTTCAATGACTCTGATTGTTGTTAGTAAAAAAAACACACATGCAATGACACTCGTGGATCCATGTGTGGTCTCTGAATAGAACACACATGCAATGACTCTGGTTGTTGTTAGTAAAAAGAGCACACATGCAATGACACTGGTGGATCCATATGTGGTATGTGAAAAGAACACACATGCAATGACTCTGGTTGTTGTTAGTAAAAAGAACACACATGCAATGACACTGGTGGATCCATGTGGTCTCTTAAGAGAACACACATTTCAATGACAATGGTGGATCCATATGTTGTATGTGAAAAGAAAACACATGAAATGACTCTAGTTGTTGTTAGTAAAAAAAGCACACATGCAATGACACTGGTGGATCCATAGGTGGATTGTGAAAAGAACACACATGCAATGACTCTGGTTGTTGTTAGTAAAAAGAACACACATGCAATGACACTGGTGGATCCATGTGTAGTCTCAGAAGAGAACACACATTTCAATGACTCTGGTTGTTGTTACTAAAAAGAACACACATGCAATGACACTCGTGTATCCATGTGTGGTCTCTGAAGAGAACACACATGCAGTGACTCTGGTTGTTGTTAGTAAAAAGAGCACGCATGCAATGACACTGGTGGATCCATAGGTGGATTGTGAAAAGAACACACATGCAATGACACTGGTGGATCCATATGTGGTATGTGAAAAGAACACACATGCAATGACTCTGGTTGTTGTTAGTAACAATAACATACATGCAATAACACTAGTGGATCCATGTGTGGTCTCTGAAGAGAACACACATTTCAATGAGACTGGTGGATCCATATGTGGTATATGCAAAGAAAACACATGAAATGACTCTGGTTGTTGTTAGTAAAAAAAGCACACATGCAATGACACTGGTGGATCCATAGGTGGATTGTGAAAAGAACACACATGCAATGACACTGGTTGTTGTTAGTAAAAAGAACACACATGCAATGACACTGGTGGATCCATGTGTGGTCTCTAACGGGAACACACATTTCAGTGACTCTGGTTGTTAGTAAAAAGAACACACATGCAATGACACTGGTGGATCCATGTGTGGTCTCTGAAGAGAACACACATGCAATGGCTCTGGTTGTTGTTAGTAAAAGGAACACACATGCAATGACCCTGGTGGATCCATATGTGGTATGTGAAAAGAACACACATTTCAATGACTCTGGTTATTGTTAGTAAAAAGAACACACATGCAATGACACTAGTGGATCCATAGGTGGATTGTGAACAGAGCACACATGCAATGACACTGGTGGATCCATATGTGGTATGTGAAAAGAAAACACATGAAATGACTCTGGTTGTTGTTAGTAAAAAAAGCCCACATGCAATGACACCAGTGGATCCAAAGGTGGAGTGTGAAAAGAACACACATGCAATGGCACTAGTGGATCCATATGTGGTATGTGAAAAGAACAAAAATACAATGACTCTTGTTGTTGTTAGTAAAAAGAACACACCTACAATGACACTGGTGGATCCTTAGGTGGATTGTGAAAAGAGCACACATGCAATGACACTAGTGGATCCATAGGTGGATTGTGAAAAGAACACACATGCAATGACACTGGTTGTTGTTAGTAAAAAGAACACGCATGCAATGACACTGGTGGATCCATAGGTGGATTGTGAAAAGAACACACATGCAATGACACTGGTTGTTGTTAGTAGAAAGAACACACATGCAATGACATCAGGATCCATGTGTGGTGTCTGAAGAGAACACACATTTCAATGACTCTGATTGTTGTTAGTAAAAAGAACACACATGCAATGACACTGGTTGTTGTTAGTAAAAAGAACACACATGCAATGACACTGGTGGATCCATGTGTGGTCTCTAAAGGGAACACACATTTCAGTGACTCTGGTTGTTGTTAGTAAAAAGAACACACATGCAATGACACTGGTGGATCCATGTGTGGTCTCTGAAGAGAACACACATGCAATGGCTCTGGTTGTTGTTAGTAAAAGGAACACACATGCAATGACCCTGGTGGATCCATATGTGGTATGTGAAAAGAACACACATTTCAATGACTCTGGTTATTGTTAGTAAAAAGAACACACATGCAATGACACTAGTGGATCCATAGGTGGATTGTGAACAGAGCACACATGCAATGACACTGGTGGATCCATATGTGGTATGTCAAAAGAAAACACATGAAATGACTCTGGTTGTTGTTAGTAAAAAAGCCCACATGCAATGACACTAGTGGATCCAAAGGTGGAGTGTGAAAAGAACACACATGCAATGGCACTAGTGGATCCATATGTGGTATGTGAAAAGAACACAAATACAATGACTCTTGTTGTTGTTAGTAAAAAGAACACACACATGCAATGACACTGGTGGATCCTTAGGTGGATTGTGAAAAGAGCACACATGCAATGACACTAGTGGATCCATAGGTGGATTGTGAAAAGAACACACATGCAATGACACTGGTTGTTGTTAGTAAAAAGAACACGCATGCAATGACACTGGTGGATCCATAGGTGGATTGTGAAAAGAACACACATGCAATGACACTGGTTGTTGTTAGTAGAAAGAACACACATGCAATGACACTGGTGGATCCATGTGTGGTCTCTGAAGAGAACACACATTTCAATGACTCTGATTGTTGTTAGTAAAAAGAACACACATGCAATGACACTCGTGGATCCATGTGTGGTATCTGAATAAACACATGCAATGACTCTTTGTTGTTAGTAAAAGAGCACACATGCAATGACACTGGTGGATCCATATGTGGTATGTGAAAAGAACACACATGCAATGACTCTGGTTGTTGTTAGTAAAAAGAACACACATGCAATGACACTGGTGGATCCATGTGTGGTCTCTTAAGAGAACACACATTTCAATGACACTGGTGGATCCATATGTTGTATGTGAAAAGAAAACACATGAAATGACTCTAGTTGTTGTTAGTAAAAAAAGCACACATGCAATGACACTGGTTGTTGTTAGTAAAAAGAACACACATGCAATGACACTGGTGGATCCATGTGTGGTCTCTGAAGAGAACACACATTTCAGGGACTCTGTTTGTTGTTAGTAAAAGGAACACACATGCAATGACACTGGTGGATCCATGTGGGGTCTCTGAAGAGAACACACATGCAATGGCTCTGGTTATTGTTAGTAAAAAGAACACACATGCAATGACCTTGGTGGATCCATATGTGGTATGTGAAAAGAACACACATTTCAATGACTCTGGTTATTGTTAGTAAAAAGAACACACATGCAATGACATTGGTGGATCCATAGGTGGATTGTGAAAAGAGAACACATGCAATGACACTGGTGGATCCATATGTGGTATGTGCAAAGAAAACACATGAAATGACTCTGGTTATTGTTAGTAAAAAAAGCCCACATGCAATGACGCTAGTGAATCCATAGGTGGATTGTGAAAATAACACACATGAAATGGCACTAGTGGATCCATATGTGGTATGTGAAAAGAACACACATACAATGACTCTTGTTGTTGTTAGTAAAAAGAACACACATGCAATGACACTGGTGGATTGTGAAAAGAGCACACATGTAATGACACTAGTGGATCCATAGGTGGATTGTGAAAAGAACACACATGCAATGACACTGGTTCTTGTTAGTAAAAAGAATACGCATGCAGTGACACTTGTGGATCCATAGGTGGATTGTGAAAAGAACACACATGCAATGACACTGGTTGTTGTTAGTAAAAAGAACACGCATGCACTGACACTGGTGGATCCATAGGTGGATTGTGAAAAGAACACACATGCAATGACACTGGTTGTTGTTAGTAGAAAGAACACCCATGCAATGACACTGGTGGATCCCTGTGTGGTCTCTGAAGAGAACACACATTTCAATGACTCTGATTGTTGTTGGTAAAAAGACCACACATGTAATGACACTGGTGGATCCATGTGTGGTCTCTATATAGAACACACATGCAATGACTCTGCTTGTTGTTAGTAAAAAGAGCACACATGCAATGACACTAGTGGATCCATATGTGGTATGTGAAAATAACACACATGCAATGACTCTGGTTGTTGTTAGTAAAAAGAACACACATGCAATGACACTGGTGGATCCATGTGTGGTCTCTGAAGAGAACACACATTTCAATGACACTGGTGGATCCATATGTGGTATGTGAAAAGAACACACATGAAATGACACTGGTGGATCCATAGGTGGATTGTGAAAAGAGAACACATGCAATGACACTGGTGGATCCATATGTGGTATGTGAAAAGAAAAGACATGAAATGACTCTGGTTGTTGTTAGTAAAAAAATCCCACATGCAATTACACTAGTGGATCCATAGGTGGATTGTGAAAAGAACACACATGCAATGGCACTAGTGGATCCATATGTGGTATGTGAAAAGAACACACATACAATGACTTTTGTTGTTGTTAGAAAAAAAGAACACACATGCAATGACACTGGTGGATCCTTAGGTGGATTGTGAAAAGAGCACACATGCAATGACACTAGTGGATCCATAGGTGGATTGTGAAAAGAACACACATGCAATGACACTGGTTGTTGTTAGTAAAAGGAACACGCATGCAATGACACTGGTGGATCCATAGGTGGATTGTGAAAAGAACACACATGCAATGACACTGGTTGTTGTTAGTAGAAAGAACACACATGCAATGACACTGGTGGATCCATGTGTGGTCTCTGAAGAGAACACACATTTCAATGACTCTGATTGTTGTTAGTAAAAAGAACACACATGCAATGACACTCGTGGATCCATGTGTGGTCTTTGAAGAGAACACATATGCAATTACTCTAGTTGTTGTTAGTAAAAAAGCACACATGCAATGACACAGGTGGATCCATATGTGGTATGTGAAAAGAACACACATGCAATGACTCTGGTTGTTGTTAGTAAAAAGAACACACATGCAATGACACTGGTGGATCCATGTGTGGTCTCTTAAGAGAACACACATTTCAATGACAATGGTGGATCCATATGTTGTATGTGAAAAGAAAACACATGAAATGACTCTAGTTGTTGTTAGTAAAAAAAGCACACATGCAATGACACTGGTGGATCCATAGGTGGATTGTGAAAAGAACACACATGCAATGACACTGGTTGTTGTTAGTAAAAAGAACACACATGCAATGACACTGGTGGATCCATGTGTAGTCTCAGAAGAGAACACACATTTCAATGACTCTGGTTGTTGTTACTAAAAAGAACACACATGCAATGACACTCGTGTATCCATGTGTGGTCTCTGAAGAGAACACACATGCAGTGACTCTGGTTGTTGTTAGTAAAAAGAGCACGCATGCAATGACACTGGTGGATCCATAGGTGGATTGTGAAAAGAACACACATGCAATGACACTGGTGGATCCATATGTGGTATGTGAAAAGAACACACATGCAATGACTCTGGTTGTTGTTAGTAACAATAACATACATGCAATAACACTAGTGGATCCATGTGTGGTCTCTGAAGAGAACACACATTTCAATGAGACTGGTGGATCCATATGTGGTATATGCAAAGAAAACACATGAAATGACTCTGGTTGTTGTTAGTAAAAAAAGCACACATGCAATGACACTGGTGGATCCATAGGTGGATTGTGAAAAGAACACACATGCAATGACACTGGTTGTTGTTAGTAAAAAGAACACACATGCAATGACACTGGTGGATCCATGTGTGGTCTCTAAAGGGAACACACATTTCAGTGACTCTGGTTGTTGTTAGTAAAAAGAACACACATGCAATGACACTGGTGGATCCATGTGTGGTCTCTGAAGAGAACACACATGCAATGGCTCTGGTTGTTGTTAGTAAAAGGAACACACATGCAATGACCCTGGTGGATCCATATGTGGTATGTGAAAAGAACACACATTTCAATGACTCTGGTTATTGTTAGTAAAAAGAACACACATGCAATGACACTAGTGGATCCATAGGTGGATTGTGAACAGAGCACACATGCAATGACACTGGTGGATCCATATGTGGTATGTGAAAAGAAAACACATGAAATGACTCTGGTTGTTGTTAGTAAAAAAAGCCCACATGCAATGACACTAGTGGATCCAAAGGTGGAGTGTGAAAAGAACACACATGCAATGGCACTAGTGGATCCATATGTGGTATGTGAAAAGAACACAAATACAATGACTCTTGTTGTTGTTAGTAAAAAGAACCCACCTGCAATGACACTGGTGGATCCTTAGGTGGATTGTGAAAAGAGCACACATGCAATGACACTAGTGGATCCATAGGTGGATTGTGAAAAGAACACACATGCAATGACTATGGTTGTTGTTAGTAAAAATTACACACATGCAATGACACTGGTGGATCCATAGGTGGATTGTGAAAAGAACACACATGCAATGACACTGGTTGTTGTTAGTAGAAAGAACACACATGCAATGACACTGGTGGATCCATGTGTGGTCTCTGAAGAGAACACACATTTCAATGACTCTGATTGTTGTTAGTAAAAAGAACACACATGCAATGACACTGGTTGTTGTTAGTAAAAAGAACACACATGCAATGACACTGGTGGATCCATGTGTGGTCTCTAAACTGAACACACATTACAGTGACTCTTGTTGTTAGTAAAAGAACACACATGCAATGACATTGGTGGATCCATGTGTGGTCTCTGAAGAAGAACACATGCAATGGCTCTGGTTGTTGTTAGTTAAAAGAACCCCCATGCAATGACCCTGGTGGATCCATATGTGGTATGTGAAAAGAACACACATTTCAATGACTCTGGTTATTGTTAGTAAAAAGAACACACATGCAATGACACTAGTGGATCCATAGGTGGATTGTGAACAGAGCACACATGCAATGACACTGGTGGATCCATATGTGGTATGTCAAAAGAAAACACATGAAATGACTCTGGTTGTTGTTAGTAAAAAAGCCCACATGCAATGACACTAGTGGATCCAAAGGTGGAGTGTGAAAAGAACACACATGCAATGGCACTAGTGGATCCATATGTGGTATGTGAAAAGAACACAAATACAATGACTCTTGTTGTTGTTAGTAAAAAGAACACACATGCAATGACACTGGTGGATCCTTAGGTGGATTGTGAAAAGAGCACACATGCAATGACACTAGTGGATCCATAGGTGGATTGTGAAAAGAACACACATGCAATGACACTGGTTGTTGTTAGTAAAAAGAACACGCATGCAATGACACTGGTGGATCCATAGGTGGATTGTGAAAAGAACACACATGCAATGACACTGGTTGTTGTTAGTAGAAAGAACACACATGCAATGACACTGGTGGATCCATGTGTGGTCTCTGAAGAGAACACACATTTCAATTACTCTGATTGTTGTTAGTAAAAAGAACACACATGCAATGACACTGTCGGATCCATGTGTGGTCTCTGAATAGAACACACATGCAATGACTCTGGTTGTTGTTAGTAAAAAGAGCACACATGCAATGACACTGGTGGATCCATATGTGGTATGTGAAAAGAACACACATGCAATGACTCTGGTTGTTGTTAGTAAAAAGAACACACATGCAATGACACTGGTGGATCCATGTGTGGTCTCTTAAGAGAGCACACACATTTCAATGACAAAGGTGGATCCATATGTTGTATGTGAAAAAAACACATGCAATGACTCCAGTTGTTGTTAGTGAAAAGCACACATGCAATGACACTGGTTGTTGTTAGTAAAAAGAACACACATGCAATGACACTGGTGGATCCATGTGTGGTCTCTGAAGAGAACACACATTTCAGGGACTCTGTTTGTTGTTAGTAAAAGGAACACACATGCAATGACACTGGTGGATCCATGTGGGGTCTCTGAAGAGAACACACATGCAATGGCTCTGGTTATTGTTAGTAAAAAGAACACACATGCAATGACCTTGGTGGATCCATATGTGGTATGTGAAAAGAACACACATTTCAATGACTCTGGTTATTGTTAGTAAAAAGAACACACATGCAATGACATTGGTGGATCCATAGGTGGATTGTGAAAAGAGAACACATGCAATGACACTGGTGGATCCATATGTGGTATGTGCAAAGAAAACACATGAAATGACTCTGGTTATTGTTAGTAAAAAAAGCCCACATGCAATGACGCTAGTGAATCCATAGGTGGATTGTGAAAATAACACACATGAAATGGCACTAGTGGATCCATATGTGGTATGTGAAAAGAACACACATACAATGACTCTTGTTGTTGTTAGTAAAAAGAACACACATGCAATGACACTGGTGGATTGTGAAAAGAGCACACATGTAATGACACTAGTGGATCCATAGGTGGATTGTGAAAAGAACACACATGCAATGACACTGGTTCTTGTTAGTAAAAAGAATACATGCGGTGACACTTGTGGATCCATAGGTGGATTGTGAAAGAACACACATGCAATGACACTGGTTGTTGTTAGTAAAAGAACACGCATGCATGACACTGGTGGATCCATAGGTGGATTGTGAAAAGAACACACATGCAATGACACTGGTTGTTGTTAGTAGAAAGAACACCCATGCAATGACACTGGTGGATCCCTGTGTGGTCTCTGAAGAGAACACACATTTCAATGACTCTGATTGTTGTTGGTAAAAAGACCACACATGTAATGACACTGGTGGATCCATGTGTGGTCTCTATATAGAACACACATGCAATGACTCTGCTTGTTGTTAGTAAAAAGAGCACACATGCAATGACACTGGTGGATCCATATGTGGTATGTGAAAAGAACACACATGCAATGACTCCAGTTGTTGTTAGTAAAAAGAACACACATGCAATGACATTGGTCGATCCATGTGTGGTCTCTGAAGAAAACACACATTTCAAAGACACTGGTGGATCCATATGTGGTATGTGAAAAGAATACACATGAAATGACTTGGTGGATCCATAGGTGGATTGTGAAAGAGAACACATGCAATGACACTGGTGGATCCATATGTGGTATGTGAAAAGAAAGACATGAAATGACTCTGGTTGTTGTTAGTAAAAAAATCCCACATGCAATTACACTAGTGGATCCATAGGTGGATTGTGAAAAGAACACACATGCAATGGCACTAGTGGATCCATATGTGGTATGTGAAAAGAACACACATACAATGACTTTTGTTGTTGTTAGAAAAAAAGAACACACATGCAATGACACTGGTGGATCCTTAGGTGGATTGTGAAAAGAGCACACATGCAATGACACTAGTGGATCCATAGGTGGATTGTGAAAAGAACACACATGCAATGACACTGGTTGTTGTTAGTAAAAAGAACACGCATGCAATGACACTGGTGGATCCATAGGTGGATTGTGAAAAGAACACACATGCAATGACACTGGTTGTTGTTAGTAGAAAGAACACACATGCAATGACACTGGTGGATCCATGTGTGGTCTCTGAAGAGAACACACATTTCAATGACTCTGATTGTTGTTAGTAAAAAGAACACACATGCAATGACACTGGTGGATCCATGTGTGGTCTCTGAAGAGAACCCACATGCAATGACTGTGGTTGTTGTTTGTAAAAAGAGCACACATGCAATGACACAGGTGGATCCATATGTGGTATGTGAAAAGAAAACACATGAAATGACTCTGTTTGTTGTTAGTAAAAAGAACACACATGCAATGACACTGGTGGATCCATGTGTGGTCTCTTAAGAGAACACACATTTCAATGACACTGGTGGATCCATATGTTGTATGTGAAAAGAAAACACATGAAATGACTCTAGTTGTTGTTAGTAAAAAAAGCACACATGCAATGACACTGGTGGATCCATAGGTGGATTGTGAAAAGAACACACATGCAATGACACTGGTTGTTGTTAGTAAAAAGAACACACATGCAATGACACTGGTGGATCCATGTGTAGTCTCAGAAGAGAACACACATTTCAATGACTCTGGTTGTTGTTACTAAAAAGAATACACATGCAATGACACTCGTGTATCCATGTGTGGTCTCTGAAGAGAAACACACATGAAGTTACTCTGTTTTTTGTTAGTAAAAAGAGCACGCATGCAATGACACTGGTGGATCCATAGGTGGATTGTGAAAAGAACACACATGCAATGACACTGGTGGATCCATATGTGGTATGTGAAAAGAACACACATGCAATGACTCTGGTTGTTGTTAGTAACAATAACATACATGCAATAACACTAGTGGATCCATGTGTGGTCTCTGAAGAGAACACACATTTCAATGAGACTGGTGGATCCATATGTGGTATATGCAAAGAAAACACATGAAATGACTCTGGTTGTTGTTAGTAAAAAAAGCACACATGCAATGACACTGGTGGATCCATAGGTGGATTGTGAAAAGAACACACATGCAATGACACTTTGTTGTTAGTAAAAAGAACACACATGCAATGACACTGGTGGATCCATGTGTGGTCTCTAAAGGGAACACACATTTCAGTGACTCTGGTTGTTGTTAGTAAAAAGAACACACATGCAATGACACTGGTGGATCCATGTGTGGTCTCTGAAGAGAACACACATGCAATGGCTCTGGTTGTTGTTAGTAAAAGGAACACACATGCAATGACCCTGGTGGATCCATATGTGGTATGTGAAAAGAACACACATTTCAATGACTCTGGTTATTGTTAGTAAAAAGAACACACATGCAATGACACTAGTGGATCCATAGGTGGATTGTGAACAGAGCACACATGCAATGACACTGGTGGATCCATATGTGGTATGTGAAAAGAAAACACATGAAATGACTCTGGTTGTTGTTAGTAAAAAAAGCCCACATGCAATGACACTAGTGGATCCAAAGGTGGAGTGTGAAAAGAACACACATGCAATGGCACTAGTGGATCCATATGTGGTATGTGAAAAGAACACAAATACAATGACTCTTGTTGTTGTTAGTAAAAAGAACCCACCTGCAATGACACTGGTGGATCCTTAGGTGGATTGTGAAAAGAGCACACATGCAATGACACTAGTGGATCCATAGGTGGATTGTGAAAAGAACACACATGCAATGACACTGGTTGTTGTTAGTAAAAAGAACACGCATGCAATGACACTGGTGGATCCATAGGTGGATTGTGAAAAGAACACACATGCAATGACACTGGTTGTTGTTAGTAGAAAGAACACACATGCAATGACACTGGTGGATCCATGTGTGGTCTCTGAAGATTACAATCATTTCAATGACTCTGATTGTTGTTAGTAAAAAGAACACACATGCAATGACACTGGTTGTTGTTAGTAAAAAGAACACACATGCAATGACACTGGTGGATCCATGTGTGGTCTCTAAAGGGAACACACATTTCAGTGACTCTGGTTGTTGTTAGTAAAAAGAACACACATGCAATGACACTGGTGGATCCATGTGTGGTCTCTGAAGAGAACACACATGCAATGGCTCTGGTTGTTGTTAGTAAAAGGAACACACATGCAATGACCCTGGTGGATCCATATGTGGTATGTGAAAAGAACACACATTTCAATGACTCTGGTTATTGTTAGTAAAAAGAACACACATGCAATGACACTAGTGGATCAATAGGTGGATTGTGAACAGAGCACACATGCAATGACACTGGTGGATCCATATGTGGTATGTGAAAAGAAAACACATGAAATGACTCTGGTTGTTGTTAGTAAAAAAAGCCCACATGCAATGACACTAGTGGATCCAAAGGTGGAGTGTGAAAAGAACACACATGCAATGGCACTAGTGGATCCATATGTGGTATGTGAAAAGAACACAAATACAATGACTCTTGTTGTTGTTAGTAAAAAGAACACACCTGCAATGACACTGGTGGATCCTTAGGTGGATTGTGAAAAGAGCACACATGCAATGACACTAGTGGATCCATAGGTGGATTGTGAAAAGAACACACATGCAATGACACTGGTTGTTGTTAGTAAAAAGAACACGCATGCAATGACACTGGTGGATCCATAGGTGGATTGTGAAAAGAACACACATGCAATGACACTGGTTGTTGTTAGTAGAAAGAACACACATGCAATGACACTGGTGGATCCATGTGTGGTCTCTGAAGAGAACACACATTTCAATGACTCTGATTGTTGTTAGTAAAAAGAACACACATGCAATGACACTCGTGGATCCATGTGTGGTCTCTGAATAGAACACACATGCAATGACTCTGGTTGTTGTTAGTAAAAAGAGCACACATGCAATGACACTGGTGGATCCATATGTGGTATGTGAAAAGAACACACATGCAATGACTTTGGTTGTTGTTAGTAAAAAGAACACACATGCAATGACACTGGTGGATCCATGTGTGGTATCTTAAGAGAACACACATTTCAATGACACTGGTGGATCCATATGTTGTATGTGAAAAGAAAACACATGAAATGACTCTAGTTGTTGTTAGTAAAAAAAGCACACATGCAATGACACTGGTTGTTGTTAGTAAAAGAACACACATGCAATGACACTGGTGGATCCATATGTGGTCTGAAGAGAACACACATTTCGGGACTCTTGTTGTTAGTAAAAGAACACACATGCAATGACCTTTGGTGGATCCATGTGGGGTCTCTGAAGAGAACACACATGCAATGGCTCTGCTTGTTGTTAGTAAAAATAACACACATGCAATGACCTTGGTGGATCCATATGTGGTATGTGAAAAGAACACACATTTCAATGACTCTGGTTATTGTGAGTAAAAAGAACACACATGCAATGACATTGGTGGATCCATAGGTGGATTGTGAAAAGAGAACACATGCAATGACACTGGTGGATCCATATGTGGTATGTGCAAAGAAAACACATGAAATGACTCTGGTTGTTGTTAGTAAAAAAAGCCCACATGCAATGACACTAGTGAATCCATAGGTGGATTGTGAAAATAACACACATGCAATGGCACTAGTGGATCCATATGTGGTATGTGAAAAGAACACACATACAATGACTCTTGTTGTTGTTAGTAAAAAGAACACATGCAATGACACTGGTGGATTGTGAAAAGAGCACACATGCAATGACACTAGTGGATCCATAGGTGGATTGTGAAAGAACACACATGCAATGACACTGGTTCTTGTTAGTAAAAAGAATACGCATGCAAGGACACTTGTGGATCCATAGGTGGATTGTGAAAAGAACACACATGCAATGACTGGTTGTTGTTAGTAAAAAGAACACGCATGCACTAACACTGGTGGATCCATAGGTGGATTGTGAAAAGAAAACACATGCAATGACACTGGTTGATCATAGTAGAAAGAACACCCATGCAATGACACTGGTGGATCCCTGTGTGGTCTCTGAAGAGAACACACATTTCAATGACTCTGATTGTTGTTGGTAAAAAGACCACACATGTAATGACACTGGTGGATCCATGTGTGGTCTCTATATAGAACACACATGCAATGACTCTTGTTGTTAGTAAAAAGAGCACATGCAATGACACTAGTGGATCCATATGTGGTATGTGAAAATAACACACACGCAATGACTCTGGTTGTTGTTAGTAAACAGAACACACATGCAATGACACTGGTGGATCCATGTGTGGTCTCTGAAGAGAACACACATTTCAATGACACTGGTGGATCCATATGTGGTATGTGAAAAGAACACACATGAAATGACACTGGTGGATCCATAGGTGGATTGTGAAAAGAGAACACATGCAATGACACTGGTGGATCCATATGTGGTATGTGAAAAGAAAAGACATGAAATGACTCTAGTTGTTGTTAGTAAAAAAATCCCACATGCAATTACACTAGTGGATCCATAGGTGGATTGTGAAAAGAACACACATGCAATGGCACTAGTGGATCCATATGTGGTATGTGAAAAGAACACACATACAATGACTTTTGTTGTTGTTAGAAAAAAAGAACACACATGCAATGACACTGGTGGATCCTTAGGTGGATTGTGAAAAGAGCACACATGCAATGACACTAGTGGATCCATAGGTGGATTGTGAAAAGAACACACATGCAATGACACGGTTTGTTGTAAGTAAAAAGAACACGCATGCAATGACACTGGTGGATCCATAGGTGGATTGTGAAAAGAACACACATGCAATGACACTGGTTGTTGTTAGTAGAAAGAACACACATGCAATGACACTGGTGGATCCATGTGTGGTCTCTGAAGAGAACACACATTTCAATGACTCTGATTGTTGTTAGTAAAAAGAACACACATGCAATGACACTGGTTGTTGTTAGTAAAAAGAACACACATGCAATGACACTGGTGGATCCATGTGTGGTCTCTAAAGGGAACACACATTTCAGTGACTCTGGTTGTTGTTAGTAAAAAGAACACACATGCAATGACACTGGTGGATCCATGTGTGGTCTCTGAAGAGAACACACATGCAATGGCTCTGGTTGTTGTTAGTAAAAGGAACACACATGCAATGTACCTGGTGGATCCATTTGTGGTATGTGAAAAGAAAACACATTTCAATGACTCTGGTTTTTGTTAGTAAAAAGAACACACATGCAATGACACCAGTGGATGAATATGTGGATTGTTAACAGAGCACACATGCAATGACACTGGTGGATCCATATGTGGTATGTCAAAAGAAAACACATGAAATGACTCTGGTTGTTGTTAGTAAAAAAGCCCACATGCAATGACACTAGTGGATCCAAAGGTGGAGTGTGAAAAGAACACACATGCAATGGCACTAGTGGATCCATATGTGGTATGTGAAAAGAACACAAATACAATGACTCTTGTTGTTGTTAGTAAAAAGAACACACCTGCAATGACACTGGTGGATCCTTGATTGGATTGTGAAAAGAGCACACATGCAATGACACTAGTGGATCCATAGGTGGATTGTGAAAAGAACACACATGCAATGACACTGGTTGTTGTTAGTAAAAAGAACACGCATGCAATGACACTGGTGGATCCATAGGTGGATTGTGAAAAGAACACACATGCAATGAGACTTGTTGTTGTTAGTAGAAAGAACACACATGCAATGACACTGGTGGATCCATGTGTGGTCTCTGAAGAGAACACACATTTCAATGACTCTGATTGTTGTTAGTAAAAAGAACACACATGCAATGACACTCGTGGATCCATGTGTGGTCTCTGAATAGAACACACATGCAATGACTCTGGTTGTTGTTAGTAAAAAGAGCACACATGCAATGACACTGGTGGATCCATATGTGGTATGTGAAAAGAACACACATGCAATGACTTTGGTTGTTGTTAGTAAAAAGAACACACATGCAATGACACTGGTGGATCCATGTGTGGTATCTTAAGAGAACACACATTTCAATGACCTTTGGTGGATCCATATGTTGTATGTGAAAAGAAAACACATGAAATGAATCTAGTTGTTGTTAGTAAAAAAGCACACATGCAATGACACTGGTTGTTGTTAGTAAAAAGAACACACATGCAATGACACTGGTGGATCCATGTGTGGTCTCTGAAGAGAACACACATTTCAGGGACTCTGTTTGTTGTTAGTAAAAAGAACACACATGCAATGACACTGGTGGATCCATGTGGGGTCTCTGAAGAGAACACACATGCAATGGCTCTGCTTGTTGTTAGTAAAAATAACACACATGCAATGACCTTGGTGGATCCATATGTGGTATGTGAAAAGAACACACATTTCAATGACTCTGGTTATTGTGAGTAAAAAGAACACACATGCAATGACATTGGTGGATCCATAGGTGGATTGTGAAAAGAGAACACATGCAATGACACTGGTGGATCCATATGTGGTATGTGCAAAGAAAACACATGAAATGACTCTGGTTGTTGTTAGTAAAAAAAGCCCACATGCAATGACACTAGTGAATCCATAGGTGGATTGTGAAAATAACACACATGCAATGGCACTAGTGGATCCATATGTGGTATGTGAAAAGAACACACATACAATGACTCTTGTTGTTGTTAGTAAAAAGAACACACATGCAATGACACTGGTGGATTGTGAAAAGAGCACACATGCAATGACACTAGTGGATCCATAGGTGGATTGTGAAAGAACACACATGCAATGACACTGGTTCTTGTTAGTAAAAGAATACATGCATGACACTAGTGGATCCATATGTGGTATGTGAAAAGAACACACATGCAATGACACTGGTTGTTGTTAGTAAAAAGAACACGCATGCACTAACACTGGTGGATCCATAGGTGGATTGTGAAAAGAACACACATGCAATGACACTGGTTGTTGTTAGTAGAAAGAACACCCATGCAATGACACTGGTGGATCCCTGTGTGGTCTCTGAAGAGAACACACATTTCAATGACTCTGATTGTTGTTGGTAAAAAGACCACACATGTAATGACACTGGTGGATCCATGTGTGGTCTCTATATAGAACACACATGCAATGACTCTGCTTGTTGTTAGTAAAAAGAGCACACATGCAATGACACTAGTGGATCCATATGTGGTATGTGAAAATAACACACATGCAATGACTCCAGTTGTTGTTAGTAAAAAGAACACACATGCAATGACACTGGTGGATCCATGTGTGGTCTCAAGAAAGAACACATTTCAATGACACTGGTGGATCCATATGTGGTATGTGAAAAGAACACACATGAAATGACACTGGTGGATCCATAGGTGGATTGTGAAAAGAGAACACATGCAATGACACTGGTGGATCCATATGTGGTATGTGAAAAGAAAAGACATGAAATGACTCTAGTTGTTGTTAGTAAAAAAATCCCACATGCAATTACACTAGTGGATCCATAGGTGGATTGTGAAAAGAACACACATGCAATGGCACTAGTGGATCCATATGTGGTATGTGAAAAGAACACACATACAATGACTTTTGTTGTTGTTAGAAAAAAAGAACACACATGCAATGACACTGGTGGATCCTTAGGTGGATTGTGAAAAGAGCACACATGCAATGACACTAGTGGATCCATAGGTGGATTGTGAAAAGAACACACATGCAATGACACTGGTTGTTGTTAGTAAAAAGAACACGCATGCAATGACACTGGTGGATCCATAGGTGGATTGTGAAAAGAACACACATGCAATGACACTGGTTGTTGTTAGTAGAAAGAACACACATGCAATGACACTGGTGGATCCATGTGTGGTCTCTGAAGAGAACACACATTTCAATGACTCTGATTGTTGTTAGTAAAAAGAACACACATGCAATGACACTGGTTGTTGTTAGTAAAAAGAACACACATGCAATGACACTGGTGGATCCATGTGTGGTCTCTAAAGGGAACACACATTTCAGTGACTCTGGTTGTTGTTAGTAAAAAGAACACACATGCAATGACACTGGTGGATCCATGTGTGGTCTCTGAAGAGAACACACATGCAATGGCTCTGGTTGTTGTTAGTAAAAGGAACACACATGCAATGACCCTGGTGGATCCATATGTGGTATGTGAAAAGAACACACATTTCAATGACTCTGGTTATTGTTAGTAAAAAGAACACACATGCAATGACACTAGTGGATCAATAGGTGGATTGTGAACAGAGCACACATGCAATGACACTGGTGGATCCATATGTGGTATGTGAAAAGAAAACACATGAAATGACTCTGGTTGTTGTTAGTAAAAAAAGCCCACATGCAATGACACTAGTGGATCCAAAGGTGGAGTGTGAAAAGAACACACATGCAATGGCACTAGTGGATCCATATGTGGTATGTGAAAAGAACACAAATACAATGACTCTTGTTGTTGTTAGTAAAAAGAACACACCTGCAATGACACTGGTGGATCCTTAGGTGGATTGTGAAAAGAGCACACATGCAATGACACTAGTGGATCCATAGGTGGATTGTGAAAAGAACACACATGCAATGACACTGGTTGTTGTTAGTAAAAAGAACACATGCAATGACACTGGTGGATCCATAGGTGGATTGTGAAAAGAACACACATGCAATGACACTGGTTGTTGTTAGTAGAAAGAACACACATGCAATGACACTGGTGGATCCATGTGTGGTCTCTGAAGAGAACACACATTTCAATGACTCTGATTGTTGTTAGTAAAAAGAACACACATGCAATGACACTCGTGGATCCATGTGTGGTCTCTGAATAGAACACACATGCAATGACTCTGGTTGTTGTTAGTAAAAAGAGCACACATGCAATGACACTGGTGGATCCATATGTGGTATGTGAAAAGAACACACATGCAATGACTTTGGTTGTTGTTAGTAAAAAGAACACACATGCAATGACACTGGTGGATCCATGTGTGGTATCTTAAGAGAACACACATTTCAATGACACTGGTGGATCCATATGTTGTATGTGAAAAGAAAACACATGAAATGACTCTAGTTGTTGTTAGTAAAAAAAGCACACATGCAATGACACTGGTTGTTGTTAGTAAAAAGAACACACATGCAATGACACTGGTGGATCCATGTGTGGTCTCTGAAGAGAACACACATTTCAGGGACTCTGTTTGTTGTTAGTAAAAAGAACACACATGCAATGACACTGGTGGATCCATGTGGGGTCTCTGAAGAGAACACACATGCAATGGCTCTGCTTGTTGTTAGTAAAAATAACACACATGCAATGACCTTGGTGGATCCATATGTGGTATGTGAAAAGAACACACATTTCAATGACTCTGGTTATTGTGAGTAAAAAGAACACACATGCAATGACATTGGTGGATCCATAGGTGGATTGTGAAAAGAGAACACATGCAATGACACTGGTGGATCCATATGTGGTATGTGCAAAGAAAACACATGAAATGACTCTGGTTGTTGTTAGTAAAAAAAGCCCACATGCAATGACACTAGTGAATCCATAGGTGGATTGTGAAAATAACACACATGCAATGGCACTAGTGGATCCATATGTGGTATGTGAAAAGAACACACATACAATGACTCTTGTTGTTGTTAGTAAAAAGAACACACATGCAATGACACTGGTGGATTGTGAAAAGAGCACACATGCAATGACACTAGTGGATCCATAGGTGGATTGTGAAAAGAACACACATGCAATGACACTGGTTCTTGTTAGTAAAAAGAATCATGCAGTGACACTTGTGGATCCATAGGTGGATTGTGAAAAGAACACACATGCAATGACACTGGTTGTTGTTAGTAAAAAGAACACGCATGCACTAACACTGGTGGATCCATAGGTGGATTGTGAAAAGAACACACATGCAATGACACTGGTTGTTGTTAGTAGAAAGAACACCCATGCAATGACACTGGTGGATCCCTGTGTGGTCTCTGAAGAGAACACACATTTCAATGACTCTGATTGTTGTTGGTAAAAAGACCACACATGTAATGACACTGGTGGATCCATGTGTGGTCTCTATATAGAACACACATGCAATGACTCTGCTTGTTGTTAGTAAAAAGAGCACACATGCAATGACACTAGTGGATCCATATGTGGTATGTGAAAATAACACACATGCAATGACTCTGGTTGTTGTTAGTAAAAAGAACACACATGCAATGACACTGGTGGATCCATGTGTGGTCTCTGAAGAGAACACACATTTCAATGACACTGGTGGATCCATATGTGGTATGTGAAAAGAACACACATGAAATGACACTGGTGGATCCATAGGTGGATTGTGAAAAGAGAACACATGCAATGACACTGGTGGATCCATATGTGGTATGTGAAAAGAAAAGACATGAAATGACTCTAGTTGTTGTTAGTAAAAAAATCCCACATGCAATTACACTAGTGGATCCATAGGTGGATTGTGAAAAGAACACACATGCAATGGCACTAGTGGATCCATATGTGGTATGTGAAAAGAACACACATACAATGACTTTTGTTGTTGTTAGAAAAAAAGAACACACATGCAATGACACTGGTGGATCCTTAGGTGGATTGTGAAAAGAGCACACATGCAATGACACTAGTGGATCCATAGGTGGATTGTGAAAAGAACACACATGCAATGACACTGGTTGTTGTTAGTAAAAAGAACACGCATGCAATGACACTGGTGGATCCATAGGTGGATTGTGAAAAGAACACACATGCAATGACACTGGTTGTTGTTAGTAGAAAGAACACACATGCAATGACACTGGTGGATCCATGTGTGGTCTCTGAGAAGAACACATTTCAATGACTGATTGTTGTTAGTAAAAGAACACACATGCAATGACACTCGTGGATCCATGTGTGGTCTCTGAATAACACACATGAAATGACTCTGATGTTGTTAGTAAAAAAAAGCACACATGCAATGACACTGGTGGATCCATATGTGGTATGTGAAAAGAACACACATGCAATGACTTTGGTTGTTGTTAGTAAAAAGAACACACATGCAATGACACTGGTGGATCCATGTGTGGTATCTTAAGAGAACACACATTTCAATGACACTGGTGGATCCATATGTGGTATGTGAAAAGAACACACATGAAATGACTCTGGTTGTTGTTAGTAAAAAAGCACACATGCAATGACACTGGTTGTTGTTAGTAAAAAGAACACACATGCAATGACACTGGTGGATCCATGTGTGGTCTCTGAAGAGAACACACATTTCAGGGACTCTGTTTGTTGTTAGTAAAAAGAACACACATGCAATGACACTGGTGGATCCATGTGGGGTCTCTGAAGAGAACACACATGCAATGGCTCTGCTTGTTGTTAGTAAAAATAACACACATGCAATGACCTTGGTGGATCCATATGTGGTATGTGAAAAGAACACACATTTCAATGACTCTGGTTATTGTGAGTAAAAAGAACACACATGCAATGACATTGGTGGATCCATAGGTGGATTGTGAAAAGAGAACACATGCAATGACACTGGTGGATCCATATGTGGTATGTGCAAAGAAAACACATGAAATGACTCTGGTTGTTGTTAGTAAAAAAAGCCCACATGCAATGACACTAGTGAATCCATAGGTGGATTGTGAAAATAACACACATGCAATGGCACTAGTGGATCCATATGTGGTATGTGAAAAGAACACACATACAATGACTCTTGTTGTTGTTAGTAAAAAGAACACACATGCAATGACACTGGTGGATTGTGAAAAGAGCACACATGCAATGACACTAGTGGATCCATAGGTGGATTGTGAAAAGAACACACATGCAATGACACTGGTTCTTGTTAGTAAAAAGAATACGCATGCAGTGACACTTGTGGATCCATAGGTGGATTGTGAAAAGAACACACATGCAATGACACTGGTTGTTGTTAGTAAAAAGAACACGCATGCACTAACACTGGTGGATCCATAGGTGGATTGTGAAAAGAACACACATGCAATGACACTGGTTGTTGTTAGTAGAAAGAACACCCATGCAATGACACTGGTGGATCCCTGTGTGGTCTCTGAAGAGAACACACATTTCAATGACTCTGATTGTTGTTGGTAAAAAGACCACACATGTAATGACACTGGTGGATCCATGTGTGGTCTCTATATAGAACACACATGCAATGACTCTGCTTGTTGTTAGTAAAAAGAGCACACATGCAATGACACTAGTGGATCCATATGTGGTATGTGAAAATAACACACATGCAATGACTCTGGTTGTTGTTAGTAAAAAGAACACACATGCAATGACATCAGGATCCATGTGTGGTCTCTGAAGAGAACACACATTTCAATGACACTGGTGGATCCATATGTGGTATGTGAAAAGAACACACATGAAATGACACTGGTGGATCCATAGGTGGATTGTGAAAAGAGAACACATGCAATGACACTGGTGGATCCATATGTGGTATGTGAAAAGAAAAGACATGAAATGACTCTAGTTGTTGTTAGTAAAAAAATCCCACATGCAATTACACTAGTGGATCCATAGGTGGATTGTGAAAAGAACACACATGCAATGGCACTAGTGGATCCATATGTGGTATGTGAAAAGAACACACATACAATGACTTTTGTTGTTGTTAGAAAAAAAGAACACACATGCAATGACACTGGTGGATCCTTAGGTGGATTGTGAAAAGAGCACACATGCAATGACACTAGTGGATCCATAGGTGGATTGTGAAAAGAACACACATGCAATGACACTGGTTGTTGTTAGTAAAAAGAACACGCATGCAATGACACTGGTGGATCCATAGGTGGATTGTGAAAAGAACACACATGCAATGACACTGGTTGTTGTTAGTAGAAAGAACACACATGCAATGACACTGGTGGATCCATGTGTGGTCTCTGAAGAGAACACACATTTCAATGACTCTGATTGTTGTTAGTAAAAAGAACACACATGCAATGACACTCGTGGATCCATGTGTGGTCTCTGAATAGAACACACATGCAATGACTCTGGTTGTTGTTAGTAAAAAGAGCACACATGCAATGACACTGGTGGATCCATATGTGGTATGTGAAAAGAACACACATGCAATGACTCTGGTTATTGTTAGTAAAAAGAACACACATGCAATGACACTGGTGGATCCATGTGTGGTCTCTTAAGAGAACACACATTTCAATGACACTGGTGGATCCATATGTTGTATGTGAAAAGAAAACACATGAAATGACTCTAGTTGTTGTTAGTAAAAAAAGCACACATGCAATGACACTGGTTGTTGTTAGTAAAAAGAACACACATGCAATGACACTGGTGGATCCATGTGTGGTCTCTGAAGAGAACACACATTTCAGGGACTCTGTTTGTTGTTAGTAAAAAGAACACACATGCAATGACACTGGTGGATCCATGTGGGGTCTCTGAAGAGAACACACATGCAATGGCTCTGGTTGTTGTTAGTAAAAAGAACACACATGCAATGACCTTGGTGGATCCATATGTGGTATGTGAAAAGAACACACATTTCAATGACTCTGGTTATTGTTAGTAAAAAGAACACACATGCAATGACATTGGTGGATCCATAGGTGGATTGTGAAAAGAGCACACATGCAATGACACTTGTGGATCCATATGTGGTATGTGCAAAGAAAACACATGAAATGACTCTGGTTGTTGTTAGTAAAAAAAGCCCACATGCAATGACACTAGTGGATCCATAGGTGGATTGTGAAAATAACACACATGCAATGGCACTAGTGGATCCATATGTGGTATGTGAAAAGAACACACATACAATGACTCTTGTTGTTGTTAGTAAAAAGAACACACATGCAATGACACTGGTGGATTGTGAAAAGAGCACACATGCAATGACACTAGTGGATCCATAGGTGGATTGTGAAAAGAACACACATGCAATGACACTGGTTCTTGTTAGTAAAAAGAACACGCATGCAGTGACACTTGTGGATCCATAGGTGGATTGTGAAAAGAACACACATGCAATGACACTGGTTGTTGTTAGTAAAAAGAACACGCATGCACTGACACTGGTGGATCCATAGGTGGATTGTGAAAAGAACACACATGCAATGACACTGGTTGTTGTTAGTAGAAAGAACACCCATGCAATGACACAGGTGGATCCCTGTGTGGTCTCTGAAGAGAACACACATTTCAATGACTCTGATTGTTGTTGGTAAAAAGACCACACATGTAATGACACTGGTGGATCCATGTGTGGTCTCTATATAGAACACACATGCAATGACTCTGCTTGTTGTTAGTAAAAAGAGCACACATGCAGTGACACTAGTGGATCCATATGTGGTATGTGAAAATAACACACATGCAATGACTCTGGTTGTTGTTAGTAAAAAGAACACACATGCAATGACACTTGTGGATCCATGTGTGGTCTCTGAAGAGAACACACATTTCAATGACACTGGTGGATCCATATGTGGTATGTGAAAAGAACACACATGAAATGACACTGGTGGATCCATAGGTGGATTGTGAAAAGAGAACACATGCAATGACACTGGTGGATCCATATGTGGTATGTGAAAAGAAAAGACATGAAATGACTCTGGTTGTTGTTAGTAAAAAAAGCCCACATGCATTTACACTAGTGGATCCATAGGTGGATTGTGAAAAGAACACACATGCAATGGCACTAGTGGATCCATATGTGGTATGTGAAAAGAACACACATACAATGACTTTTGTTGTTGTTAGAAAAAAGAACACACATGCAATGACACTGGTGGATCCTTAGGTGGATTGTGAAAAGAGCACACATGCAATGACACTAGTGGATCCATAGGTGGATTGTGAAAAGAACACACATGCAATGACACTGGTTCTTGTTAGTAAAAAGAACACGCATGCAATGACACTGGTGGATCCATAGGTGGATTGTGAAAAGAACACACATGCAATGACACTGGTTGTTGTTAGTAGAAAGAACACACATGCAATGACACTGGTGGATCCATGTGTTGTCTCTGAAGAGAACACACATTTCAATGACTCTGATTATTGTTAGTAAAAAGAACACACATGCAATGACACTGGTGGATCCATGTGTGGTCTCTGAAGAGAACACACATGCAATGATTCTAGTTGTTGTTAGTAAAAAGAGCACACATGCAATGACACTAGTGGATCCATATGTGGTATGTGAAAAGAACACACATGCAATGACTCTGGTTGTTGTTAGTAAAAAGAACACACATGCAATGACACTGGTGGATCCATGTGTGGTCTCTAAAGAGAACACACATTTCAATGACTCTGATTGTTGTTAGTAAAAAGAACACACATGCAATGACACTGGTGGATCTATAGGTGGATTGTGAAAAGAACACACATGCAATGACACTGGTGGATCGATATGTGGTATGTGAAAAGAACACACAAGCAATGACTCTGGTTGTTGTTAGTAACAAGAACACACATGCAATAACACTGGTGGTTCCATGTGTGGTCTCTGAAGAGACCACACATTTCAATGAAACTGGTGGATCCATATGTGGTATGTGAAAAGAACACACATCAAATAACTCTGGTTGTTGTTAGTAAAAAAAGCACAAATGCAATAACACTGGTGGATTCATAGGTGGATTGTGAAAAGAACACACATGCAATGACACTGGTTGTTGTTAGTAAAAAGAACACACATGCAATGACACTGGTAGATCCATGTGTGGTCTAAGAAGAGAACACACATTTCAATGACTCTGGTTGTTAGTAAAAAGAACACACATGCAATGACACTGGTGGATCCATGTGTGGTCTTTGAAGAGAACACACATGCAATGACTTTGGTTGTTGTTAGTAAAAAGAGCACACATGCAATGACACTGGTGGATCCATAGGTGGATTGTGAAAAGAACACACATGCAATGACACTGGTTATTGTTAGTAGAAAGAACACCCATGCAATGACACTGGTGGATCCCTGTGTGGTCTCTGAAGAGAACACACATTTCAATTACTCTGATTGTTGTTAGTAAAAAGAACACACATGTAATGACACTGGTGGATCCATGTGTGGTCTCTGAAGAGAACACACATGCAATCATTCTGGTTGTTGTTAGTAAAAAGAGCACACATGAAATGACACTGGTGGATCCATATGTGGTATGTGAAAATAACACACATGCAATGACTCTTGTTGTTGTTAGTAAAAAGAACACACATGCAATGACACTGGTGGATCCATGTGTGGTCTCTGAAGAGAACACGCATTTCAATGACACTGGTGGATCCATATGTCGTATGTGAAAAGAACACACATGAAATGACACTGGTGGATCCATAGGTGGATTGTGAAAAGAGAACACATGCAATGACACTGGTGGATCCATATGTGGTATGTGAAAAGAAAACACATGAAATGACTCTGGTTGTTGTTAGTAAAAAAAGCCCACATGCAATGACACTAGTGGATCCATAGGTGGATTGTGAAAAGAACACACATGCAATGGCACTAGTGGATCCATATGTGGTATGTGAAAAGAACCCACATACAATGACTCTTGTTGTTGTTAGTAAAAAGAATACACATGCAATGACACCGGTGGATCCTTAGGTGGATTGTGAAAAGAGCACACATGCAATGACACTAGTGGATCCATAGGTGGATTGTGAAAAGAACACACATGCAATGACACTGGTTCTTGTTAGTAAAAAGAACACGCATGCAATGACACTGGTGGATCCATAGGTGGATTGTGAAAAGAACACACATGCAATGACACTGGTTGTTGTTAGTAGAAAGAACACACATGCAATGACACTGGTGGATCCATGTGTTGTCTCTGAAGAGAACACACATTTCAATGACTCTGATTGTTGTTAGTAAAAAGAACACACTACAATGACACTGGTGGATCCATGTGTGGTCTCTGAAGAGAACACACATGCAATGATTCTGGTTGTTGTTAGTAAAAAGAGCACACATGCAATGACACTGGTGGATCCATATGTGGTATGTGAAAAGAACACACATGCAATGACTCTGGTTGTTATTAGTAAAAGGAACACACATGAAATGACACTGGTGGATCCATGTGTGGTCTCTAAAGAGAACACACATTTCAATGACTCTGATTGTTGTTAGTAAAAAGAACACACATGCAATGGCACTGGTGGATCTATAGGTGGATTGTGAAAAGAACACACATTCAATGACACTGGTGGATCCATATGTGGTATGTGAAAAGAACACACATGCAATGACTCTGGTTGTTGTTAGTAACAAGAACACACATGCAATAATACTGGTGGTTCCATGTGTGGTCTCTGAAGAGAACACACATTTCAATGACACTGGTGGATCCATATGTGGTATGTGAAAAGAACACACATGAAATGATTCTGGTTGTTGTTAGTAAAAAAAGCACACATGCAATAACACTGGTGGATTCATAGGAGGATTGTGAAAAGAACACACATGCAATGACACTGGTTGTTGTTAGTAAAAAGAACACACATGCAATGACACTGGTAGATCCATGTGTGGTCTAAGAAGAGAACACATATTTTAATGACTCTGGTTGTCAGTAAAAAGAACACACATGCAATGACACTGGTGGATCCATGTGTGGTCTTTGAAGAGAACACACATGCAATGACTTTGGTTATTGTTAGTAAAAAGAGCACACATGCAATGACACTGGTGGATCCATAGGTGGATTGTGAAAAGAACACACATGCAATGACACTGGTTATTGTTAGTAGAAAGAACACCCATGCAATGACACTGGTGGATCCCTGTGTGGTCTCTGAAGAGAACACACATTTCAATGACTCTGATTGTTGTTAGTAAAAATAACACACATGTAATGACACTGGTGGATCCATGTGTGGTCTCTGAAGAGAACACACATGCAATGATTCTGGTTGTTGTTAGTAAAAAGAGCACACATGAAATGACACTGGTGGATGCATATGTGGTATGTGAAAATAACACACATGCAATGACTCTGGTTGTTGTTAGTAAAAAGAACACACATGCAATGGCACTGGTGGATCCATGTGTGGTCTCTGAAGAGAACACACATTTCAATGACACTGGTGGATCCATATGTGGTATGTGAAAAGAACACACATGAAATGACACTGGTGGATCCATAGGTGGATTGTGAAAAGAGAACACATGCAATGACTCTGGTGGATCCATATGTGGTATGTGAAAAGAAAACACATGAAATGACTCTGGTTGTTGTTAGTAAAAAAAGCCCACATGCAATGACACTAGTGGATCCATAGGTGGATTGTGAAAAGAACACACATGCAATGGCACTAGTGGATCCATATGTGGTATGTGAAAAGAACACACATACAATGACTCTTGTTGTTGTTACTAAAAAGAACACACATGCAATGACACTGGTGGATCCTTAGGTGGATTGTGAAAAGAGCACACATGCAATGACACTAGTGGATCCATAGGTGGATTATGAAAAGAACACACATGCAATGACACTGGTTCTTGTTAGTAAAAAGAACACGCATGCAATGACACTGGTGGATCCATAGGTGGATTGTGAAAAGAACACACATGCAATGACACTGGTTGTTGTTAGTAGAAAGAACACACATGCAATGACACTGGTGGATCCATGTGTTGTCTCTGAAGAGAACACACATTTCAATGACTCTGATTGTTGTTAGTAAAAAGAACACACATGCAATGACACTGGTGGATCCATGTGTGGTCTCTGAAGAGAACACACATGCAATGATTCTGGTTGTTGTTAGTAAAAAGAGCACACATGCAATGACACTGGTGGATCCATATGTGGTATGTGAAAAGAACACACATGCAATGACTCTGGTTGTTGTTAGTAAAAAGAACACACATGCAATGACACTGGTGGATCCATGTGTGGTCTCTAAAGAGAACACACATTTCAATGACACTGGTGGATCCATATGTGGTATGTGAAAAGAACACACATGCAACGACACTGGTGGATCCATAGGTGGATTGCGAAAAGAGCACACATGCAATGACACTAGTGGATCCATATGTGGTATGTGAAAAGAACACACATGCAATGACTCTAGTTGTTGTTAGTAAAAAGAACACACATGCAATGACACTGGTGGATCCATGTGTGGTGTCAGAGGAGAACACACATTTCAATGACTCTGATTGTTGTTAGTAAAAAGAACACACATGCAATGACACTAGTGGATCTATAGGTGGATTGTGAAAAGAACACACATGCAATGACACTGGTGGATCCATATGTGGTATGTGAAAAGAACACACATGCAATGACTCTGGTTGTTGTTAGTAACAAGAACACACATGCAATAACACTGGTGGTTCCATGTGTGGTCTCTAAAGAGAACACACATTTCAATGACACTGGTGGATCCATATGTGGTATGTGAAAAGAACACACATCAAATGACTCTGGTTGTTGTTAGTAAAAAAGCACACATGCAATAACACTGGTGGATTCATAGGTGGATTGTGAAAAGAACACAAATGCAATGACACTGGTTGTTGTTAGTAAAAAGAACACACATGCAATGACACTGGTAGATCCATGTGTGGTCTAAGAAGAGAACACACATTTCAATGACTCTGGTTGTTAGTAAAAAGAACACACATGCAATGACACTGGTGGATCCATGTGTGGTCTTTGAAGAGAACACACATGCAATGACTCTGGTTGTTGTTAGTAAAAAGAGCACACATGCAATGACACTGGTGGATCCATATCTGGTATGTGAAAAGAACACACATGCAATGACTCTGGTTGTTGTTAGTAAAAAGAACACACATGCAATGACACTGGTGGATCCATAGGTGGATTGTGAAAAGAGCACACATGCAATGACTCTGGTTGTTGTTAGTAACAAGAACACACATGCAATACCACTAGGGGATCCATGTGTGGTCCCTGAAGAGAACACACATTTCAATGACACTGGTGGATCCATATGTGGTATGTGAAAAGAACACACATGAAATGACTCTGGTTGTTGTTAGTAAAAAAGCACAAATGAAATGACACTGGTGGATCCATATGTGGATTGTGAAAAGAACAGACATGCAATGACACTGGTTGTTGTTAGTAAAAGGAACACACATGCAATGACACTGGTGGATCCATGTGTGGTCTCCGAAGAGAAAACACATTTCAATGACTCTGGTTGTTGTTAGTAAAAAGAACACACATGCAATGACACTAGTGGATCCATGTGTGGTCTCTGAAGAGAACACACATGCAATGACTCTGGTTGTTGTTAGTAAAAAGAACACACATGCAATGACACTGGTGGATCCATATGTGGTATGTGAAAATAACACACATCAAATGACTCTGGTTGTTGTTAGTAAAAAAAGCACACATGCAATAACACTGGTGGATTCATAGGTGGATTGTGAAAAGAACACAAATGCAATGACACTGGTTGTTGTTAGTAAAAAGAACACACATGCAATGACACTGGTAGATCCATGTGTGGTCTAAGAAGAGAACACACATTTCAATGACTCTGGTTGTTAGTAAAAAGAACACACATGCAATGACACTGGTGGATCCATGTGTGGTCTTTGAAGAGAACACACATGCAATGACTTTGGTTGTTGTTAGTAAAAAGAGCACACATGCAATGACACTGGTGGATCCATATCTGGTATGTGAAAAGAACACACATGCAATGACTCTGGTTGTTGTTAGTAACAAGAACACACATGCAATAACACTGGTGGATCCATAGGTGGATTGTGAAAAGAGCACACATGCAATGACTCTGGTTGTTGTTAATAACAAGAACACACATGCAATACCACTAGGGGATCCATGTGTGGTCCCTGAAGAGAACACACATTTCAATGACACTGGTGGATCCATATGTGGTATGTGAAAAGAGAACACATGAAATGACTCTGGTTGTTGTTAGTAAAAAAGCACAAATGAAATGACACTGGTGGATCCATAGGTGGATTGTGAAAAGAACACACATGCAATGACACTGGTTGTTGTTAGTAAAAGGAACACACATGCAATGACACTGGTGGATCCATGTGTGGTCTCCGAAGAGAAAACACATTTCAATGACTCTGGCTGTTGTTAGTAAAAAGAACACACATGCAATGACACTAGTGGATCCATGTGTGGTCTCTGAAGAGAACACACAAGCAATGACTCTGGTTGTTGTTATTAAAAAGAACACACATGCAATGACACTGGTGGATCCATATGTGGTATGTGAAAAGAACACACATGCAATGACTCTGGTTGTTGTTAGTAAAAATAACACACATGCAATGACACTGGTAGATCCATATGTGGTATGTGAAAAGAACACACATGCAATGACTCTGGTTGTTGTTAGTAAAAAGAACACACATGCAATGACATTGGTGGATCCATAGGTGGATTGTGAAAAGAGCACACATGCAATGACTCTGGTTGTTGTTAGTAACAAGAACACACATGCAATACCAATAGGGGATCCATGTGTGGTCTCTGAAGAGAACACACATTTCAATGACACTGGTGGATCCGTATGTGGTATGTGAAAAGAACACACATGAAATGACTCTGGTTGTTGTTATTAAAAAGAACACACATGCAATGACACTGGTGGATCCATATGTGGAATGTGAAAAGAACACACATGCAATGACTCTGGTTGTTGTTAGTAAAAAGAACACACATGCAATGACACTGGTGGATCCATAGGTGGATTGTGAAAAGAGCACACATGCAATGACTCTGGTTGTTGTTAGTAACAAGAACACACATGCAATACCACTAGGGGATCCATGTGTGGTCTCTGAAGAGAACACACATTTCAATGACACTGGTGGATTCATATGTGGTATGTGAAAAGAACACACATGAAATGACTCTGGTTGTTGTTAGTAAAAAAGCACAAATGAAATGACACTGGTGGATCCATAGGTGGATTGTGAAAAGAACACACATGCAATGACACTGGTTGTTGTTAGTAAAAGGAACACACATGCAATGACATTGGTGGATCCATGTGTGGTCTCCGAAGAGAACACACATTTCAATGACTCTGGTTGTTGTTAGTAAAAGAACACACATGCAATGATAGTAGTGGATCCATGTGTGGTCTCTGAAGAGAACACACATGGAATGACTCTGGTTGTTGTTAGTAAAAAGAACACACATGCAATGACACTGGTGGATCCATATGTGGTATGTGAAAATAATACACATTTCAATGACTCTGGTTGTTGTTAGTAAAAAGAACAAACATGCAATGACACTGGTGGATCCATATGTGGATTGTGAAAGGAGCACACATGCAATGACTCTGGTTGTTGTTAGTAAAAAGAACACACATGCAATCACACTGGTGGATCCTTAGGTGGATTGTGAAAAGAGCACACATGCAATGACTCTGGTTGTTGTTAGAAAAAAGAATACACATGCAATGACACTGGTGGATCCATAGGTGGATTGTGAAAAGAATACACATGCAATGACACTGGTTGTTGTTAGTAAAAAGAACACACATGCAATGACTATGGTTGTTGTTAGTAAAAAGAACACACATGCAATGACACTGGTGGATCCATAGGTGGATGTGAAAAGAGCACACATGCAATGACACTGGTGAATCCATATGTGGTATGTGAAAAGAACACACATGCAATGACTCTGGTATTTGTTAGTAACAAGAACACACATGCAATAACACTGTTGGATCCATGTGTGTCCTCTGAAGAGAACACACATTTCAATTATACTGGTGGATCCATATGTGGGGTATGTGAAAAGAACACACATGAAATGACTCTGGTTGTTGTTAGTAAAAAAAGCACACATGCAACGACACTGGTGGATCCATTGGTGTATTCTGAAAAGAACACACATGCAATGACACAGGTGGATCCATAGGTGGATTGTGAAAAGAACACACATGCAACGACACTGGTGGATCCATATGTGGTATGTGAAAAGAACACACATGCAATGACTCTGGTAGTTGTTAGTAACAAGAACACACATGCAATAACACTGGTGGTTCCATGTGTGGTCTCTGAAGAGAACACACATTTCAATGACACTGGTGGATCCATATGTGCTATGTGAAAATAACACACATCAAATGACTCTGGTAGATCCATGTGTGGTCTAAGAAGAGAACGCACATTTCAATGACTCTGGTTGTTAGTAAAAAGAACACACATGCAATGACACTGGTGGATCCAAGTGTGGTCTTTGAAGAGAACACACATGCAATGACTGTGGTTGTTGTTAGTAAAAAGAGCACACATGCAATGACACTGGTGGATCCATATGTGGTATGTGAAAAGAACACACATGCAATGACTTTGGTTGTTGTTAGTAAAAAGAACACACATGCAATGACACTGGTGGATCCATAGGTGGATTGTGAAAAGAGCACACATGCAATGACTCTGGTTGTTGTTAGTAACAAGAACACACATGCAATACCACTAGGGGATCCATGTGTGGTCTCTGACGAGAACACACATTCCAATGACACTGGTGGATCCATATGTGGTATGTGAAAAGAACACACATGAAATGACTCTGGTTGTTGTTAGTAAAAAAGCACAAATGAAATGACACTGGTGGATCCATAGGTGGATTGTGAAAAGAAGACACATGCAATGACACTGGTTGTTGTTAGTAAAAGGAACACACATGCAATGACACTGGTGGATCCATGTGTGGTCTCCGAAGAGAACACACATTTCAATGACTCTGGTTGTTGTTAGTAAAAAGAACACACATGCAATGACACTAGTGGATCCATGTGTGGTCTCTGAAGAGAACACACATGCAATGACTCTGGTTGTTGTCAGTAAAAAGAGCACACATGCAATGACACTGGTGGATCCATATGTGGTATGTGAAAAGAACACACATGCAATGACTCTTGTTGTTGTTAGTAAAAAGAACACACATGCAATGACACTAGTGGATCCATAGGTGGATTGTGAAAAGAGCACACATGCAATGACTCTGGTTGTTGTTAGTAACAAGAACACACATGCAATACCACTAGGGGATCCATGTGTGGTCTCTGAAGAGAACACACATTTCAATGACACTGGTGGATCAATATGTGGTATGTGAAAAGAACACACATGAAATGACTCTGGTTGTTATTAGTAAAAAAGCACCAATGAAATGACACTGGTGGATCCATAGGTGGATTGTGAAAAGAACACACATGCAATGACACTGGTTGTTGTTAGTAAAAGGAACACACATGCAACGACATTGGTGGATCCACGTGTGGTCTCCGAAGAGAACACACATTTCAATGACTCTGGTTGTTGTTAGTAAAAAGAACACACATGCAATGACACTAGTGGATCCATGTGTGGTTTCTGAAGAGAACACACATGCAATGACTCTGGTTGTTGTTAGTAAAAAGAACACACATGCAATGACACCGTGGATCCATAGGTGGATTGTGAAAAGAGCACACATGCAATGACTCTGTTGTTGTTAGTAACAAGAACACACATGCAATACCACTAGGGATCCTTGTGTGGTCTCTCAAGAGAACACACATTTCAATGACACTGGTGGATCCATGTGTGGTATCTGAAAAGAACACACATGAAATGACTTTGTTTTTTTTTTGTAAAATATCACAAATGAAATGACACTGGTGGATCCATAGGTGGATTGTGAAAAGAACACACATGCAATGACACTGGTTGTTGTTAGTAAAAGGAACACACATGCAATGACATCAGGATCCATGTGTGGTCTCCAAGAGAACACACATTTCAATGACTCTGGTTGTTGTTAGTAAAAAGAACACACATGCAATGACACTAGTGGATCCATGTGTGGTCTCTGAAGAGAACACACATGCAATGACGCTGGTTGTTGTTAGTAAAAAGAACACACATGCAATGACACTGGTGGATCCATATGTGGTATGTGAAAAGAACACACATGCAATGACTTTGGTTGTTGTTAGTAAAAAGAACACACATGCAATGACACTGGTGGATCCATAGGTGGATTGTGAAAAGAGCACACATGCAATGACTCTGGTTGTTGTTAGTAACAAGAACACACATGCAATACCACTAGGGGATCCATGTGTGGTCTCTAAAGAGAACACACATTTCAATGACACTGGTGGATCCATATGTGGTATGTGAAAAGAACACACATGAAATGACTCTGGTTGTTGTTAGTAAAAAAGCACAAATGAAATGACACTGGTGGATCCATAGGTGGATTGTGAAAAGAAGACACATGCAATGACACTGGTTGTTGTTAGTAAAAGGAACACACATGCAATGACATCAGGGGATCCATGTGTGGTCTCCGAAGAGAACACACATTTCAATGACTCTGGTTGTTGTTAGTAAAAAGAACACACATGCAATGACACTAGTGGATCCATGTGTGGTCTCTGAAGAGAACACACATGCAATGACTCTGGTTGTTGTCAGTAAAAAGAGCACACATGCAATGACACTGGTGGATCCATATGTGGTATGTGAAAAGAACACACATGCAATGACTCTTGTTGTTGTTAGTAAAAAGAACACACATGCAATGACACTAGTGGATCCATAGGTGGATTGTGAAAAGAGCACACATGCAATGACTCTGGTTGTTGTTAGTAACAAGAACACACATGCAATACCACTAGGGGATCCATGTGTGGTCTCTGAAGAGAACACACATTTCAATGACACTGGTGGATCAATATGTGGTATGTGAAAAGAACACACATGAAATGACTCTGGTTGTTATTAGTAAAAAAGCACCAATGAAATGACACTGGTGGATCCATAGGTGGATTGTGAAAAGAACACACATGCAATGACACTGGTTGTTGTTAGTAAAAGGAACACACATGCAATGACATTGGTGGATCCACGTGTGGTCTCCGAAGAGAACACACATTTCAATGACTCTGGTTGTTGTTAGTAAAAAGAACACACATGCAATGACACTAGTGGATCCATGTGTGGTTTCTGAAGAGAACACACATGCAATGACTCTGGTTGTTGTTAGTAAAAAGAACACACATGCAATGACACTGGTGGATCCATAGGTGGATTGTGAAAAGA
The DNA here is from genome assembly GCA_023614405.1 of Avena insularis. Lineage (NCBI taxonomy): Eukaryota > Viridiplantae > Streptophyta > Magnoliopsida > Poales > Poaceae > Avena > Avena insularis. The sequence goes on from JAJUPC010000234.1 coordinate 320,115, forward strand.
GCACACATGCAATGACTCTGGTTGTTGTTAGTAACAAGAACACACATGCAATACCACTAGGGGATCCTTGTGTGGTCTCTGAAGAGAACACACATTTCAATGACACTGGTGGATCCATATGTGGTATGTGAAAAGAACACACATGAAATGACTCTGGTTGTTGTTAGTAAAAAAGCACAAATGAAATGACACTGGTGGATCCATAGGTGGATTGTGAAAAGAACACACATGCAATGACACTGGTTGTTGTTAGTAAAAGGAACACACATGCAATGACATCAGGATCCATGTGTGGTCTCCGAAGAGAACACACATTTCAATGACTCTGGTTGTTGTTAGTAAAAAGAACACACATGCAATGACACTAGTGGATCCATGTGTGGTCTCTGAAGAGAACACACATGCAATGACTCTGGTTGTTGTTAGTAAAAAGAACACACATGCAATGACACTGGTGGATCCATATGTGGTATGTGAAAAGAACACACATGCAATGACTTTGGTTGTTGTTAGTAAAAAGAACACACATGCAATGACACTGGTGGATCCATAGGTGGATTGTGAAAAGAGCACACATGCAATGCCTCTTGTTGTTAGTAACAAGAACACACATGCAATACCACTAGGGGATCCATGTGTGGTCTCTAAAGAGAACACACATTTCAATGACACTGGTGGATCCATATGTGGTATGTGAAAAGAACACACATGAAATGACTCTGGTTGTTGTTAGTAAAAAAGCACAAATGAAATGACACTGGTGGATCCATAGGTGGATTGTGAAAAGAAGACACATGCAATGACACTGGTTGTTGTTAGTAAAAGGAACACACATGCAATGACACTGGTGGATCCATGTGTGGTCTCCGAAGAGAACACACATTTCAATGACTCTGGTTGTTGTTAGTAAAAAGAACACACATGCAATGACACTAGTGGATCCATGTGTGGTCTCTGAAGAGAACACACATGCAATGACTCTGGTTGTTGTTAGAAAAAAGAGCACACATGCAATGACACTGGTGGATCCATATGTGGTATGTGAAAAGAACACACATGCAATGACTCTTGTTGTTGTTAGTAAAAAGAACACACATGCAATGACACTAGTGGATCCATAGGTGGATTGTGAAAAGAGCACACATGCAATGACTCTGGTTGTTGTTAGTAACAAGAACACACATGCAATACCACTAGGGGATCCATGTGTGGTCTCTAAAGAGAACACACATTTCAATGACACTGGTGGATCCATATGTGGTATGTGAAAAGAACACACATGAAATGACTCTGGTTGTTATTAGTAAAAAAGCACCAATGAAATGACACTGGTGGATCCATAGGTGGATTGTGAAAAGAACACACATGCAATGACACTGGTTGTTGTTAGTAAAAGGAACACACATGCAATGACATTGGTGGATCCACGTGTGGTCTCCGAAGAGAACACACATTTCAATTACTCTTGTTGTTGTTAGTAAAAAGAACACACATGCAATGACACTAGTGGATCCATGTGTGGTTTCTGAAGAGAACACACATGCAATGACTCTGGTTGTTGTTAGTAAAAAGAACACACATGCAATGACACTGGTGGATCCATAGGTGGACTGTGAAAAGAGCACACATGCAATGACTCTGGTTGTTGTTAGTAACAAGAACACACATGCAATACCACTAGGGGTCCATGTGTGGTCTCTGAAGAGAACACACATTTCAATGACACTGGTGGATCCATATGTGGTATGTGAAAAGAACACACATGAAATGACTCAGTGTTGTTAGTAAAAAGCACAAATGAAATGACACTGGTGGATCCATAGGTGGATTGTGAAAAGAACACACATGCAATGACACTGGTTGTTGTTAGTAAAAAGAGCACACATGCAATGACATCAGGATCCATGTGTGGTCTCTGAAGAGAACACACATTTCAATGACTCTGGTTGTTGTTAGTAAAAAGAACACACATGCAATGACACTAGTGGATCCATGTGTGGTCTCTGAAGAGACCACACATGCAATGACTCTGGTTGTTGTTAGTAAAAAGAACACACATGCAATGACACTGGTGGATCCATATGTGGTATGTGAAAAGAACACACATGCAATGACTCTGGTTGTTGTTAGTAAAAAGAACACACATGCAATGACACTAGTGGATCCATAGGTGGATTGTGAAAAGAGCACACATGCAATGACTCTGGTTGTTGTTAGTAACAAGAACACACATGCAATACCACTAGGGGATCCATGTGTGGTCTCCGAAGAGAACACACATTTCAATCACACTAGTGGATCCATATGTGGTATGTGAAAAGAATACACATGAAATGACTATGGTTGTTATTAGTAAAAAAGCACAAATGAAATGACACTGGTGGATCCATAGGTGGATTGTGAAAAGAACACACATGCAATGACACTGGTTGTTTTTAGTAAAAGGAACACACATGCAATGACATTGGTGGATCCACGTGTGGTCTCCGAAGAGAACACACATTTCAATGACTCTGGTTGTTGTTAGTAAAAAGAACACACATGCAATGACACTAGTGGATCCGTGTGTGGTTTCTGAAGAGAACACACATGCAATGACTCTGGTTGTTGTTAGTAAAAAGAACACACATGCAATGACACTGGTGGATCCATAGGTGGATTGTGAAAAGAGCACACATGCAATGACTCTGGTTGTTGTTAGTAACAAGAACACACATGTAATACCACTAGGGGATCCATGTGTGGTCTCTGAAGAGAACACACATTTCAATGACACTGGTGGATCCATATGTGGTATGTGAAAAGAACACACATGAAATGACTCTGGTTGTTGTTAGTAAAAGAGCACAAATGAAATGACACTGGTGGATCCATAGGTGGATTGTGAAAAGAACACACATGCAATAACACTGGTTGTTGTTAGTAAAAGGAACACACATGCAATGACACTGGTGGATCCATGTGTGTTCTCCAAAGAGAACACACATTTCAATGACTCTGGTTGTTGTTAGTAAAAAGAACACACATGCAATGATACTAGTGGATCCATGTGTGGTCTCTGAAGAGAACACACATGCAATGACTCTGGTTGTTGTTAGTAAAAAGAACACACAAGCAATGACACTGGTGGATCCATATGTGGTATGTGAAAATAATACACATTTCAATGACTCTGGTTGTTGTTAGTAAAAAGAACACACATGCAATGACACTGGTGGATCCATATGTGGATTGTGAAAAGAGCACACATGCAATGACTCTGGTTGTTGTTAGTAAAAAGAGCACACATGCAATCACACTGGTGGATCCTTAGGTGGATTGTGAAAAGAGCACACATGCAATGACTCTGGTTGTTGTTAGAAAAAAGAATACACATGCAATGACACTGGTGGATCCATAGGTGGATTGTGAAAAGAATACACATGCAATGACACTGGTTGTTGTTAGTAAAAAGAACACACATGCAATGACTATGGTTGTTGTTAGTAAAAAGAACACACATGCAATGACACTGATGGATCCATAGGTGGATGTGAAAAGAGCACACATGCTATGACACTGGTGAATCCATATGTGGTATGTGAAAAGAACACACATGCAATGACTCTGGTATTTGTTAGTAACAAGAACACACGTGCAATAACACTGTTGGATCCATGTGTGGTCTTTGAAGAGAACACACATTTCAATTATACTGGTGGATCCATATGTGGTATGTGAAAAGAACACACATGAAATGACTCTGGTTGTTGTTAGTAAAAAAAGCACACATGCAACGACACTGGTGGATCCATTGGTGGATTCTGAAAAGAACACACATGCAATGACACTGGTGGATCCATAGGTGGATTGTGAAAAGAACACACATGCAACGACACTGGTGGATCCATATGTGGTATGTGAAAAGAACACACATGCAATGACTCTGGTAGTTGTTAGTAACAAGAACACACATGCAATAACACTGGTGGTTCCACGTGTGGTCTCTGAAGAGAACACACATTTCAATGACACTGGTGGATCCATATGTGGTATGTGAAAAGAACACACATCAAATGACTCTAGTGGATCCATGTGTGGTCTATGAAGAGAACGCACATTTCAATGACTCTGGTTGTTAGTAAAAATAACACACATGCAATGAGACTGGTGGATCCATGTGTGGTCTTTGAAGAGAACACACATGCAATGACTGTGGTTGTTGTTAGTAAAAAGAGCACACATGCAATGCCACTGGTGGATCCATATGTGGTATGTGAAAAGAACACACATGCAATGACTCTTGTTGTTGTTAGTAAAAAGAACACACATGCAATGGCACTGGTGGATCCATAGGTGGATTGTGAAAAGAGCACACATGCAATGACTCTGGTTGTTGTTAGTAACAAGAACACACATGCAATACCACTAGGGGATCCATGTGTGGTCTCTGAAGAGAACACACATTTCAATGACACTGGTGGATCCATATGTGGTATGGGAAAAGAACACACATGAAATGACTCTGGTTGTTATTAGTAAAAAATCACCAATGAAATGACACTGGTGGATCCATAGGTGGATTGTGAAAAGAACACACATGCAATGACACTGGTTGTTGTTAGTAAAAGGAACACACATGCAATGACATTGGTGGATCCACGTGTGGTCTCCGAAGAGAACACACATTTCAATGACTCTGGTTGTTGTTAGTAAAAAGAACACACATGCAATGCACTAGTGGATCCATGTGTGGTTTCTGAAGAGAACACACATGCAATGACTGGTTGTTGTTAGTAAAAAGAACACACATGCAATGACACTGGTGGATCCATAGGTGGATTGGGAAAGAGCACACATGCAATGACTCTGGTTGTTGTTAGTAACAAGAACACACATGCAATACCACTAGGGGATCCATGTGTGGTCTCTGAAGAGAACACACATTTCAATGACACTGGTGGATCCATATGTGGTATGTGAAAAGAACACACATGAAATGACTCTGGTTGTTGTTAGTAAAAAAGCACAAATGAAATGACTCTGGTGGATCCATAGGTGGATTGTGAAAAGAACACACATGCAATGACACTGGTTGTTGTTAGTAAAAGGAACACACATGCAATGACATTGGTGGATCCATGTATGGTCTCCAAAGAGAACACACATTTCAATGACTCTGGTTGTTGTTAGTAAAAAGAACACACATGCAATGATACTAGTGGATCCATGTGTGGTCTCTGAAGAGAACACACATGCAATGACTCTGGTTCTTGTTAGTAAAAAGAACACACATGCAATGACACTGGTGGATCCATATGTGGTATGTGAAAATAATACACATTTCAATGACTCTGGTTGTTGTTAGTAAAAAGAACACACATGCAATGACACTGGTGGATCCATATGTGGATTGTGAAAAGATCACACATGCAATGACTGTGGTTGTTGTTAGTAAAAAGAACACACATGCAATCACATTGGTGGATCCTTAGGTGGATTGTGAAAAGAGCACACATGCAATGACTCCGTTGTTGTTTAAAACGAATACACATGCAATGACACTGGTGGATCCATAGGTGGATTGTGAAAAGAATACACATGCAATGACACTGGTTGTTGTTAGTAAAAAGAACACACATGCAATGACTATGGTTGTTGTTAGTAAAAAGAACACACATGCAATGACACTGGTGGATCCATAGGTGGATGTGAAAAGAGCACACATGCAATGACACTGGAGAATCCATATGTGGTATGTGAAAAGAACACACATGCAATGACTCTGGTATTTGTTAGTAACAAGAACACACATGCAATAACACTGTTGGATCCATGTGTGGTCTCTGAAGAGAACACACATTTCAATTATACTGGTGGATCCATATGTGGTATGTGAAAAGAACACACATGAAATGACTCTGGTTGTTGTTAGTAAAAAAAGCACACATGCAACGACACTGGTGGATCCATTGGTGGATTCTGAAAAGAACACACATGCAATGACACTGGTGGATCCATAGGTGGATTGTGAAAAGAACACACATGCAACGACACTGGTGGATCCATATGTGGTATGTGAAAAGAACACACATGCAATGACTCTGGTGGTTCCATGTGTGGTCTCTAAAGAGAACACACATTTCAATGACACTGGTGGATCCATATGTGGTATGTGAAAAGAACACACATCAAATGACTCTAGTGGATCCATGTGTGTATGAAGAGAACACACATGCAATGACTGTGGTTGTTGTTAGTAAAAAGAACACACATGCAATGACACTGGTGGATCCATATGTGGTATGTGAAAAGAACACACATGCAATGACTCTTGTTGTTGTTAGTAAAAAGAACACACATGCAATGACACTGGTGGATCCATAGGTGGATTGTGAAAAGAGCACACATGCAATGACTCTGGTTGTTGTTAGTAACAAGAACACACATGCAATACCACTAGGGGATCCATGTGTGGTCTCTGAAGAGAACGCACATTTCAATGACACTGGTGGATCCATATGTGGTATGTGAAAAGAACACACATGAAATGACTCTGGTTATTGTTAGTAAAAAAGCACAAATGAAATGACACTGGTGGATCCATAGGTGGATTGTGAAAAGAACACACATGCAATGACACTGGTTGTTGTTAGTAAAAGGAACACACATCCAATGACACTGGTGGATCCATGTGTGGTCTCCGAAGAGAACACACATTTCAATGACTCTGGTTGTTGTTAGTAAAAAGAACACACATGCAATGACTCTGTTTGTTGTTAGTAAAAAGAACACACATGCAATGACACTGGTGGATCCATATGTGGTATGCGAAAAGAACACACATGCAATGACTCTGGTTGTTGTTAGTAAAAAGAACACACATACAATGACACTGGTGGATCCATAGGTGGATTGTGAAAAGAGCACACATGCAATGATTCTGGTTGTTGTTAGTAACAAGAACACACATGCAATACCACTAGGGGATCCATGTGTGGTCTCTGAAGAGAACACACATTTCAATGACACTGGTGGATCCATATGTGGTATGTGAAAAGAACACACATGAAATGACTCTGGTTGTTATTAGTAAAAAAGCACCAATGAAATGACACTGGTGGATCCATAGGTCGATTGTGAAAAGAACACACATGCAATGACACTGGTTGTTGTTAGTAAAAGGAACACACATGCATTGACATTGGTGGATCCACGTGTGGTCTCCGAAGAGAACACACATTTCAATGACTGGTTGTTGTTAGTAAAAGAACACACAGGCACTGACACTAGTGGATCCAGGTGTGGTCTTAGGAGAACACACATGCAATGACTCTGGTTGTTGTTAGTAAAAAGAACACACATGCAATGACACTGGTGGATCCATAGGTGGATTGTGAAAAGAGCACACATGCAATGACTCTGGTTGTTGTTAGTAACAAGAACACACATGCAATACCACTAGGGGATCCTTGTGTGGTCTCTGAAGAGAACACACATTTCAATGACACTGGTGGATCCATATGTGGTATGTGAAAAGAACACACATGAAATGACTCTGGTTATTGTTAGTAAAAAAGCACAAATGAAATGACACTGGTGGATCCATAGGTGGATTGTGAAAAGAACACACATGCAATGACACTGGTTGTTGTTAGTAAAAGGAACACACATGCAATGACACTGGTGGATCCATGTGTGGTCTCCGAAGAGAACACACATTTCAATGACTCTGGTTGTTGTTAGTAAAAAGAACACACATGCAATGACTCTGTTTGTTGTTAGTAAAAAGAACACACATGCAATGACACTGGTGGACCCATATGTGGTATGCGAAAAGAACACACATGCAATGACTCTGGTTGTTATTAGTAAAAAAGCACCAATGAAATGACACTGGTGGATCCATAGGTCGATTGTGAAAAGAACACACATGCAATGACACTGGTTGTTGTTAGTAAAAGGAACACACATGCATTGACATTGGTGGATCCACGTGTGGTCTCCGAAGAGAACACACATTTCAATGACTCTGGTTGTTGTTAGTAAAAAGAACACACATGCAATGACACTAGTGGATCCATGTGTGGTTTCTGAAGAGAACACACATGCAATGACTCTGGTTGTTGTTAGTAAAAAGAACACACATGCAATGACACTGGTGGATCCATAGGTGGATTGTGAAAAGAGCACACATGCAATGACTCTGGTTGTTGTTAGTAACAAGAACACACATGCAATACCACTAGGGGATCCTTGTGTGGTCTCTGAAGAGAACACACATTTCAATGACACTGGTGGATCCATATGTGGTATGTGAAAAGAACACACATGAAATGACTCTGGTTATTGTTAGTAAAAAAGCACAAATGAAATGACACTGGTGGATCCATAGGTGGATTGTGAAAAGAACACACATGCAATGACACTGGTTGTTGTTAGTAAAAGGAACACACATCCAATGACACTGGTGGATCCATGTGTGGTCTCCGAAGAGAACACACATTTCAATGACTCTGGTTGTTGTTAGTAAAAAGAACACACATGCAATGACTCTGTTTGTTGTTAGTAAAAAGAACACACATGCAATGACACTGGTGGACCCATATGTGGTATGCGAAAAGAACACACATGCAATGACTCTGGTTGTTTTTAGTAAAAAGAACACACATACAATGACACTGGTGGATCCATAGGTGGATTGTGAAAAGAGCACACATGCAATGACTCTGGTTGTTGTTAGTAACAAGAACACACATGCAATACCACTAGGGGATCCATGTGTGGTCTCTGAAGAGAACACACATTTCAATGACACTGGTGGATCCATATGAGGTATGTGAAAAGAACACACATGAAATGACTCTGGTTGTTGTTAGTAAAAAAGCACAAATGAAATGACTGGTGGATCCATAGCTGGATTGTGAAAAGAAGACACATGCAATGACACTGGTTGTTGTTAGTAAAAGGAACACACATGCAATGACACTGGTGGATCCATGTGTGGTCTCCGAAGAGAACACACATTTCAATGACTCTGGTTGTTGTTAGTAAAAAGAACACACATGCAATGACACTAGTGGATCCATGTGTGGTCTGAAGAAAGAACACATGCAATGACTCTGGTTGTTGTCGAGTAAAAAGAGCACACATGCAATAACACTGGTGGATCCATATGTGGTATGTGAAAAGAACACACATGCAATGACTCTTGTTGTTGTTAGTAAAAAGAACACACATGCAATGACACTAGTGGATCCATAGGTGGATTGTGAAAAGAGCACACATGCAATGACTCTGGTTGTTGTTAGTAACAAGAACACACATGCAATACCACTAGGGGATCCATGTGTGGTCTCTGAAGAGAACACACATTTCAATGACACTGGTGGATCCATATGTGGTATGTGAAAAGAACACACATGAAATGACTCTGGTTGTTATTAGTAAAAAAGCACCAATGAAATGACACTGGTGGATCCATAGGTGGATTGTGAAAAGAACACACATGCAATGACACTGGTTGTTGTTAGTAAAAGGAACACACATGCAATGACATTGGTGGATCCACGTGTGGTCTCCGAAGAGAACACACATTTCAATGACTCTGGTTGTTGTTAGTAAAAAGAACACACATGCAATGACACTAGTGGATCCATGTGTGGTTTCTGAAGAGAACACACATGCAATGACTCTGGTTGTTGTTAGTAAAAAGAACACACATGCAATGACACTGGTGGATCCATAGGTGGATTGTGAAAAGAGCACACATGCAATGACTCTGGTTGTTGTTAGTAACAAGAACACACATGCAATACAACTAGGGGTCCATGTGTGGTCTCTGAAGAGAACACACATTTCAATGACACTGGTGGATCCATATGTGGTATGTGAAAAGAACACACATGAAATGACTCTGGTTGTTGTTAGTAAAAAAGCACAAATGAAATGACACTGGTGGATCCATAGGTGGATTGTGAAAAGAACACACATGCAATGACACTGGTTGTTGTTAGTAAAAGGAACACACATGCAATGACACTGGTGGATCCATGTGTGGTCTCCGAAGAGAACACACATTTCAATGACTCTGGTTGTTGTTAGTAAAAAGAACACACATGCAATGACACTAGTGGATCCATGTGTGGTCTCTGAAGAGAACACACATGCAATGACTCTGGTTGTTGTTAGTAAAAAGAACACACATGCAATGACACTGGTGGATCCATATGTGGTATGTGAAAAGAACACACATGCAATGACTTTGGTTGTTGTTAGTAAAAAGAACACACATGCAATGACACTGGTGGATCCATAGGTGGATTGTGAAAAGAGCACACATGCAATGACTCTGGTTGTTGTTAGTAACAAGAACACACATGCAATACCACTAGGGGATCCATGTGTGGTCTCTGAAGAGAACACACATTTCAATGACACTGGTGGATCCATATGTGGTATGTGAAAAGAACACACATGAAATGACTCTGGTTGTTGTTAGTAAAAAAGCACAAATGAAATGACACTGGTGGATCCATAGGTGGATTGTGAAAACAAGACACATGCAATGACACTGGTTGTTGTTAGTAAAAGGAACACACATGCAATGACACTGGTGTATCCATGTGTGGTCTCCGAAGAGAACACACATTTCAATGACTCTGGTTGTTGTTAGTAAAAAGAACACACATGCAATGACACTAGTGGATCCATGTGTGGTCTCTGAAGAGAACACATGCAATGACTCTGGTTGTTGTTAGTAAAAAGATCACACATGCGATGACACTGGTGGATCCATAGGTGGATTGTGAAAAGAGCACACATGCAATGACTCTGGTTGTTGTTAGTAACAAGAACACACATGCAATACCACTAGGGGATCCATGTGTGGTCTCTGAAGAGAACACACATTTCAATGACACTGGTGGATCCATATGTGGTATGTGAAAAGAACACACATGAAATGACTCTGGTTGTTGTTAGTAAAAAAGCACAAATGAAATGACACTGGTGGATCCATAGGTGGATTGTGAAAAGAACACACATGCAATGACACTGGTTGTTGTTAGTAAAAAGAACACACATGCAATGACACTGGTGGATCCATGTGTGGTCTCCGAAGAGAACACACATTTCAATGACTCTGGTTGTTGTTAGTAAAAAGAACACACATGCAATGATACTAGTGGATCCATGTGTGGTCTCTGAAGAGACCACACATTCAATGACTCGGGTTGTTGTTAGTAAAAAGAACACACAAGCAATGACACTGGTGGATCCATATGTGGTATGTGAAAATAATACACATTTCAGTGACTCTGGTTGTTGTTAGTAAAAAGAACACACATGCAATGACACTGCTGGATCCATATGTGGATTGTGAAAAGAGCACACATGCAATGACTCTGGTTGTTGTTAGTAAAAAGAGCACACATGCAATCACACTGGTGGATCCTTAGGTGGATTGTGAAAAGAGCACACATGCAATGACTCGGTTGTTGTTAGAAAAAGAATACACATGCAATGACACTGGTGGATCCATAGGTGGATTGTGAAAAGAATACATGCAATGACACTGGTTGTTGTTAGTAAAAAGAACACACATGCAATGACTATGGTTGTTGTTAGTAAAAGAACACACATGCAATGACACTGATGGATACATAGGTGGATGTGAAAAGAGCACACATGCAATGACACTGTGAATCCATATGTGGTATGTGAAAAGAACACATGCAATGACTCTGGTATTTGTTAGTAACAAGAACACACGCAATAACACTGTTGGATCCATGTGTGGTCTTTGAAGAGAACACACATTTCAATTATCTGGTGGATCCATATGTGGTATGTGAAAAGAACACACATGAAATGACTCTGGTTGTTGTTAGTAAAAAAGCACACATGCAACGACACTGGTGGATCCATTGGTGGATTCTGAAAAGAACACACATGCAATGACACTGGTGGATCCATAGGTGGATTTTGAAAAGAACACACATGCAACGACACTGGTGGATCCATATGTGGTATGTGAAAAGAACACACATGCAATGACTCTGGTAGTTGTTAGTAACAAGAACACACATGCAATAACACTGTGGTGGTCCACGTGTGGTCTCTGAAGAGAACACACATTTCAATGACACTGTGGATCCATATGTGGTATGTGAAAGAACACATCAAATGACTCTAGTGGATCCATGTGTGGTCTATGAAGAGAACGCACATTTCAATGACTCTGGTTGTTAGTAAAAATAACACACATGCAATGAGACTGGTGGATCCATGTGTGGTCTTTGAACAGAACACACATGCAATGACTGTGGTTGTTGTTAGTAAAAAGAGCACACATGCAATGACACTGGTGGATCCATATGTGGTATGTGAAAATAACACACATGCAATGACTCTTGTTGTTGTTAGTAAAAAGAACACACATGCAATGACACTGGTGGATCCATAGGTGGATTGTGAAAAGAGCACACATGCAATGACTCTGGTTGTTGTTAGTAACAAGAACACACATGCAATACCACTAGGGGATCCATGCGTGGTCTCTGAAGAGAACACACATTTCAATGACACTGGTGGATCCATATGTGGTATGGGAAAAGAACACACATGAAATGACTCTGGTTGTTATTAGTAAAAAAGCACCAATGAAATGACACTGGTGGATCCATAGGTGGATTGTGAAAAGAACACACATGCAATGACACTGTTGTTGTTAGTAAAAGGAACACACATGCAATGACATTGGTGGATCACGTGTGGTCTCGAAGAGAACACACATTTCAATGACTCTGGTTGTTGTTAGTAAAAAGAACACACATGCAATGCACTAGTGGATCCATGTGTGGTTTCTGAAGAGAACACACATGCAATGACTGGTTGTTGTTAGTAAAAAGAACACACATGTAATGACACTGGTGGATCCATAGGTGGATTGTGAAAAGAGCACACATGCAATGACTCTGGTTGTTGTTAGTAACAAGAACACACATGCAATACCACTAGGGGATCCATGTGTGGTCTCTGAAGAGAACACACATTTCAATGACACTGGTGGATCCATATGTGGTATGTGAAAAGAACACACATGAAATGACTCTGTTGTTGTTAGTAAAAAAAAGCACAAATGAAATGACACTGGTGGATCCATAGGTGGATTGTGAAAAGAACACACATGCAATGACACTGGTTGTTGTTAGTAAAAGGAACACACATGCAATGACATTGGTGGATCCATGTATGGTCTCCAAAGAGAACACACATTTCAATGACTCGGTTGTTGTTAGTAAAAGAACACACATGCAATGACAGTACTGGATCCATGTGTGGTCTCTGAAGAGAACACACATGCAATGACTCTGGTTCTTGTTAGTAAAAAGAACACACATGCAATGACACTGGTGGATCCATATGTGGTATGTGAAAATAATACACATTTCAATGACTCTGGTTGATGATAGTAAAAAGAAAACACATGCAATGACACCGGTGGATCCATATGTGGATTGTGAAAAGATCACACATGCAATGACTGTTGTTGTTAGTAAAAAGAACACACATGCAATCACACTGGTGGATCCATATGTGGATTGTGAAAAGAGCACACATGCAATGACTGGTTGTTGTTAGAAAAAGAATACACATGCAATGACACTGGTGGATCCATAGGTGGATTGTGAAAAGAATACACATGCAATGACACTGGTTGTTGTTAGTAAAAAGAACACACATGCAATGACTATGGTTGTTGTTAGTAAAAAGAACACACATGCAATGACACTGGTGGATCCATAGGTGGATGTGAAAAGAGCACACATGCAATGACACTGGAGAATCCATATGTGGTATGTGAAAAGAACACACATGCAATGACTCTGGTATTTGTTAGTAACAAGAACACACATGCAATAACACTGTTGGATCCATGTGTGGTCTCTGAAGAGAACACACATTTCAATTATACTGGTGGATCCATATGTGGTATGTGAAAAGAACACACATGAAATGACTGTTGTTGTTAGTAAAAAGCACACATGCAACGACACTGGTGGATCCATTGGTGGATTCTGAAAAGAACACACATGCAATGACACTGGTGGATCCATAGGTGGATTGTGAAAAGAACACACATGCAACGACACTGGTGGATCCATATGTGGTATGTGAAAAGAACACACATGCAATGACTCTGGTAGTTGTTAGTAACAAGAACACACATGCAATAACACTGGTGGTTCCACGTGTGGTCTCTGAAGAGAACACACATTTCAATGACACTGGTGGATCCATATGTGGTATGTGAAAAGAACACACATCAAATGACTCTAGTGGATCCATGTGTGGTCTATGAAGAGAACGCACATTTCAATGACTCTGGTTGTTAGTAAAAATAACACACATGCAATGAGACTGGTGGATCCATGTGTGGTCTTTGAAGAGAACACACATGCAATGACTGTGGTTGTTGTTAGTAAAAAGAGCACACATGCAATGACACTGGTGGATCCATATGTGGTATGTGAAAAGAACACACATGCAATGACTCTTGTTGTTGTTAGTAAAAAGAACACACATGCAATGACACTGGTGGATCCATAGGTGGATTGTGAAAAGAGCACACATGCAATGACTCTGGTTGTTGTTAGTAACAAGAACACACATGCAATACCACTAGGGGATCCATGTGTGGTCTCTGAAGAGAACACACATTTCAATGACACTGGTGGATCCATATGTGGTATGGGAAAAGAACACACATGAAATGACTCTGGTTGTTATTAGTAAAAAAGCACCAATGAAATGACACTGGTGGATCCATAGGTGGATTGTGAAAAGAACACACATGCAATGACACTGGTTGTTGTTAGTAAAAGGAACACACATGCAATGACATTGGTGGATCCACGTGTGGTCTCCGAAGAGAACACACATTTCAATGACTCTGGTTGTTGTTAGTAAAAAGAACACACATGCAATGCACTAGTGGATCCATGTGTGGTTTCTGAAGATAACACACATGCAATGACTGGTTGTTGTTAGTAAAAGAACACACATGCAATGACACTGGTGGATCCATAGGTGGATTGTGAAAAGAGCACACATGCAATGACTCTGGTTGTTGTTAGTAACAAGAACACACATGCAATACCACTAGGGGATCCATGTGTGGTCTCTGAAGAGAACACACATTTCAATGACACTGGTGGATCCATATGTGGTATGTGAAAAGAACACACATGAAATGACTCTGGTTGTTGTTAGTAAAAAAGCACAAATGAAATGACACTGGTGGATCCATAGGTGGATTGTGAAAAGAACACACATGCAATGACACTGGTTGTTGTTAGTAAAGGGACACACATGCAATGACACTGGTGGATCCATGTGTGGTCTCCGAAGAGAACACACATTTCAATGACTCTGGTTGTTGTTAGTAAAAAGAACACACATGCAATGATACTAGTGGATCCATGTGTGGTCTCTGAAGAGAACACACATGCAATGCCTCTGGTTCTTGTTAGTAAAAAGAACACACATGCAATGACACTGGTGGATCCATATGTGGTATGTGAAAATAATACACATTTCAATGACTCTGGTTGTTGTTAGTAAAAAGAACACACATGCAATGACACTGGTGGATCCATATGTGGATTGTGAAAAGATCACACATGCAATGACTGTGGTTGTTGTTAGTAAAAAGAACACACATGCAATCACATTGGTGGATCCTTAGGTGGATTGTGAAAAGAGCACACATGCAATGACTCTGGTTGTTGTTAGAAAAAAGAATACACATGCAATGACACTGGTGGATCCATAGGTGGATTGTGAAAAGAATACACATGCAATGACACTGGTTGTTGTTAGTAAAAAGAACACACATGCAATGACTATGGTTGTTGTTAGTAAAAAGAACACACATGCAATGACACTGGTGGATCCACAGGTGGATGTGAAAAGAGCACACATGCAATGACACTGGAGAATCCATATGTGGTATGTGAAAAGAACACACATGCAATGACTCTGGTATTTGTTAGTAACAAGAACACACATGCAATAACACTGTTGGATCCATGTGTGGTCTCTGAAGAGAACACACATTTCAATTATACTGGTGGATCCATATGTGGTATGTGAAAAGAACACACATGAAATGACTCTGGTTGTTGTTAGTAAAAAAAGCACACATGCAACGACACTGGTGGATCCATTGGTGGATTCTGAAAAGAACACACATGCAATGACACTGGTGGATCCATAGGTGGATTGTGAAAAGAACACACATGCAACGACACTGGTGGATCCATATGTGGTATGTGAAAAGAACACACATGCAATGACTCTAGTAGTTGTTAGTAACAAGAACACACATGCAATAACACTGGTGGTTCCATGTGTGGTCTCTGAAGAGAACACACATTTCAATGACACTGGTGGATCCATATGTGGTATGTGAAAAGAACACACATCAAATGACTCTGGTAGATCCATGTGTGGTCTATGAAGAGAACGCACATTTCAATGACTCTGGTTGTTAGTAAAAAGAACACACATGCAATGAGACTGGTGGATCCATGTGTGGTCTTTGAAGAGAACACACATGCAATGACTGTGGTTGTTGTTAGTAAAAAGAACACACATGCAATGACACTGGTGGATCCATATGTGGTATGTGAAAAGAACACACATGCAATGACTCTTGTTGTTGTTAGTAAAAAGAACACACATGCAATGACACTGGTGGATCCATAGGTGGATTGTGAAAAGAGCACACATGCAATGACTCTGGTTGTTGTTAGTAACAAGGACACACATGCAATACCACTAGGGGATCCATGTGTGGTCTCTGAGAGAACACATTTCAATGACACTGTGGATCCATATGTGGTATGTTAAAAGAACACACATGAAATGCCTCGGGTTATTTTTAGTAAAAAATCACAAATGAAATGACACTGGTGGATCCATAGGTGGATTGTGAAAAGAACACACATGCAATGACACTGGTTGTTGTTAGTAAAAGGAACACACATCCAATGACATCAGGATCCATGTGTGGTCTCCAAGAGAACACACATTTCAATGACTCGTTGTTGTTAGTAAAAGAACACACATGCAATGACTCTGTTTGTTGTTAGTAAAAAGAACACACATGCAATGACACTGTGGATCCATATGTGGTGCGAAAAGAACACACATGCAATGACTCGGGTTGTTGTTAGTAAAAAGAACACACATACAATGACACTGGTGGATCCATAGGTGGATTGTGAAAAGAGCACACATGCAATGATTCTGGTTGTTGTTAGTAACAAGAACACACATGCAATACCACTAGGGGATCCATGTGTGGTCTCTGAAGAGAACACACATTTCAATGACACTGGTGGATCCATATGTGGTATGTGAAAAGAACACACATGAAATGACTCTGGTTGTTATTAGTAAAAAAGCACCAATGAAATGACACTGGTAGATCCATAGGTCGATTGTGAAAAGAACACACATGCAATGACACTGGTTGTTGTTAGTAAAAGGAACACACATGCATTGACATTGGTGGATCCACGTGTGGTCTCCGAAGAGAACACACATTTCAATGACTCTGGTTGTTGTTAGTAAAAAGAACACACATGCAATGACACTAGTGGATCCATGTGTGGTTTCTGAAGAGAACTAACATGCAATGACTCTGGTTGTTGTTAGTAAAAAGAGCACACATGCAATGACACTGGAGAATCCATATGTGGTATGTGAAAAGAGCACACATGCAATGACTCTGGTTGTTGTTAGTAACAAGAACACACATGCAATACCACTAGGGGATCCTTGTGTGGTCTCTGAAGAGAACACACATTTCAATGACTCTGGTTGTTGTTAGTAAAAAGAACACACATGCAATGACACTGGTGGATCCATATGTGGTATGTGAAAATAATACACATTTCAATGACTCTGATTGTTGTTAGTAAAAAGAACACACATGCAATGACACTGGTGGATCCATATGTGGATTGTGAAAAGATCACACATGCAATGACTGTGGTTGTTGTTAGTAAAAAGAACACACATGCAATCACATTGGTGGATCCTTAGGTGGATTGTGAAAAGAGCACACATGCAATGACTCTGGTTGTTGTTAGAAAAAGAATACACATGCAATGACACTGTGGATCCATAGGTGGATTGTGAAAGAACACACATGCAATGACACTGGTTGTTGTTAGTAAAAAGAACACACATGCAATGACTATGGTTGTTGTTAGTAAAAAGAACACACATGCAATGACACTGTTGGACCCACAGGTGGATGTGAAAAGAGCACACATGCAATGACACTAGAGAATCCATATGTGGTATGTGAAAAGAACACACATGCAATGACTCTGGTATTTGTTAGTAACAAGAACACACATGCAATAACACTGTTGGATCCATGTGTGGTCTCTGAAGAGAACACACATTTCAATTATACTGGTGGATCCATATGTGGTATGTGAAAAGAACACACATGAAATGACTCTGGTTGTTGTTAGTAAAAAAAGCACACATGCAACGACACTGGTGGATCCATTGGTGGATTCTGAAAAGAACACACATGGAATGACACTGGTGGATCCATAGGTGGATTATGAAAAGGACACACATGCAACGACACTGGTGGATCCATATGTGGTATGTGAAAAGAACACACATGCAATGACTCTGGTAGTTGTTAGTAACGAGAACACACATGCAATAACATCAGTGGTTCCATGTGTGGTCTCAAGAGAACACACATTTCAATGACACTGGTGGATCCATATGTGGTATGTGAAAAGAACACACATCAAATGACTCGTAGATCTATGTGTGGTCTATGAAGAGAACGCATTTCAATGACTCGTTGTTAGTAAAAAGAACACACATGCAATGAGATCGGTGGATCCATGTGTGGTCTTTGAAGAGAACACACATGCAATGACTGGTTGTTGTTAGTAAAAAGAACACACATGCAATGACACTGTGGATCCATATGTGGTATGTGAAAAGAACACACATGCAATGACTCTTGTTGTTGTTAGTAAAAGAACACACATGCAATGACACTGTGGATCCATAGGTGGATTGTGAAAAGAGCACACATGCAATGACTCGTTGTTGTTAGTAACAAGGACACACATGCAATACCACTAGGGGATCCATGTGTGGTCTCTGAAGAGAACGCACATTTCAATGACACTGGTGGATCCATATGTGGTATGTGAAAAGAACACACATGAAATCACTCTGTTATTGTTAGTAAAATTAGCATAAATGAAATGACACTGGTGGATCCATAGGTGGATTGTGAAAAGAACACACATGCAATGACACTGGTTGTTGTTAGTAAAAGGAACACACATCCAATGACATCAGGATCCATGTGGTCTCCAAGAGAACACACATTTCAATGACTCTGGTTGTTGTTAGTAAAAAGAACACACATGCAATGACTCTGCTTGTTGTTAGTAACAAGAACACACATGCAATGACACTAGTTGATCCATATGTGGTATGCGAACAGAACACACATGCAATGACTCGGGTTGTTGTTAGTAAAAAGAACACACATACAATGACACTGGTGGATCCATAGGTGGATTGTGAAAAGAGCACACATGCAATGATTCTGGTTGTTGTTAGTAACAAGAACACACATGCAATACCACTAGGGGATCCATGTGTGGTCTCTGAAGAGAACACACATTTCAATGACACTGGTGGATCCATATGTGGTATGTGAAAAGAACACACATGAAATGACTCTTGTTACTAGTAAAAAGCACCAATGAAATGACACTGTGGATCCATAGGTCGATTGTGAAAAGAACACACATGCAATGACACTGGTTGTTGTTAGTAAAAGGAACACACATGCATTGACATTGGTGGATCCACGTGTGGTCTCCGAAGAGAACACACATTTCAATGACTCTGGTTGTTGTTAGTAAAAAGAACACACATGCAATGACACTAGTGGATCCATGTGTGGTTTCTGAAGAGAACTAACATGCAATGACTCGTTGTTGTTAGTAAAAGAGCACACATGCAATGACACTGGAGAATCCATATGTGGTATGTGAAAAGAGCACACATGCAATGACTCACGTTGTTGTTAGTAACAAGAACACACATGCAATTCCTCTAGTGGATCTTTGTGTGGTCTCTGAAGAGAACACACATTTCAATGACTCTGGTTGTTGTTAGTAAAAAGAACACACATGCAATGACACTGGTGGATCCATATGTGGTATGTGAAAATAATACACATTTCAATGACTCTGATTGTTGTTAGTAAAAAGAACACACATGCAATGACACTGGTGGATCCATATGTGGATTGTGAAAAGATCACACATGCAATGACTGTGGTTGTTGTTAGTAAAAAGAACACACATGCAATCACATTGGTGGATCCTTAGGTGGATTGTGAAAAGAGCACACATGCAATGACTCTGGTTGTTGTTAGAAAAAGAATACACATGCAATGACACTGGTGGATCCATAGGTGGATTGTGAAAAGAATTAACATGCAATGACACTGGTTGTTGTTAGTAAAAAGAACACACATGCAATGACTATGGTTGTTGTTAGTAAAAAGAACACACATGCAATGACACTGGTGGATCCACAGGTGGATGTGAAAAGAGCACACATGCAATGACACTGGAGAATCCATATGTGGTATGTGAAAAGAACACACATGCAATGACTCTGGTATTTGTTAGTAACAAGAACACACATGCAATAACATCATGGATCCATGTGTGGTCTCAAGAGAACACACATTTCAATTATACTGGTGGATCCATATGTGGTATGTGAAAAGAACACACATGAAATGACTCGTTGTTGTTAGTATAAAAAGCACAAATTCAACGACTGTTTTGGATCGTTTGGTGGATTCTGAAAATAACACCCATGGACTGACACTGGTGGATCCATTGGTTGATTATGAAAAGTACACACATGCAACGACACTGGTGGATCCATATGTGGTATGTGAAAAGAACACACATGCAATGACTCGTAGTTGTTAGTAACGAACACACATGCAATAACACTGGTGGTTCCATGTGTGGTCTCTAAAGAGAACACACATTTCAATGACACTGTGGATCCATATGTGGTATGTGAAAAGAACACACATCAAATGACTGGTAGATCCATGTGGTCTATGAAGAGAACGCACATTTCAATGACTCTGGTTGTTAGTAAAAAGAACACACATGCAATGAGATCGTGGATCCATGTGTGGTCTTTGAAGAGAACACACATGCAATGACTGTGGTTGTTAGTAAAAAGAACACATGCAATGACACACTGGTGGATCCATATGTGGTATGTGAAAGAACACACATGCAATGACTCTTGTTGTTGTTAGTAAAAGAACACACATGCAATGACACCGGTGGATTCATAGGTGGATTGTGAAAAGAGCACACATGCAATGACTCTGGTTGTTGTTAGTAACAAGAACACACATGCAAAACCACTAGGGGATAAATGTGTGGTCTCTGAAGAGAACACACATTTCAATGAACCATTTGGATCAATATGTGGTATGAGAAAAGAACAAACATGAAATGACTCTGGATGTTGTTAGTAAAAAAGCACAAATGAAATGACACTGGTGGATCCATAGGTGGATTGTGAAAAGAACACACATGCAATCACACTGGTTGTTGTTAGTAAAAGGAACACACATGCAATGAGATCAGGATCCATGTGGTCTCCAAGAGAACACATTTCAATGACTCGTTGTTGTTAGTAAAAGAACACATGCAATGACTCTTTTGTTGTTAGTAAAAGAACACACATGCAATGACACTGGTGGATCCATATGTGGTATGAAAAGAACACACATGCAATGACTACGGTTGTTGTTAGTAAAAACACACATGCAATGACACTGTGGATCCATAGGTGGATTGTGAAAAGAGCACACATGCAATGATTACAGTTGTTAGTAACAAGAACACACATGCAATACCACTAGGGGATCCATGTGTGGTCTCTGAAGAGAACACATTTCAATGACACTGTGGATCCATATGTGGTATGTGAAAAGAACACACATGAAATGACTCTTATTGTTAGTAAAAAGCACAAATGAAATGACACTGGTGGATCCATAGGTGGATTGTGAAAAGAACACACATGCAATGACACTGGTTGTTGTTAGTAAAAGGAACACACATCCAATGACACTGGTGGATCCATGTGTGGTCTCCGAAGAGAACACACATTTCAATGACTCTGGTTGTTGTTAGTAAAAAGAACACACATGCAATGACTCTGTTTGTTGTTAGTAAAAAGAACACACATGCAATGACACTGGTGGATCCATATGTGGTATGGGAAAAGAACACACATGCAATGACTCTTGTTGTTAGTAAAAAGAACACACATACAATGACACTGTGGATCCATAGGTGGATTGTGAAAAGAGCACACATGCAATGATTCTGGTTGTTGTTAGTAACAAGAACACACATGCAATACCACTAGGGGATCCATGTGTGGTCTCTGAAGAGAACACACATTTCAATGACACTGGTGGATCCATATGTGGTATGTGAAAAGAACACACATGAAATGACTCTGGTTGTTATTAGTAAAAAAGCACCAATGAAATGACACTGGTGGATCCATAGGTCGATTGTGAAAAGAACACACATGCAATGACACTGGTTGTTGTTAGTAAAAGGAACACACATGCATTGACATTGGTGGATCCACGTGTGGTCTCCGAAGAGAACACACATTTCAATGACTCTGGTTGTTGTTAGTAAAAAGAACACACATGCAATGACACTAGTGGATCCATGTGTGGTTTCTGAAGAGAACACACATGCAATGACTCTGGTTGTTGTTAGTAAAAAGAACACACATGCAATGACACTGGTGGATCCATAGGTGGATGTGAAAAGAGCACACATGCAATGACACTGGAGAATCCATATGTGGTATGTGAAAAGAACACACATGCAATGACTCTGGTATTTGTTAGTAACAAGAACACACATGCAATAACACTGTTGGATCCATGTGTGGTCTCTGAAGAGAACACACATTTCAATTATACTGGTGGATCCATATGTGGTATGTGAAAAGAACACACATGAAATGACTCTGGTTGTTGTTAGTAAAAAAAACACACATGCAACGACACTGGTGGATCCATTGGTGGATTCTGAAAAGAACACACATGCAATGACACTAGTGGATCCATAGGTGGATTGTGAAAAGAACACACATGCAACGACACTGGTGGATCCATATGTGGTATGTGAAAAGAACACACATGCAATGACTCTAGTAGTTGTTAGTAACAAGAACACACATGCAATAACACTGGTGGTTCCATGTGTGGTCTCTGAAGAGAACACACATTTCAATGACACTGGTGGATCCATATGTGGTATGTGAAAAGAACACACATCAAATGACTCTGGTAGATCCATGTGTGGTCTATGAAGAGAACGCACATTTCAATGACTCTGGTTGTTAGTAAAAAGAACACACATGCAATGAGACTGGTGGATCCATGTGTGGTCTTTGAAGAGAACACACATGCAATGACTGTGGTTGTTGTTAGTAAAAAGAACACACATGCAATGACACGGTGGATCCATATGGTATGTGAAAAGAACACACATGCAATGACTCTTGTTGTTGTTAGTAAAAAGAACACACATGCAATGACACTGGTGGATCCATAGGTGGATTGTGAAAAGAGCACACATGCAATGACTCTGGTTGTTGTTAGTAACAAGGACACACATGCAATACCACTAGGGGATCCATGTGTGGTCTCTGAAGAGAACGCACATTTCAATGACACTGGTGGATCCATATGTGGTATGTGAAAAGAACACACATGAAATGACTCTGGTTATTGTTAGTAAAAAAGCACAAATGAAATGACACTGGTGGATCCATAGGTGGATTGTGAAAAGAACACACATGCAATGACACTGGTTGTTGTTAGTAAAAGGAACACACATCCAATGACATCAGGATCCATGTGGTCTCCAAGAGAACACACATTTCAATGACTCTAGTTGTTGTTAGTAAAAAGAACACACATGCAATGACTCTGTTTGTTGTTAGTAAAAAGAACACACATGCAATGACACTGGTGGATCCATATGTGGTATGCGAAAAGAACACACATGCAATGACTCTGGTTGTTGTTAGTAAAAAGAACACACATACAATGACACTGGTGGATCCATAGGTGGATTGTGAAAAGAGCACACATGCAATGATTCTGGTTGTTGTTAGTAACAAGAACACACATGCAATACCACTAGGGGATCCATGTGTGGTCTCAAGAGAACACACATTTCAATGACACTGTGGATCCATATGTGGTATGTGAAAAGAACACACATGAAATGACTCTGTTGTTATTAGTAAAAAGCACCAATGAAATGACACTGTAGATCCATAGGTCGACTGTGAAAAGAACACACATGCAATGACACTGGTTGTTGTTAGTAAAAGGAACACACATGCATTGACATTGGTGGATCCATGTGGTCTCCGAAGAGAACACACATTTCAATGACTCTGGTTGTTGTTAGTAAAAAGAACACACATGCAATGACACTAGTGGATCCATGTGTGGTTTCTGAAGAGAACTAACATGCAATGACTCTGGTTGTTGTTAGTAAAAAGAGCACACATGCAATGACACTGGAGAATCCATATGTGGTATGTGAAAAGAGCACATGCAATGACTCGTTGTTGTTAGTAACAAGAACACACATGCAATACCACTGGGGATCCTTGTGTGGTCTCTGAGAGAACACACATTTCAATGACTCTGGTTGTTGTCAAGAAAAGAACACACATGCAATGACACTGGTGGATCCATATGTGGTATGTGAAAAGAACACACATTACATTGACTCAATTTGTTTTTAGTAAAAGAACACACATGCAATGACACTGGTGGATCCATATGTGGATTGTGAAAAGATCACACATGCAATGACTGTGGTTGTTGTTAGTAAAAAGAACACACATGCAATCACATTGGTGGATCCTTAGGTGGATTGTGAAAAGAGCACACATGCAATGACTCTGGTTGTTGTTAGAAAAAGAATACACATGCAATGACACTGGTGGATCCATAGGTGGATTGTGAAAAGAATACACATGCAATGACACTGGTTGTTGTTAGTAAAAAGAACACACATGCAATGACTATGGTTGTTGTTAGTAAAAAGAACACACATGCAATGACACTGGTGGATCCACAGGTGGATGTGAAAAGAGCACACATGCAATGACACTGGAGAATCCATATGTGGTATGTGAAAAGAACACACATGCAATGACTCTGGTATTTGTTAGTAACAAGAACACACATGCAATAACACTGTTGGATCCATGTGTGGTCTCTGAAGAGAACACACATTTCAATTATACTGGTGGATCCATATGTGGTATGTGAAAAGAACACACATGAAATGACTCTGGTTGTTGTTAGTAAAAAAAGCACACATGCAACGACACTGGTGGATCCATTGGTGGATTCTGAAAAGAACACACATGGAATGACACTGGTGGATCCATAGGTGGATTATGAAAAGAACACACATGCAACGACACTGGTGGATCCATATGTGGTATGTGAAAAGAACACACATGCAATGACTCTGGTAGTTGTTAGTAACGAGAACACACATGCAATAACACTGGTGGTTCCATGTGTGGTCTCTGAAGAGAACACACATTTCAATGACACTGGTGGATCCATATGTGGTATGTGAAAAGAACACACATCAAATGACTCTGGTAGATCTATGTGTGGTCTATGAAGAGAACGCACATTTCAATGACTCTGGTTGTTAGTAAAAAGAACACACATGCAATGAGACTGGTGGATCCATGTGTGGTCTTTGAAGAGAACACACATGCAATGACTGTGGTTGTTGTTAGTAAAAAGAACACACATGCAATGACACTGGTGGATCCATATGTGGTATGTGAAAAGAACACACATGCAATGACTCTTGTTGTTGTTAGTAAAAATAACACACATGCAATGACACTGGTGGATCCATAGGTGGATTGTGAAAAGAGCACACATGCAATGACTCTGGTTGTTGTTAGTAACAAGGACACACATGCAATACCACTAGGGGATCCATGTGTGGTCTCTGAAGAGAACGCACATTTCAATGACACTGGTGGATCCATATGTGGTATGTGAAAAGAACACACATGAAATGACTCTGGTTATTGTTAGTAAAAAAGCACAAATGAAATGACACTGGTGGATCCATAGGTGGATTGTGAAAAGAACACACATGCAATCACACTGGTTGTTGTTAGTAAAAGGAACACATCCAATGACATCAGGATCCATGTGTGGTCTCCAAGAGAACACACATTTCAATGACTCTGGTTGTTGTTAGTAAAAAGAACACACATGCAATGACTCTGTTTGTTGTTAGTAAAAAGAACACACATGCAATGACACTGGTGGATCCATATGTGGTATGCGAAAAGAACACACATGCAATGACTCGGGTTGTTGTTAGTAAAAAGAACACACATACAATGACACTGGTGGATCCATAGGTGGATTGTGAAAAGAGCACACATGCAATGATTCTGGTTGTTGTTAGTAACAAGAACACACATGCAATACCACTAGGGGATCCATGTGTGGTCTCTGAAGAGAACACACATTTCAATGACACTGGTGGATCCATATGTGGTATGTGAAAAGAACACACATGAAATGACTCTGGTTGTTACTAGTAAAAAAGCACCAATGAAATGACACTGGTGGATCCATAGGTCGATTGTGAAAAGAACACACATGCAATGACACTGGTTGTTGTTAGTAAAAGGAACACACATGCATTGACATTGGTGGATCCACGTGTGGTCTCCGAAGAGAACACACATTTCAATGACTCTGGTTGTTGTTAGTAAAAAGAACACACATGCAATGACACTAGTGGATCCATGTGTGGTTTCTGAAGAGAACTAACATGCAATGACTCTGGTTGTTGTTAGTAAAAAGAGCACACATGCAATGACACTGGAGAATCCATATGTGGTATGTGAAAAGAGCACACATGCAATGACTCTGGTTGTTGTTAGTAACAAGAACACACATGCAATACCACTAGGGGATCCTTGTGTGGTCTCTGAAGAGAACACACATTTCAATGACTCTGGTTGTTAGTAAAAAGAACACACATGCAATGACACTGGTGGATCCATATGTGGTATGTGAAAATAATACACATTTCAATGACTCTGATTGTTGTTAGTAAAAAGAACACACATGCAATGACACTGGTGGATCCATATGTGGATTGTGAAAAGATCACACATGCAATGACTGTGGTTGTTGTTAGTAAAAAGAACACACATGCAATCACATTGGTGGATCCTTAGGTGGATTGTGAAAAGAGCACACATGCAATGACTCTGGTTGTTGTTAGAAAAAGAATACACATGCAATGACACTGGTGGATCCATAGGTGGATTGTGAAAAGAATTAACATGCAATGACACTGGTTGTTGTTAGTAAAAAGAACACACATGCAATGACTATGGTTGTTGTTAGTAAAAAGAACACACATGCAATGACACTGTGGATCCAGGTGGATGTGAAAAGAGCACACATGCAATGACACGGAGAATCCATATGTGGTATGTGAAAAGAACACACATGCAATGACTCGGTATTTGTTAGTAACAAGAACACACATGCAATAACACTGTTGGATCCATGTGTGGTCTCTGAAGAGAACACACATTTCAATTATACTGGTGGATCCATATGTGGTATGTGAAAAGAACACACATGAAATGACTCTGGTTGTTGTTAGTAAAAAAAGCACACATGCAACGACACTGGTGGATCCATTTGTGGATTCAAAAGAACACACATGGAATGACACTGTGGATCCATAGGTGGATTATGAAAAGAACACGCATGCAACGACACTGGTGGATCCATATGTGGTATGTGAAAAGAACACACATGCAATGACTCGTAGTTGTTAGTAACGAGAACACACATGCAATAACATCAGGGTTCCATGTGTGGTCTCTCAAGAGAACACACATTTCAATGACACTGTGGATCCATATGTGGTATGTGAAAAGAACACACATCAAATGACTCTGGTAGATCTATGTGTGGTCTATGAAGAGAACGCACATTTCAATGACTCTGGTTGTTAGTAAAAAGAACACACATGCAATGAGACTGGTGGATCCATGTGTGGTCTTTTAAGAGAACACATGCAATGACTGTGGTTGTTGTTAGTAAAAAGAACACACATGCAATGACACTGGTGGATCCATATGTGGTATGTGAAAAGAACACACATGCAATGACTCTTGTTGTTGTTAGTAAAAAGAACACACATGCAATCACACTGTGGATCCATAGGTGGATGTTGAAAAGAGCACACATGCAATGACTCTGGTTGTTGTTAGTAACAAGGACACACATGCAATACCACTAGGGGATCCATGTGTGGTCTCTGAAGAGAACGCACATTTCAATGACACTGGTGGATCCATATGTGGTATGTGAAAAGAACACACATGAAATGACTCTGGTTATTGTTAGTAAAAAAGCACAAATGAAATGACACTGGTGGATCCATAGGTGGATTGTGAAAAGAACACACATGCAATGACACTGGTTGTTGTAAAAAGGAACACACATCCAATGACATCAGGATCCATGTGTGGTCTCCAAGAGAACACACATTTCTATGACTTGTTGTTGTTAGTAAAAAGAACACACATGCAATGACTCTGTTTGTTGTTAGTAAAAAGAACACACATGCAATGACACTGGTGGATCCATATGTGGTATGCGAAAAGAACACACATGCAATGACTCGGGTTGTTGTTAGTAAAAAGAACACACATACAATGACACTGGTGGATCCATAGGTGGATTGTGAAAAGAGCACACATGCAATGATTCTGGTTGTTGTTAGTAACAAGAACACACATGCAATACCACTAGGGGATCCATGTGTGGTCTCTGAAGAGAACACACATTTCAATGACACTGGTGGATCAATATGTGGTATGTGAAAAGAACACACATGAAATGACTCGTTGTTACTAGTAAAAAGCACCAATGAAATGACACTGTGGATCCATAGGTCGATTGTGAAAAGAACACACATGCAATGACACTGGTTGTTGTTAGTAAAAGGAACACACATGCATTGACATTGGTGGATCCACGTGGTCTCCAAGAGAACACACATTTCAATGACTCGTTGTTGTTAGTAAAAGAACACACATGCAATGACACTCTGGATCCATGTGTGGTTTCAAGAGAACTAACATGCAATGACTCTGGTTGTTGTTAGTAAAAGAGCACACATGCAATGACACTGGAGAATCCATATGTGGTATGTGAAAAGAGCACACATGCAATGACTCTGGTTGTTGTTAGTAACAAGAACACACATGCAATACCACTAGGGGATCCTTGTGTGGTCTCTGAAGAGAACACACATTTCAATGACTCTGGTTGTTGTTAGTAAAAAGAACACACATGCAATGACACTGGTGGATCCATATGTGGTATGTGAAAATAATACACATTTCAATGACTCTGATTGTTGTTAGTAAAAAGAACACACATGCAATGACACTGTGGATCCATATGTGGATTGTGAAAGATCACACATGCAATGACTGTGGTTGTTGTTAGTAAAAAGAACACACATGCAATCACATTGGTGGATCCTTAGGTGGATTGTGAAAAGAGCACACATGCAATGACTCTGGTTGTTGTTAGAAAAAGAATACACATGCAATGACACTGGTGGATCCATAGGTGGATTGTGAAAAGAATTAACATGCAATGACACTGGTTGTTGTTAGTAAAAAGAACACACATGCAATGACTATGGTTGTTGTTAGTAAAAAGAACACACATGCAATGACACTGGTGGATCCAGGTGGATGTGAAAGATCACACATGCAATGACACTGGAGAATCCATATGTGGTATGTGAAAAGAACACACATGCAATGACTCTGGTATTTGTTAGTAACAAGAACACACATGCAATAACACTGTTGGATCCATGTGTGGTCTCTGAAGAGAACACACATTTCAATTATACTGGTGGATCCATATGTGGTATGTGAAAAGAACACACATGAAATGACTCTGGTTGTTGTTAGTAAAAAGAACACATGCAACGACATGGTGGATCCATTGGTGGATTTCAAAGAACACACATGGAATGACACTGGTGGATCCATAGGTGGATTATGAAAAGAACACACATGCAAGGACACTGTGGATCCATATGTGGTATGTGAAAAGAACACACATGCAATGACTCTGGTAGTTGTTAGTAACGAGAACACACATGCAATAACACTGGTGGTTCCATGTGTGGTATCTAAAGAGAACACACATTTCAATGACACTGGTGGATCCATATGTGGTATGTGAAAAGAACACACATCAAATGACTCTGGTAGATCCATGTGTGGTCTATGAAGAGAACGCACATTTCAATGACTCTGGTTGTTAGTAAAAGAACACACATGCAATGAGATCGGTGGATCCATGTGTGGTCTTTGAAGAGAACACACATGCAATGACTGTGGTTGTTAGTAAAAGAACACACATGCAATGACACTGGTGGATCAATATGTGGTATGTGAAAAGAACACACATGCAATGACTCTTGTTGTTGTTAGTAAAAAGAACACACATGCAATGACACTGGTGGATTCATAGGTGGATTGTGAAAAGAGCACACATGCAATGACTCTGGTTGTTGTTAGTAACAAGAACACACATGCAATACCACTAGGGGATCCATGTGTGGTCTCTGAAGAGAACGCACATTTCAATGACACTGGTGGATCCATATGTGGTATGTGAAAAGAACAAACATGAAATGACTCTGGTTATTGTTAGTAAAAAAGCACAAATGAAATGACACTGGTGGATCCATAGGTGGATTGTGAAAAGAACACACATGCATTCACACTGGTTGTTGTTAGTAAAAGGAACACACATGCAATGAGATCTGGATCCATGTGTGGTCTCCAAGAGAACACACATTTCAATGACTCTGGTTGTTAGTAAAAAGAACACACATGCAATGACTGCTTGTTGTTAGTAAAAAGAACACACATGCAATGACACTGGTGGATCCATATGTGGTATGAAAAGAACACACATGCAATGACTCTGGTTGTTGTTAGTAAAAAGAACACATGCAATGACACTGTGGATCCATAGGTGGATTGTGAAAAGAGCACACATGCAATGATTCTGGTTGTTGTTAGTAACAAGAACACACATGCAATACCACTAGGGGATCCATGTGTGGTCTCTCAAGAGAACGCACATTTCAATGACACTGTGGATCCATATGTGGTATGTGAAAAGAACCCACAAGCAAGGACTCTGGTTATTGTTCGTAAAAAGCACAAATGAAATGACACTGGTGGATCCATAGGTGGATTGTGAAAAGAACACACATGCAATGACACTGTTGTTGTTAGTAAAAGGAACACACATCCAATGACATCAGGGATCCATGTGGTCTCCAAGAGAACACATTTCAATGACTCTGGTTGTTAGTAAAAGAACACACATGCAATGACTCTTGTTGTTAGTAAAAAGAACACACATGCAATGACACTGTGGATCCATATGTGGTATGTAAAAGAACACACATGCAATGACTGGGTTGTTGTTAGTAAAAAGAACACACATACAATGACACTGTGGATCCATAGGTGGATTGTGAAAGAGCACACATGCAATGATTCTGGTTGTTGTTAGTAACAAGAACACACATGCAATACCACTAGGGGATCCATGTGTGGTCTCAAGAGAGAACCCACAATTCAATGACAGTAGTGGATCCATATGTGGTATGTGAAAAGAACACACATGAAATGACTCTGGTTGTTACTAGTAAAAAGCACCAATGAAATGACACTGTGGATCCATAGGTCGATTGTGAAAAGAACACACATGCAATGACACTGGTTGTTGTTAGTAAAAGGAACACACATGCATTGACATTGGTGGATCCATGTGGTCTCCAAGAGAACACACATTTCAATGACTCGGTTGTTGTTAGTAAAAAGAACACACATGCAATGACACTCATGGATCCATGTGTGGTTCAAGAGAACTAACATGCAATGACTCGTTGTTGTTAGTAAAAGAGCACACATGCAATGACACTGGAGAATCCATATGTGG
Source organism: Avena insularis (assembly GCA_023614405.1). Classification (NCBI taxonomy): domain Eukaryota; kingdom Viridiplantae; phylum Streptophyta; class Magnoliopsida; order Poales; family Poaceae; genus Avena; species Avena insularis. Next base: position 352,402 of record JAJUPC010000234.1, read on the forward strand.
TATGTGAAAAGAGCACACATGCAATGACTCGTTGTTGTTAGTAACAAGAACACACATGCAATACCACTGGATCCTTGTGTGGTCTCTGAAGAGAACACACATTTCAATGACTCTGGTTGTTGTTAGTAAAAAGAACACACATGCAATGACACTGTGGATCCATATGTGGTATGTGAAAATAATACACATTTCAATGACTCTGATTGTTGTTAGTAAAAAGAACACACATGCAATGACACTGGTGGATCCATATGTGGATTGGGAAAAGATCACACATGCAATGACAGTGGTTGTTGTTAGTAAAAGAACACACATGCAATCACATTGGTGGATCCTTAGGTGGATTGTGAAAAGAGCACACATGCAATGACTCTGGTTGTTGTTAGAAAAAGAATACACATGCAATGACACTGGTGGATCCATAGGTGGATTGTGAAAAGAATTAACATGCAATGACACTGGTTGTTGTTAGTAAAAAGAACACACATGCAATGACTATGGTTGTTGTTAGTAAAAAGAACACACATGCAATGACACTGGTGGATCCACAGGTGGATGTGAAAAGAGCACACATGCAATGACACTGGAGAATCCATATGTGGTATGTGAAAAGAACACACATGCAATGACTCTGGTATTTGTTAGTAACAAGAACACACATGCAATAACATCTGTTGATCCATGTGTGGTCTCTGAAGAGAACACACATTTCAATTATACTGGTGGATCCATATGTGGTATGTGAAAAGAACACACATGAAATGACTCTGGTTGTTGTTAGTAAAAAAAGCACACATGCAACGACACTGGTGGATCCATTGGTGGATTCTGAAAAGAACACACATGGAATGACACTGGTGGATCCATAGGTGGATTATGAAAAGAACACACATGCAACGACACTGGTGGATCCATATGTGGTATGTGAAAAGAACACACATGCAATGACTCTGGTAGTTGTTAGTAACGAGAACACACATGCAATAACACTGGTGGTTCCATGTGTGGTCTCTAAAGAGAACACACATTTCAATGACACTGGTGGATCCATATGTGGTATGTGAAAAGAACACACATCAAATGACTGGTAGATCCATGTGGTCTATGAAGAGAACGCACATTTCAATGACTCTGGTTGTTAGTAAAAAGAACACACATGCAATGAGACTGGTGGATCCATGTGTGGTCTTTGAAGAGAACACACATGCAATGACTGTGGTTGTTGTTAGTAAAAAGAACACACATGCAATGACACTGTGGATCCATATGTGGTATGTGAAAAGAACACACATGCAATGACTCTTGTTGTTGTTAGTAAAAGAACACACATGCAATGACACCGTGGATTCATAGGTGGATTGTGAAAGAGCACACATGCAATGACTCTGGTTGTTGTTAGTAACAAGAACACACATGCAATACCACTAGGGGATCCATGTGGTCTCCAAGAGAACACATTTCAATGACACTGTGGATCCATATGTGGTATGTGAAAAGAACAAACATGAAATGACTCGTTATTGTTAGTAAAAAGCACAAATGAAATGACACTGGTGGATCCATAGGTGGATTGTGAAAGAACACACATGCAATCACACTGGTTGTTGTTAGTAAAAGGAACACACATGCAATGAGATCAGGATCCATGTGTGGTCTCAAGAGAACACACATTTCAATGACTCTGGTTGTTGTTAGTAAAAAGAACACACATGCAATGACTGTTTGTTGTTAGTAAAAAGAACACACATGCAATGACACTGTGGATCCATATGTGGTATGCGAAAAGAACACACATGCAATGACTCGTTGTTGTTAGTAAAAAGAACACACATGCAATGACACTGTGGATCCATAGGTGGATTGTGAAAAGAGCACACATGCAATGATTCTGGTTGTTGTTAGTAACAAGAACACACATGCAATACCACTAGGGGATCCATGTGTGGTCTCTGAAGAGAACGCACATTTCAATGACACTGGTGGATCCATATGTGGTATGTGAACAGAACACACATGAAATGACTCGTTATTGTTAGTAAAAAGCACAAATGAAATGACACTGGTGGATCCATAGGTGGATTGTGAAAAGAACACACATGCAATGACACTGGTTGTTGTTAGTAAAAGAACACACATCCAATGACATCAGGATCCATGTGTGGTCTCCAAGAGAACACACATTTCAATGACTCTGGTTGTTGTTAGTAAAAAGAACACACATGCAATGACTCTGTTTGTTGTTAGTAAAAAGAACACACATGCAATGACACTGGTGGATCCATATGTGGTATGTGAAGTGAACACACATGCAATGACTCCAGTTGTTGTTAGTAAAAAGAACACACATACAATGACACTGGTGGATCCATAGGTGGATTGTGAAAAGAGCACACATGCAATGATTCTGTTGTTGTTAGTAACAAGAACACACATGCAATACAGGGGATCCATGTGTGGTCTCAAGAGAACACACATTTCAATGACACTGTGGATCCATATGTATGTTAAAAGAACACACATGAAATGACTCTGGTTGTTATTAGTAAAAAAGCATCAATGAAATGACACTGGTGGATCCATAGGTCGATTGTGAAAAGAACACACATGCAATGACACTGGTTGTTGTTAGTAAAAGGAACACACATGCATTGACATTGGTGGATCCACGTGTGGTCTCCGAAGAGAACACACATTTCAATGACTCTTGTTGTTAGTAAAAGAACACACATGCAATGACACTAGTGGATCCATGTGTGGTTTCAAGAGAACACACATGCAATGACTCGTTGTTGTTAGTAAAAAGAACACACATGCAATGACACTGGTGGATCCATAGGTGGATGTGAAAAGAGCACACATGCAATGACACTGGAGAATCCATATGTGGTATGTGAAAAGAACACACATGCAATGACTCTGGTATTTGTTAGTAACAAGAACACACATGCAATAACACTGGATCCATGTGTGGTCTCAAGAGAACACACATTTCAATTATACTGGTGGATCCATATGTGGTATGTGAAAAGAACACACATGAAATGACTCTGGTTGTTGTTAGTAAAAAAAACACACATGCAACGACACTGGTGGATCCATTGGTGGATTCTGAAAAGAACACACATGCAATGACACTAGTGGATCCATAGGTGGATTGTGAAAAGAACACACATGCAACGACACTGGTGGATCCATATGTGGTATGTGAAAAGAACACACATGCAATGACTCTAGTTGTTAGTAACAAGAACACACAGGCAATAACACTGGTGGTTCCATGTGTGGTCTCAAGAGAACACACATTTCAATGACACCGTGGATCCATATGTGGTATGAAAAGAACACACATCAAATGACTCGTAGATCCATGTGTGGTCTATGAAGAGAACGCACATTTCAATGACTCTGGTTGTTAGTAAAAAGAACACACATGCAATGAGACTGGTGGATCCATGTGTGGTCTTTGAAGAGAACACACATGCAATGACTGTGGTTGTTGTTAGTAAAAAGAACACACATGCAATGACACTGGTGGATCCATATGTGGTATGTGAAAAGAACACACATGCAATGACTCTTGTTGTTGTTAGTAAAAAGAACACACATGCAATGACACTGGTGGATCCATAGGTGGATTGTGAAAAGAGCACACATGCAATGACTCTGGTTGTTGTTAGTAACAAGGACACACATGCAATACCACTAGGGGATCCATGTGTGGTCTCTGAAGAGAACGCACATTTCAATGACACTGGTGGATCCATATGTGGTATGTGAAAAGAACACACATGAAATGACTCTGGTTATTGTTAGTAAAAAAGCACAAATGAAATGACACTGGTGGATCCATAGGTGGATTGTGAAAAGAACACACATGCAATGACACTGGTTGTTGTTAGTAAAAGGAACACACATCCAATGACACTGGTGGATCCATGTGTGGTCTCCGAAGAGAACACACATTTCAATGACTCTGGTTGTTGTTAGTAAAAAGAACACACATGCAATGACTCTGTTTGTTGTTAGTAAAAAGAACACACATGCAATGACACTGGTGGATCCATATGTGGTATGCGAAAAGAACACACATGCAATGACTCTGGTTGTTGTTAGTAAAAAGAACACACATACAATGACACTGGTGGATCCATAGGTGGATTGTGAAAAGAGCACACATGCAATGATTCTGGTTGTTGTTAGTAACAAGAACACACATGCAATACCACTAGGGGATCCATGTGTGGTCTCTGAAGAGAACACACATTTCAATGACACTGGTGGATCCATATGTGGTATGTGAAAAGAACACACATGAAATGACTCTGGTTGTTATTAGTAAAAAAGCACCAATGAAATGACACTGGTAGATCCATAGGTCGATTGTGAAAAGAACACACATGCAATGACACTGGTTGTTGTTAGTAAAAGGAAGACACATGCATTGACATTGGTGGATCCACGTGTGGTCTCAAGAGAACACACATTTCAATGACTCTGGTTGTTGTTAGTAAAAAGAACACACATGCAATGACACTAGTGGATCCATGTGTGGTTTCTGAAGAGAACTAACATGCAATGACTCTGGTTGTTGTTAGTAAAAAGAGCACACATGCAATGACACTGGAGAATCCATATGTGGTATGTGAAAAGAGCACACATGCAATGACTCTGGTTGTTGTTAGTAACAAGAACACACATGCAATACCACTAGGGGATCCTTGTGTGGTCTCTGAAGAGAACACACATTTCAATGACTCGTTGTTGTTAGTAAAAACACACATGCAATGACACTGGTGGATCCATATGTGGTATGTGAAAATAATACACATTTCAATGACTCTGATTGTTGTTAGTAAAAAGAACACACATGCAATGACACTGGTGGATCCATATGTGGATTGTGAAAAGATCACACATGCAATGACTGTGGTTGTTGTTAGTAAAAAGAACACACATGCAATCACATTGGTGGATCCTTAGGTGGATTGTGAAAAGAGCACACATGCAATGACTCTGGTTGTTGTTAGAAAAAGAATACACATGCAATGACACTGGTGGATCCATAGGTGGATTGTGAAAAGAATACACATGCAATGACACTGGTTGTTGTTAGTAAAAAGAACACACATGCAATGACTATGGTTGTTGTTAGTAAAAGAACACACATGCAATGACACTGTGGATCCAGTGGTGTATGTGAAAAGAGCACACATGCAATGACACTGGAGAATCCATATGTGGTATGTGAAAAGAACACACATGCAATGACTCTGGTATTTGTTAGTAACAAGAACACACATGCAATAACATTGGATCCATGTGTGGTCTCTGAAGAGAACACACATTTCAATTATACTGGTGGATCCATATGTGGTATGTGAAAAGAACACACATGAAATGACTCTGGTTGTTGTTAGTAAAAAAGCACACATGCAACGACACTGTGGATCCATTGGTGGATTCTGAAAAGAACACACATGGAATGACACTGGTGGATCCATAGGTGGATTATGAAAAGAACACACATGCAACGACACTGGTGGATCCATATGTGGTATGTGAAAAGAACACACATGCAATGACTCTGGTAGTTGTTAGTAACGAGAACACACATGCAAACACTGTGGTTCCATGTGTGGTCTCTGAAGAGAACACACATTTCAATGACACTGGTGGATCCATATGTGGTATGAAAAGAACACACATCAAATGACTCTGGTAGATCTATGTGTGGTCTATGAAGAGAACACATTTCAATGACTCTGGTTGTTAGTAAAAAGAACACACATGCAATGAGATCGGTGGATCCATGTGTGGTCTTTAAGAGAACACACATGCAATGACTGTGGTTGTTGTTAGTAAAAGAACACACATGCAATGACACTTTGGTGGATCCATATGTGGTATGTGAAAAGAACACACATGCAATGACTCTTGTTGTTGTTAGTAAAAAGAACACACATGCAATGACACTGGTGGATCCATAGGTGGATTGTGAAAAGAGCACACATGCAATGACTCTGGTTGTTGTTAGTAACAAGGACACACATGCAATACCACTAGGGGATCCATGTGTGGTCTCAAGAGAACACATTTCAATGACACTGTGGATCCATATGTGGTATGTGAAAAGAACACACATGAAATGACTCGTTATTGTTAGTAAAAAGCACAAATGAAATGACACTGTGGATCCATAGGTGGATTGTGAAAAGAACACACATGCAATGACACTGGTTGTTGTTAGTAAAAGGAACACACATCCAATGACATCAGGATCCATGTGTGGTCTCCAAGAGAACACACATTTCAATGACTCAAGTTGTTAGTAAAAAGAACACACATGCAATGACTCTGTTTGTTGTTAGTAAAAAGAACACACATGCAATGACACTGGTGGATCCATATGTGGTATGCGAAAAGAACACACATGCAATGACTCGGGTTGTTGTTAGTAAAAAGAACACACATACAATGACACTGGTGTATCCATATGTGGAATGTGAAAAGAGCACACATGCAATGAGTCTGGTTGTTGTTAGTAACAAGAACACACATGCAATACCACTAGGGGATCCATGTGTGGTCTCTGAAGAGAACACACATTTCAATGACACTCAGGATCCATATGTGGTATGTGAAAAGAACACACATGAAATGACTCGTTGTTACTAGTAAAAAGCACCAATGAAATGACACTGTGGATCCATAGGTCGATTGTGAAAAGAACACACATGCAATGACACTGTTGTTGTTAGTAAAAGGAACACACATGCATTGACATTGGTGGATCCACGGTGGTCTCAAGAGAACACACATTTCAATGACTCTAGTTGTTAGTAAAAGAACACACATGCAATGACACTAGTGGATCCATCTGTGGTTTGAGAATAGAACAAACATGCAATGACTCGGGTTGTTGTTAGTAAAAAGACCACACATTCAATGACACTGGAGAATCCATATGTGGTATGTGAAAAGAGCACACATGCAATGACTCTGGTTGTTAGTAACAAGAACACACATGCAATACCACTAGGGGATCCTTGTGTGGTCTCTGAAGAGAACACACATTTCAATGACTCGTTGTTGTTAGTAAAAAGAACACACATGCAATGACACTGGTGGATCCATGTGGTATGTGAAAATAATACACATTTCAATGACTCGATTGTTGTTAGTAAAAGAACACACATGCAATGACACTGGTGGATCCATATGTGGATTGTGAAAAGATCACACATGCAATGACTGTGGTTGTTGTTAGTAAAAAGAACACACATGCAATCACATTGGTGGATCCTTAGGTGGATTGTGAAAGAGCACACATGCAATGACTCTTGTTGTTAGAAAAGAATACACATGCAATGACACTGGTGGATCCATAGGTGGATTGTGAAAAGAATTAACATGCAATGACACTGGTTGTTGTTAGTAAAAAGAACACACATGCCAAGACTCTGGTTGTTGTTAGTAAAAAGAACACACCTGCAATGACACTGTGGATCCTGGTGGATGTGAAAAGAGCACATGCAATGACACTGGAGAATCCATATGTGGTATGTGAAAAGAACACACATGCAATGACTCTGTATTTGTTAGTAACAAGAACACACATGCAATAACACTGTTGGATCCATGTGTGGTCTCAAGAGAACACACATTTCAATTATACTGTGGATCCATTTGTTGTATGTTAAAATAATACACATTTAAATGACTCTGGTTGTTGTTAGTAAAAAGAACACACATGCAATGACACTGGTGGATCCATTGGTGGATTCTGAAAAGAACACACATGGAATGACACTGGTGGATCCATAGGTGGATTATGAAAAGAACACACATGCAACGACACTGGTGGATCCATATGTGGTATGTGAAAAGAACACACATGCAATGACTCGTAGTTGTTAGTAACGAGAACACACATGCAATAACATCAGTGGTTCCATGTGTGGTCTCTAAAGAACACACATTTCAATGACACTGGTGGATCCTTATGTGGTATGTGAAAAGAACACACATCTAAGGACTCTGGTAGATCTATGTGTGGTCTATGAAGAGATCGCACATTTGAATGACTCTGGTTGTTAGTAAAAAGAACACACATGCAATGAGATGGTGGATCCATGTGTGGTCTTTGAAGAGAACACATGCTATGACTGTGGTTGTTGTTAGTAAAAAGAACACACATGCAATGACACTGGTGGATCCATATGTGGTATGTGAAAAGAACACATGCAATGACTTGTTGTTGTTAGTAAAAAGAACACACATGCAATGACACTGTGGATTCATAGGTGGATTGTGAAAAGAGCACACATGCAATGACTCTGGTTGTTGTTAGTAACAAGAACACACATGCAATACCACTAGGGGATCCATGTGGTCTCTCAAGAGAACACACATTTCAATGACACTGTGGATCCATATGTGGTATGTGAAAAGAACACACATGAAATGACTCTGTTATTGTTAGTAAAAAGCACAAATGAAATGACACTGGTGGATCCATAGGTGGATTGTGAAAAGAACACACATGCAATCACACTGTTGTTGTTAGTAAAAGAACACACATGCAATGAGATGGTGGATCCATGTGGTCTCCAAGAGAACACACATTTCAATGACTCTGTTGTTGTTAGTAAAAGAACACACATGCAATGACTCTGTTTGTTGTTAGTAAAAGAACACACATGCAATGACACTGTGGATCCATATGTGGTATGTAAAAGAACACACATGCAATGACTGGTTGTTGTTAGTAAAAGAACACACATGCAATGACACTGGTGGATCCATAGGTGGATTGTGAAAAGAGCACACATGCAATGATTCTGTTGTTGTTAGTAACAAGAACACACATGCAATACCACTAGGGGATCCATGTGTGGTCTCTCAAGAGAACGCACATTTCAATGACACTGTGGAACCATATGTGGTATGTGAAAAGAACACACATCAAATGACTCTGGTTATTGTTAGTAAAAAGCACAAATGAAATGACACTGGTGGATCCATAGGTGGATTGTGAAAAGAACACACATGCAATGACACTGGTTGTTGTTAGTAAAAGGAACACACATCCAATGACATCAGGATCCATGTGTGGTCTCAAGAGAACACACATTTCAATGACTCGTTGTTGTTAGTAAAAAGAACACACATGCAATGACTCTGTTTGTTGTAAGAAAAAACACACATGCAATGACACTGTGGATCCATATGGTATGGTATGAAAAGAACACACATGCAATGACTCTAGTTGTTGTTAGTAAAAAGAACACACATCCAATGACACTGGTGGATCCATTGGTGGATTGTGAAAAGAGCACACATGCAATGACTCTGGTTGTTGTTAGTAAAAAGAACACACATGCAATACCACTAGGGGATCCATGTGTGGTCTCTGAAGAGAACACACATTTCAATGACACTGGTGGATCCATATGTGGTAGGTGAAAAGAACACACATGAAATGACTCTGGTTGTTATTAGTAAAAAGCACCAATGAAATGACACTGTGGATCCATAGGTCATTGTGAAAAGAACACACATGCAATGACACTGTTGTTTTTAGTAAAAGGAACACACATGCATTGACTTTGGTGGATCCAGGTGTGGTCTCTGAAGAGAACACACATGCAATGACTCTGGTTGTTGTTAGTAAAAAGAACACACATGCAATGACACTAGTGGATCCATGTGTGGTTGTTGTTTGTAAAAAGAACACACATGCAATGACTCTGGTTGTTGTTAGTAAAAAGAACACACATGCAATGACACTGGTGGATCCATAGGTGGATTGTGAAAAGAGCACATGCAATGACTCTTGTTGTTAGTAACAAGAACACACATGCAATACCACTAGATCCTTGTGTGGTCTCAAGAGAACACACATTTCAATGACTCTGGTTGTTGTTAGTAAAAGAACACACATGCAATGACACTGTGGATCCATATGTGGTATGTGAAAATAATACACATTTCAATGACTCGATTGTTGTTAGTAAAAAGAACACACCTGCAATGACACTTGTGGATCCATATGTGGATTGTGAAAAGATCACACATGCAATGACTGTGGTTGTTGTTAGTAAAAAGAACACACATGCAATCACATTGGTGGATCCTTAGGTGGATTGTGAAAAGAGCACACATGCAATGACTCTGGTTGTTGTTAGAAAAAGAATACACATGCAATGACACTGGTGGATCCATAGGTGGATTGTGAATAGAATACACATGCAATGACACTGGTTGTTGTTAGTAAAAAGAACACATAGGCAATGACTATGGTTGTTGTTAGTAAAAAGAACACACATGCAATGACACTGGTGGATCCACAGGTGGATGTGAAAAGAGCACACATGCAATGACACTAGAGAATCCATGTGGTATGTGAAAAGAACACACATGCAATGACTCGTATTTGTTAGTAAAAAGAACACACATGCAATAACACTGTTGGATCCATGTGTGGTCTCTGAAGAGAACACACATTTCAATTATACTGGTGGATCCATATGTGGTATGTGAAAAGAACACACATGAAATGACTCTGGTTGTTGTTAGTAAAAAAAGCACACATGCAACGACACTGGTGGATCCATTGGTGGATTCTGAAAAGAACACACATGGAATGACACTGGTGGATCCATAGGTGGATTATGAAAAGGACACACATGCAACGACACTGGTGGATCCATATGTGGTATGTGAAAAGAACACACATGCAATGACTCTGGTAGTTGTTAGTAACGAGAACACACATGCAATAACATCAGGGTTCCATGTGTGGTCTCAAGAGAACACATTTCAATGACACTGTGGATCCATATGTGGTATGTGAAAAGAACACACATCAAATGACTCGTAGATCCATGTGTGGTCTATGAAGAGAACACATTTCAATGACTCTGGTTGTTAGTAAAAGAACACACATGCAATGAGATCGTGGATCCATGTGTTGTCTTTGAAGATAAAACACATGCAATGACTGTTGTTGTTGTTAGTAAAAAGAACACACATGCAATGACACTGGTGGATCCATATGTGGTATGTGAAAAGAACACACTTGCAATGACTCTTGTTGTTGTTAGTAAAAAGAACACACATGCAATGACACTGGTGGATCCATAGGTGGATTGTGAAAGAGCACACATGCAATGACTGTTGTTGTTAGTAACAAGAACACACATGCAATACCACTAGGGGATCCATGTGTGGTCTCTCAAGAGAACGCACATTTCAATGACACTGTGGATCCATATGTGGTATGTGAAAAGAACACACATGAAATGACTCGTTATTGTTAGTAAAAAGCACAAATGAAATGACACTGTGGATCCATAGGTGGATTGTGAAAAGAACACACATGCAATCACACTGGTTGTTGTTAGTAAAAGGAACACACATGCAATGAGATCAGGATCCATGTGTGGTCTCCAAGAGAACACACATTTCAATGACTCTGGTTGTTAGTAAAAGAACACACATGCAATGACTGCATTGTTGTTAGTAAAAGAACACACATGCAATGACACTGTGGATCCATATGTGGTATGCAAAAGAACACACATGCAATGACTCAAGTTGTTGTTAGTAAAAAGAACACACATGCAATGACACTGTGGATCCATAGGTGGATTGAAAAGAGCACACATGCAATGATTCTTGTTGTTAGTAACAAGAACACACATGCAATACCACTAGGGGATCCATGTGGTCTCAAGAGAACACATTTCAATGACACTGTGGATCCATATGTGGTATGTGAAAAGAACACACATGAAATGACTCGTTATTGTTAGTAAAAAGCACAAATGAAATGACACTGTGGATCCATAGGTGGATTGTGAAAGAACACACATGCAATGACACTGGTTGTTGTTAGTAAAAGAACACACATCCAATGACATCAGGATCCATGTGGTCTCAAGAGAACACACATTTCAATGACTCTGGTTGTTGTTTGTAAAAAGAGCACACATGCAATGACTCTGTTTGTTCTTAGTAAAAGAACACACATGCAATGACACCGTGGATCCATATGTGGTATGTAAAAGAACACACATGCAATGACTCTGGTTGTTGTTAGTAAAAGAACACACATACAATGACACTGTGGATCCATAGGTGGATTGTGAAAAGAGCACACATGCAATGATTCTGTATGTTGTTAGTAACAAGAACACACATGCAATACCACTAGGGGATCCATGTGTGGTCTCAAGAGAACACACATTTCAATGACACTGTGGATCCATATGTGGTATGTGAAAAGAACACACATGAAATGACTCTGGTTGTTATTAGTAAAAAGCACCAATGAAATGACACTGGTGGATCCATAGGTCATTTGTGAAAAGAACACACATGCAATGACACTTGTTGTTGTTAGTAAAAGGAACACACATGCATTGACATTGGTGGATCCACGTGTGGTCTCCAAGAGAACACACATTTCAATGACTCGTTGTTGTTAGTAAAAAGAACACACATGCAATGACACTAGTGGATCCATGTGTGGTTTCAAGAGAACACACATGCAATGACTCGTTGTTGTTAGTAAAAAGAACACACATGCAATGACACTGGTGGATCCATAGGTGGATTGTGAAAAGAGCACACATGCAATGAATCTGGTTGTTGTTAGTAACAAGAACACACATACAATACCACTAGGGATCCTTGTGTGGTCTCAAGAGAACACATTTCAATGACTCTGGTTGTTGTTAGTAAAAAGAACACACATGCAATGACACTGGTGGATCCATATGTGGTATGTGAAAATAATACACATTTCAATGACTCTGATTGTTGTTAGTAAAAAGAACACACATGCAATGACACTGTGGATCCATATGTGGATTGTGAAAAGATCACACATGCAATGACTGGTTGTTAGTAAAAAGAACACATGCAATCACATTGGTGGATCCTTAGGTGGATTGTGAAAGAGCACACATGCAATGACTCTGGTTGTTGTTAGAAAAAGAATACACATGCAATGACACTGTGGATCCATAGGTGGATTGTGAATAGAATACACATGCAATGACACTGTGTTGTTAGTAAAAAAGAACACATAGGCAATGACTATGGTTGTTGTTAGTAAAAAGAACACACATGCAATGACACTGGTGGATCCACAGGTGGATGTGAAAAGAGCACACATGCAATGACACTAGAGAATCCATATGTGGTATGTGAAAAGAACACACATGCAATGACTCGTATTTGTTAGTAACAAGAACACACATGCAATAACATCTGTTGGATCCATGTGTGGTCTCAAGAGAACACACATTTCAATTATACTGGTGGATCCATATGTGGTATGTGAAAAGAACACACATGAAATGACTCGTTGTTGTTAGTAAAAAGCACACATGCAACGACACTGGTGGATCCATTGGTGGATTCTGAAAAGAACACACATGGAATGACACTGTGGATCCATAGGTGGATTATGAAAGGACACATGCAACGACACTGTGGATCCATATGTGGTATGTGAAAAGAACACACATGCAATGACTCGGTAGTTGTTAGTAAAGAACACACATGCAATAACATCAGGTGGTTCCATGTGTTGTCTCTGAAGAGAACACACATTTCAATGACACTGGTGGATCCATATGTGGTATGTGAAAAGAACACACATCAAATGACTCTGGTAGATCCATGTGTGGTCTATGAAGAGAACGCACATTTCAATGACTCTGGTTGTTAGTAAAAAGAACACACATGCAATGAGACTGGTGGATCCATGTGTGGTCTTTGAAGAGAACACACATGCAATGACTGTGGTTGTTGTTAGTAAAAAGAACACACATGCAATGACACTGGTGGATCCATATGTGGTATGTGAAAAGAACACACATGCAATGACACTGGTTGTTGTTAGTAAAAGGAACACACATGCAATGACACTGGTGGATTCATAGGTGGATTGTGAAAAGAGCACACATGCAATGACTCTGGTTGTTGTTAGTAACAAGAACACACATGCAATACCACTAGGGGATCCATGTGTGGTCTCTGAAGAGAACGCACATTTCAATGACACTGTGGATCCATATGTGGTATGTGAAAAGAACACACATGAAATGACTCTGTTATTGTTAGTAAAAAGCACAAATGAAATGACACTGTGGATCCATAGGTGGATTGTGAAAAGAACACACATGCAATCACACTGGTTGTTGTTAGTAAAAGGAACACACATGCAATGAGATCAGGATCCATGTGTGGTCTCCAAGAGAACACATTTCAATGACTCTGGTTGTTGTTAGTAAAAAGAACACACATGCAATGACTGTTTGTTGTTAGTAAAAGAACACACATGCAATGACACTGGTGGATCCATATGTGGTATGCGAAAAGAACACACATGCAATGACTCGTTGTTGTTAGTAAAAGAACACACATGCAATGACACTGTGGATCCATAGGTGGATTGTGAAAAGAGCACACATGCAATGATTCTGGTTGTTGTTAGTAACAAGAACACACATGCAATACCACTAGGGGATCCATGTGTGGTCTCTGAAGAGAACGACATTTCAATGACACTGTGGATCCATATGTGGTATGTGAAAAGAACACACATGAAATGACTCTGGTTATTGTTAGTAAAAAGCACAAATGAAATGAGACTGGTGGATCCATAGGTGGATTGTGAAAAGAACACACATGCAATGACACTGGTTGTTGTTAGTAAAAGGAACACACATCCAATGACATCAGGATCCATGTGTGGTCTCCAAGAGAACACACATTTCAATGACTCGTTGTTGTTAGTAAAAGAACACACATGCAATGACTGCTTGTTGTTAGTAAAAAGAACACACATGCAATGACACTGGTGGATCCATATGTGGTATGAAAAGAACACACATGCAATGACTCTGTTGTTGTTAGTAAAAGAACACACATACAATGACACTGTGGATCCATAGGTGGATTGTGAAAAGAGCACACATGCAATGATTCTGGTTGTTGTTAGTAACAAGAACACACATGCAATACCACTAGGGGATCCATGTGTGGTCTCTGAAGAGAACACACATTTCAATGACACTGTGGATCCATATGTGGTATGTGAAAAGAACACACATGAAATGACTCTGGTTGTTATTAGTAAAAAGCACCAATGAAATGACACTGTGGATCCATAGGTCGATTGTGAAAAGAACACACATGCAATGACACTGGTTGTTAGTAAAAGGAACACACATGCATTGACATTGGTGGATCCATGTGGTCTCAAGAGAACACACATTTCAATGACTCTGGTTGTTGTTAGTAAAAGAACACACATGCAATGACACTAGTGGATCCATGTGTGGTTTCTGAAGAGAACACACATGCAATGACTCTGGTTGTTGTTAGTAAAAAGAACACACATGCAATGACACTGGTGGATCCATAGGTGGATTGTGAAAAGAGCACATGCAATGACTCTGTTGTTGTTAGTAACAAGAACACACATGCAATACCACTAGATCCTTGTGTGGTCTCTGAAGAGAACACACATTTCAATGACTCTGGTTGTTGTTAGTAAAAAGAACACACATGCAATGACACTGGTGGATCCATATGTGGTATGTGAAAATAATACACATTTCAATGACTCTGATTGTTGTTAGTAAAAAGAACACACATGCAATGACACTGGTGGATCCATATGTGGATTGTGAAAAGATCACACATGCAATGACTGTGGTTGTTGTTAGTAAAAAGAACACACATGCAATCACATTGGTGGATCCTTAGGTGGATTGTGAAAAGAGCACACATGCAATGACTCTGGTTGTTGTTAGAAAAAGAATACACATGCAATGACACTGGTGGATCCATAGGTGGATTGTGAATAGAATACACATGCAATGACACTGGTTGTTGTTAGTAAAAAGAACACATAGGCAATGACTATGGTTGTTGTTAGTAAAAAGAACACACATGCAATGACACTGGTGGATCCACAGGTGGATGTGAAAAGAGCACACATGCAATGACACTAGAGAATCCATATGTGGTATGTGAAAAGAACACACATGCAATGACTCGTATTTGTTAGTAACAAGAACACACATGCAATAACATCTGGATCCATGTGTGGTCTCTCAAGAGAACACAAATTTCAATTATACTGGTGTATCCATATGTGTTATTTGAAAAGAACACACATGAAATGACTCTGGTTGTTGTTAGTAAAAAAAGCACACATGCAACGACACTGGTGGATCCATTGGTGGATTCTGAAAAGAACACACATGGAATGACACTGGTGGATCCATAGGTGGATTATGAAAAGGACACACATGCAACGACACTGGTGGATCCATATGTGGTATGTGAAAAGAACACACATGCAATGACTCTGGTAGTTGTTAGTAAATAGAACAAACATGCAATAACATCAGTGGTTCCATGTGGTCTCAAGAGAACACACATTTCAATGACACTGTGGATCCATATGTGGTATGTGAAAAGAACACACATCAAATGACTCAGGTAGATCCATGTGTGGTCTATGAAGAGAACGCACATTTCAATGACTCGGTTGTTAGTAAAAGAACACACATGCAATGAGATCGGTGGATCCATGTGTGGTCTTTGAAGAGAACACACATGCAATGACTGGTTGTTGTTAGTAAAAAGAACACACATGCAATGACACTGGTGGATCCATATGTGGTATGTGAAAAGAACACACATGCAATGACTCTTGTTGTTGTTAGTAAAAAGAACACACATGCAATGACACTGGTGGATTCATAGGTGGATTGTGAAAAGAGCACACATGCAATGACTCTGGTTGTTGTTAGTAACAAGAACACACATGCAATACCACTAGGGGATCCATGTGTGGTCTCTGAAGAGAACGCACATTTCAATGACACTGGTGGATCCATATGTGGTATGTGAAAAGAACACACATGAAATGACTCTGGTTATTGTTAGTAAAAAAGCACAAATGAAATGACACTGGTGGATCCATAGGTGGATTGTGAAAAGAACACACATGCAATCACACTGGTTGTTGTTAGTAAAAGGAACACACATGCAATGAGACTGGTGGATCCATGTGTGGTCTCCGAAGAGAACAAACATTTCAATGACTCTGGTTGTTGTTAGTAAAAAGAACACACATGCAATGACTCTGTTTGTTGTTAGTAAACAGAACACACATGCAATGACACTGGTGGATCCATATGTGGTATGCGAAAAGAACACACATGCAATGACTCTGGTTGTTGTTAGTAAAAAGAACACACATGCAATGACACTAGTGGATCCATAGGTGGATTGTGAAAAGAGCACACATGCAATGATTCTGGTTGTTGTTAGTAACAAGAACACACATGCAATACCACTAGGGGATCCATGTGTGGTCTCTGAAGAGAACACACATTTCAATGACACTGGTGGATCCATATGTGGTATGTGAAAAGAACACACATGAAATGACTCTGGTTGTTATTAGTAAAAAAGCACCAATGAAATGACACTGGTGGATCCATAGGTGGATTGTGAAAAGAACACACATGCAATGACACTGGTTGTTGTTAGTAAAAGGAACACACATGCAATGACATTGGTGGATCCACGTGTGGTCTCCGAAGAGAACACACATTTCAATGACTCTGGTTGTTGTTAGTAAAAAGAACACACATGCAATGACACTAGTGGATCCATGTGTGGTTTCTGAAGAGAACACACATGCAATGACTCTGGTTGTTGTTAGTAAAAAGAACACACATGCAATGACACTGGTGGATCCATAGGTGGATTGTGAAAAGAGCACACATGCAATGACTCTGGTTGTTGTTAGTAACAAGAACACACATGCAATACCAATAGGGGATCCTTGTGTGGTCTATGAAGAGAACACACATTTCAATGACACTGGTGGATCCATATGTGGTATGTGAAAATAACACACATGAAATGACTCTGGTTGTTGTTAGTAAAAAAGCACAAATGAAATGACATTGGTGGATCCATATGTGGATTGTGAAAAGAACACACATGCAATGACACTGGTTGTTGTTAGTAAAGGGACACACATGCAATGACACTGGTGGATCCATGTGTCGTCTCCGAAGAGAACACACATTTCAGTGACTCTGGTTGTTGTTAGTAAAAAGAACACACATGCAGTGACACTAGTGGATCCATGTGTGGTCTCTGAAGAGAACACACATGTAATGGCTCTGGTGGATCCATAGGTGGATTGTGAAAAGAGCACACATGCAATGATTCTGGTTGTTGTTAGTAACAAGAACACACATGCAATACCACTAGGGGATCCATGTGTGGTCTCTGAAGAGAACGCACATTTCAATGACACTGGTGGATCCATATGTGGTATGTGAAAAGAACACACATGAAATGACTCTGGTTATTGTTAGTAAAAAAGCACAAATGAAATGACACTGGTGGATCCATAGGTGGATTGTGAAAAGAACACACATGCAATCACACTGGTTGTTGTTAGTAAAAGGAACACACATCCAATGACATCAGGATCCATGTGTGGTCTCCAAGAGAACACACATTTCAATGACTCTGGTTGTTGTTAGTAAAAAGAACACACATGCAATGACTCTGTTTGTTGTTAGTAAAAAGAACACACATGCAATGACACTGGTGGATCCATATGTGGTATGCGAAAAGAACACACATGCAATGACTCTGGTTGTTGTTAGTAAAAAGAACACACATGCAATGACACTGGTGGATCCATAGGTGGATTGTGAAAAGAGCACACATGCAATGATTCTGGTTGTTGTTAGTAACAAGAACACACATGCAATACCACTAGGGGATCCATGTGTGGTCTCTGAAGAGAACACACATTTCAATGACACTGGTGGATCCATATGTGGTATGTGAAAAGAACACACATGAAATGACTCTGGTTATTGTTAGTAAAAAAGCACAAATGAAATGACACTGGTGGATCCATAGGTGGATTGTGAAAAGAACACACATGCAATGACACTGGTTGTTGTTAGTAAAAGGAACACACATCCAATGACACTGGTGGATCCATGTGTGGTCTCCGAAGAGAACACACATTTCAATGACTCTGGTTGTTGTTAGTAAAAAGAACACACATGCAATGACTCTGTTTGTTGTTAGTAAAAAGAACACACATGCAATGACACTGGTGGATCCATATGTGGTATGCGAAAAGAACACACATGCAATGACTCTGGTTGTTGTTAGTAAAAAGAACACACATACAATGACACTGGTGGATCCATAGGTGGATTGTGAAAAGAGCACACATGCAATGATTCTGGTTGTTGTTAGTAACAAGAACACACATGCAATACCACTAGGGGATCCATGTGTGGTCTCTGAAGAGAACACACATTTCAATGACACTGGTGGATCCATATGTGGTATGTGAAAAGAACACACATGAAATGACTCTGGTTGTTATTAGTAAAAAAGCACCAATGAAATGACACTGGTGGATCCATAGGTCGATTGTGAAAAGAACACACATGCAATGACACTGGTTGTTGTTAGTAAAAGGAACACACATGCATTGACATTGGTGGATCCACGTGTGGTCTCCGAAGAGAACACACATTTCAATGACTCTGGTTGTTGTTAGTAAAAAGAACACACATGCAATGACACTAGTGGATCCATGTGTGGTTTCTGAAGAGAACACACATGCAATGACTCTGGTTGTTGTTAGTAAAAAGAACACACATGCAATGACACTGGTGGATCCATAGGTGGATTGTGAAAAGAGCACACATGCAATGACTCTGGTTGTTGTTAGTAACAAGAACACACATGCAATACCACTAGGGGATCCTTGTGTGGTCTCTGAAGAGAACACACATTTCAATGACTCTGGTTGTTGTTAGTAAAAAGAACACACATGCAATGACACTGGTGGATCCATATGTGGTATGTGAAAATAATACACATTTCAATGACTCTGATTGTTGTTAGTAAAAAGAACACACATGCAATGACACTGGTGGATCCATATGTGGATTGTGAAAAGATCACACATGCAATGACTGTGGTTGTTGTTAGTAAAAAGAACACACATGCAATCACATTGGTGGATCCTTAGGTGGATTGTGAAAAGAGCACACATGCAATGACTCTGGTTGTTGTTAGAAAAAGAATACACATGCAATGACACTGGTGGATCCATAGGTGGATTGTGAATAGAATACACATGCAATGACACTGGTTGTTGTTAGTAAAAAGAACACATAGGCAATGACTATGGTTGTTGTTAGTAAAAAGAACACACATGCAATGACACTGGTGGATCCACAGGTGGATGTGAAAAGAGCACACATGCAATGACACTAGAGAATCCATATGTGGTATGTGAAAAGAACACACATGCAATGACTCTGGTATTTGTTAGTAACAAGAACACACATGCAATAACACTGTTGGATCCATGTGTGGTCTCTGAAGAGAACACACATTTCAATTATACTGGTGGATCCATATGTGGTATGTGAAAAGAACACACATGAAATGACTCTGGTTGTTGTTAGTAAAAAAAGCACACAGGCAACGTCACTGGTGGATCCATTGGTGGATTCTGAAAAGAACACACATGGAATGACACTGGTGGATCCATAGGTGGATTATGAAAAGGACACACATGCAACGACACTGGTGGATCCATATGTGGTATGTGAAAAGAACACACATGCAATGACTCTGGTAGTTGTTAGTAACAAGAACACACATGCAATAACATCAGGTTCCATGTGTGGTCTCAAGAGAACACACATTTCAATGACACTGTGGATCCATATGTGGTATGTGAAAAGAACACACATCAAATGACTCGGGTAGATCCATGTGGTCTATGAAGAGAACACATTTCAATGACTCTGTTGTTAGTAAAAAGAACACACATGCAATGAGATCGTGGATCCATGTGGTCTTTGAAGAGAACACACATGCAATGACTGGTTGTTGTTAGTAAAAGAACACACATGCAATGACACCTGTGGATCCATATGTGGTATGTGAAAAGAACACACATGCAATGACTCTTGTTGTTGTTAGTAAAAAGAACACACATGCAATGACACTGGTGGATCCATAGGTGGATTGTGAAAAGAGCACACATGCAATGACTCTGGTTGTTGTTAGTAACAAGAACACACATGCAATACCACTAGGGGATCCATGTGGTCTCTCAAGAGAACACATTTCAATGACACTGTGGATCCATATGTGGTATGTGAAAAGAACACACATGAAATGACTCTGGTTATTGTTAGTAAAAAGCACAAATGAAATGACACTGTGGATCCATAGGTGGATTGTGAAAAGAACACACATGCAATGACACTGGTTGTTGTTAGTAAAAAGAACACACATGCAATGACACTGGTGGATCCATGTGTGGTCTCCAAGAGAACAAACACATTTCAATGACTCGTTGTTGTTAGTAAAAGAACACACATGCAATGACTGTTTGTTGTTAGTAAAAGAACACACATGCAATGACACTGGTGGATCCAAATGTGGTATGTGAAAAGAACACACATGCAATGACTCTGGTTGTTGTTAGTAAAAAAACACACATGCAATGACACTAGTGGATCCATAGGTGGATTGTGAAAAGAGCACACATGCAATGATTCTGGTTGTTGTTAGTAACAAGAACACACATGCAATACCACTAGGGGATCCATGTGTGGTCTCTGAAGAGAACACACATTTCAATGACACTGGTGGATCCATATGTGGTATGTGAAAAGAACACACATGAAATGACTCTGTTGTTATTAGTAAAAAGCACCAATGAAATGACACTGTGGATCCATAGGTGGATTGTGAAAAGAACACACATGCAATGACACTGGTTGTTGTTAGTAAAAGAACACACATGCAATGACATTGGTGGATCCATGGTCTGAAGAGAACACACATTTCAATGACTCTGGTTGTTCTTAGTAAAAAGAACACACATGCAATGACACTAGTGGATCCATGTGTGGTTTCTAAAGAGAACACACATGCAATGACTCTGGTTGTTGTTAGTAAAAAGAGCACACATGCAACGACACTAGTGGATCCATGTGTGGATTGTGAAAAGAGCACACATGCAATGACTCTGGTTGTTGTTAGTAACAAGAACACACATGCAATACCAATAGGGGATCCTTGTGTGGTCTATGAAGAGAACACACATTTCAATGACACTGGTGGATCCATATGTGGTATGTGAAAATAACACACATGAAATGACTCTGGTTGTTGTTAGTAAAAAAGCACAAATGAAATGACACTGGTGGATCCATATGTGGATTGTGAAAAGAACACACATGCAATGACACTGGTTGTTGTTAGTAAAGGGACACACATGCAATGACACTGGTGGATCCATGTGTCGTCTCCGAAGAGAACACACATTTCAATGACTCTGGTTGTTGTTAGTAAAAAGAACACACATGCAATTACACTAGTGGATCCATGTGTGGTTTCTGAAGAGAACACACATGCAATGACACTGGTGGATCCATAGGTGGATTGTGAAAAGAGCACACATGCAATGATTCTGGTTGTTGTTAGTAACAAGAACACACATGCAATACCACTAGGGGATCCATGTGTGGTCTCTGAAGAGAACGCACATTTCAATGACACTGGTGGATCCATATGTGGTATGTGAAAAGAACACACATGAAATGACTCTGGTTATTGTTAGTAAAAAAGCACAAATGAAATGACACTGGTGGATCCATAGGTGGATTGTGAAAAGAACACACATGCAATGACACTGGTTGTTGTTAGTAAAAGGAACACACATCCAATGACATCAGGATCCATGTGTGGTCTCCAAGAGAACACACATTTCAATGACTCTGGTTGTTGTTAGTAAAAGAACACACATGCAATGACTCCATTGTTGTTAGTAAAAAGAACACACATGCAATGACACTGGTGGATCCATATGTGGTATGTGAAAAGAACACACATGCAATGACTGGTTGTTGTTAGTAAAAAGAACACACATGCAATGACACTGGTGGATCCATAGGTGGATTGTGAAAAGAGCACACATGCAATGATTCTCTGGTTGTTGTTAGTAAAAAGAACACACATGCAATGACACTAGTGGATCCATGTGTGGTCTCTGAAGAGAACACACATTTCAATGACACTGGTGGATCCATATGTGGTATGTGAAAAGAACACACATGAAATGACTCTGGTTGTTATTAGTAAAAAGCATCAATGAAATGACACTGTGGATCCATAGGTGATTGTGAAAAGAACACATGCAATGACACTGGTTGTTGTTAGTAAAAGGAACACACATGCAATGACATTGGTGGATCCACGTGTGGTCTCCAAGAGAACACACATTTCAATGACTCTGGTTGTTGTTAGTAAAAGAACACACATGCAATGACACTAGTGGATCCATGTGTGGTTTCAAGAGAACACACATGCAATGACTCTGGTTGTTGTTAGTAAGAAGAACACACATGCAATGACACTGGTGGATCCATAGGTGGATTGTGAAAAGAGCACACATGCAATGACTCTGGTTGTTGTTAGTAACAAGAACACACATGCAATACCACTAGGGGATCCTTGTGTGGTCTCTGAAGAGAACACACATTTCAATGACTCTGGTTGTTGTTAGTAAAAAGAACACACATGCAATGACACTGGTGGATCCATATGTGGTATGTGAAAATAATACACATTTCAATGACTCTGATTGTTGTTAGTAAAAAGAACACACATGCAATGACACTGGTGGATCCATATGTGGATTGTGAAAAGATCACACATGCAATGACTCTGGTTGTTGTTAGTAAAAAGAACACACATGCAATGACATTGGTGGATCCATAGGTGGATTGTGAAAAGAGCACACATGCAATGACTCTGGTTGTTGTTAGAAAAAGAATACACATGCAATGACACTGGTGGATCCATAGGTGGATTGTGAAAAGAATACACATGCAATGACACTGGTTGTTGTTAGTAAAAAGAACACACATGCAATGACTATGGTTGTTGTTAGTAAAAAGAACACACATGCAATGACACTGGTGGATCCACAGGTGGATGTGAAAAGAGCACACATGCAATGACACTAGAGAATCCATATGTGGTATGTGAAAAGAACACACATGCAATGACTCTGGTATTTGTTAGTAACAAGAACACACATGCAATAACACTGGATCCATGTGTGGTCTCAAGAGAACACACATTTCAATTATACTGGTGGATCCATATGTGGTATGTGAAAAGAACACACATGAAATGACTCTGGTTGTTGTTAGTAAAAAAAGCACACATGCAACGACACTGGTGGATCCATTGGTGGATTCTGAAAAGAACACACATGGAATGACACTGGTGGATCCATAGGTGGATTATGAAAAGGACACACATGCAACGACACTGGTGGATCCATATGTGGTATGTGAAAAGAACACACATGCAATGACTCTGGTAGTTGTTAGTAACGAGAACACACATGCAATAACACTGGTGGTTCCATGTGTGGTCTCTAAAGAGAACACACATTTCAATGACACTGGTGGATCCATATGTGGTATGTGAAAAGAACACACATCAAATGACTCTGGTAGATCCATGTGTGGTCTATGAAGAGAACGCACATTTCAATGACTCGTTGTTAGTAAAAGAACACACATGCAATGACATCGTGGATCCATGTGTGGTCTTTGAAGAGAACACACATGCAATGACTCTTATTGTTGTTAGTAAAATGAGCACACATGCAATGAAACTGGTGAATCCATGTGTGGTATGTGAAAAGAACACACATGCAATGACTCTTGTTGTTGTTAGTAAAAAGAACACACATGCAATGACACTGTTGGATCCATAGGTGGATTGTTAAAAGAGAACACATGCAATGACTCTGGTTGTTGTTAGTAACAAGAACACACATGCAATGCCACTAGGGGATCCATGTGTGGTATCTGAAGAGAACACACATTTCAATGACACTGTGGATCCATATGTGGTATGTGAAAAGAACACACATGAAATGACTCTGGTTGTTAGTAAAAAAGCACAAATGAAATGACACTGTGGATCCATAGGTGGATTGTGAAAAGAACACACATGCAATGACACTGTTGTTGTTAGTAAAAGGAACACACATGCAATGACATCGGTGGATCCATGTGTGGTCTCCAAGAGAACAAACATTTCAATGACTCTGGTTGTTGTTAGTAAAAGAACACACATGCAATGACTCTGTTGTTGTTAGTAAAAGAACACACATGCAATGACACTGTGGATCCATATGTGGTATGTGAAAAGAACACACATGCAATGACTCGGTTGTTGTTAGTAAAAGAACACACATGCAATGACACTGTGGATCCATAGGTGGATTGTGAAAAGAGCACACATGCAATGATTCTGGTTGTTGTTAGTAACAAGAACACACATGCAATACCACTAGGGGATCCATGTGTGGTCTCAAGAGAACACACATTTCAATGACACTGGTGGATCCATATGTGGTATGTGAAAAGAACACACATGAAATGACTCTGGTTGTTATTAGTAAAAAAGCACCAATGAAATGACACTGGTGGATCCATAGGTGGATTGTGAAAAGAACACACATGCAATGACACTGGTTGTTGTTAGTAAAAGGAACACACATGCAATGACATTGGTGGATCCACGTGTGGTCTCCGAAGAGAACACACATTTCAATGACTCTGGTTGTTGTTAGTAAAAAGAACACACATGCAATGACACTAGTGGATCCATGTGTGGTTTCTGAAGAGAACACACATGCAATGACTCTGGTTGTTGTTAGTAAAAAGAACACACATGCAATGACACTGGTGGATCCATAGGTGGATTGTGAAAAGAGCACACATGCAATGACTCTGGTTGTTGTTAGTAACAAGAACACACATGCAATACCAATAGGGGATCCTTGTGTGGTCTCAAGAGAACACATTTCAATGACACTGGTGGATCCATATGTGGTATGTGAAAATAACACACATGAAATGACTCTGGTTGTTGTTAGTAAAAAAGCACAAATGAAATGACACTGGTGGATCCATATGTGGATTGTGAAAAGAACACACATGCAATGACACTGGTTGTTGTTAGTAAAGGGACACACATGCAATGACACTGGTGGATCCATGTGTCGTCTCCGAAGAGAACACACATTTCAATGACTCTGGTTGTTGTTAGTAAAAAGAACACACATGCAATGACACTAGTGGATCCATGTGTGGTTTCTGAAGAGAACACACATGCAATGACTCTGGTTGTTGTTAGTAAAAAGAACACACATGCAATGACACTGGTGGATCCATAGGTGGATTGTGAAAAGAGCACACATGCAATGACTCGTTGTTGTTAGTAAAAAGAACACACATGCAATACCACTGGGGATCCATGTGTGGTCTCAAGAGAACACACATTTCAATGACTCGTTGTTGTTAGTAAAAGAACACACATGCAATGACACTGGTGGATCCATATGTGGTATGTGAAAATAATACACATGTCTATGACTCTGGTTGTTGTTAGTAAAAAGAACACACATGCAATGACACTGTGGATCCATATGTGGATTGTGAAAAGATCACACATGCAATGACTGTTGTTGTTAGTAAACAGAACACACCTGCCATCACATTGGTGGATCCTTAGGTGGATTGTGAAAAGAGCACACATGCAATGACTCTGGTTGTTGTTAGAAAAAGAATACACATGCAATGACACTGGTGGATCCATAGGTGGATTGTGAAAAGAATACACATGCAATGACACTGGTTGTTGTTAGTAAACAGATCACACATGCAATGACTATGGTTGTTGTTAGTAAAAGAACACACATGCAATGACACTGGTGGATCCATAGGTGGATGTGAAAAGAGCACACATGCAATGACACTGAGAATCCATATGGTATGTGAAAAGAACACACATGCAATGACTCGGTATTTGTTAGTAACAAGAACACACTTGCA
The DNA here is from genome assembly GCA_023614405.1 of Avena insularis. Lineage (NCBI taxonomy): Eukaryota > Viridiplantae > Streptophyta > Magnoliopsida > Poales > Poaceae > Avena > Avena insularis. The sequence goes on from JAJUPC010000234.1 coordinate 379,440, forward strand.
ATAACACTGTTGGATCCATGTGTGGTCTCTGAAGAGAACACATTTCAATTATACTGGTGGATCCATATGTGGTATGTGAAAAGAACACACATGAAATGACTCTGGTTGTTGTTAGTAAAAAAAGCACACATGCAACGACACTGGTGGATCCATTGGTGGATTCTGAAAAGAACACACATGGAATGACACTGGTGGATCCATGGGTGGATTATGAAAGAACACACATGCAACGACACTGTGGATCCATATGTGGTATGTGAAAAGAACACACATGCAATGACTCGTAGTTGTTAGTAACAAGAACACACATGCAATAACATCAGGGTTCCATGTGTGGTATCTAAAGAGAACACACATTTCAATGACACTGGTGGATCCATATGTGGTATGTGAAAAGAACACACATCAAATGACTCTGGTAGATCCATGTGTGGTCTCCGAAGAGAACACACATTTCAATGACTGTGGTTGTTACTAAAAAGAACACACATGAAATGAGACTGGTGGATCCATGTGTGGTCTTTGAAGAGAACACACATGCAATGACTGTGGTTGTTGTTAGTAAAAAGAACACACATGCAATGACACTGGTGGATCCATATGTGGTATGTGAAAAGAACACACATGCAATGACTCTTGTTGTTGTTAGTAAAAAGAACACATGCAATGACACTGGTGGATCCATATGTGGATTGTGAAAAGAGCACACATGCAATGACTCTTGTTGTTAGTAAAAAGAACACACATGCAATACCACTAGGGGATCCATGTGTGCTCTCTGAAGAGAACACACATTTCAATGACACTGTGGATCCATATGTGGTATGTGAAAAGAACACACATGAAATGACTCTGTTGTTGTTAGTAAAAATCACAAATGAAATGACACTGGTGGATCCATAGGTGGATTGTGAAAAGAACACACATGCAATGACACTGGTTGTTGTTAGTAAAAGGAACACACATGCAATGACATCAGGATCCATGTGTGGTCTCCAAGAGAACACACATTTCAATGACTCGTTGTTGTTAGTAAAAGAACACACATGCAATGACTGCTTGTTGTTAGTAAAAAGAACACACATGCAATGACACTGGTGGATCCATATGTGGTATGAAAAGAACACACATGCAATGACTCGTTGTTGTTAGTAAGAGAACACACATGTAATGGCTCTGGTGGATCCATAGGTGGATTGTGAAAAGAGCACACATGCAATGATTCTGGTTGTTGTTAGTAACAAGAACACACATGCAATACCACTAGGGGATCCATGTGTGGTCTCTGAAGAGAACACACATTTCAATGACACTGGTGGATCCATATGTGGTATGTGAAAAGAACACACATGAAATGACTCAAGTTGTTATTAGTAAAAAAGCACCAATGAAATGACACTGGTGGATCCATAGGTGGATTGTGAAAAGAACACACATGCAATGACACTGGTTGTTGTTAGTAAAAGGAACACACATGCAATGACATTGGTGGATCCACGTGTGGTCTCCGAAGAGAACACACATTTCAATGACTCTGGTTGTTGTTAGTAAAAAGAACACACATGCAATGACACTAGTGGATCCATGTGTGGTTTCTGAAGAGAACACACATGCAATGACTCTGGTTGTTGTTAGTAAAAAGAACACACATGCAATGACACTGGTGGATCCATAGGTGGATTGTGAAAAGAGCACACATGCAATGACTCTGGTTGTTGTTAGTAACAAGAACACACATGCAATACCACTAGGGGATCCTTGTGTGGTCTCTGAAGAGAACACACATTTCAATGACACTGGTGGATCCATATGTGGTATGTGAAAAGAACACACATGAAATGACTCTGGTTGTTGTTAGTAAAAAAGCACAAATGAAATGACACTGGTGGATCCATATGTGGATTGTGAAAAGAACACACATGCCATGACACTGGTTGTTGTTAGTAAAGGGACACACATGCAATGACATCAGGATCCATGTGTGGTCTCCGAAGAGAACACACATTTCAATGACTCTGGTTGTTGTTAGTAAAAAGAACACACATGCAATGATACTAGTGGATCCATGTGTGGTCTCTGAAGAGAACACACATGCAATGACTCTGGTTGTTGTTAGTAAAAAGAACACACATGCAATGACACTGGTGGATCCATATGTGGTATGTGAAAATAATACACATTTCAATGACTCTGGTTGTTGTTAGTAAAAAGAACACACATGCAATGACACTGGTGGATCCATATGTGGATTGTGAAAAGAGCACACATGCAATGACTCTGGTTGTTGTTAGTAAAAAGAACACACATGCAATCACATTGGTGGATCCTTAGGTGGATTGTGAAAAGAGCACACATGCAATGACTCTGGTTGTTGTTAGAAAAAAGAATACACATGCAATGACACTGGTGGATCCATAGGTGGATTGTGAAAAGAATACACATGCAATGACACTGGTTGTTGTTAGTAAAAAGAACACACATGCAATGACTATGGTTGTTGTTAGTAAAAAGAACACACATGCAACGACACTGGTGGATCCATAGGTGGATGTGAAAAGAGCACACATGCAATGACACTGGTGAATCCATATGTGGTATGTGAAAAGAACACACATGCAATGACTATGGTATTTGTTAGTAACAAGAACACACATGCAATAACACTGTTGGATCCATGTGTGGTCTCTGAAGAGAACACACATTTCAATTATACTGGTGGATCCATATGTGGTATGTGAAAAGAACACACATGAAATGACTCTGGTTGTTGTTAGTAAAAAAAGCACACATGCAACGACACTGGTGGATCCATTGGTGGATTCTGAAAAGAACACACATGCAATGACACTGGTGGATCCATAGGTGGATTTTGAAAAGAACACACATGCAACGACACTGGTGGATCCATATGTGGTATGTGAAAAGAACACACATGCAATGACTCTGGTAGTTGTTAGTAACAAGAACACACATGCAATAACACTGGTGGTTCCATGTGTGGTCTCTGAAGAGAACACACATTTCAATGACACTGGTGGATCCATATGTGGTATGTGAAAAGAACACACATCAAATGACTCTGGTAGATCCATGTGTGGTCTATGAAGAGAACGCACATTTCAATGACTCTAGTTGTTAGTAAAAAGAACACACATCGAATGAGACTGGTGGATCCATGTGTGGTCTTTGAAGAGAACACACATGCAATGACTGTGGTTGTTGTTAGTAAAAAGAGCACACATGCAATGACACTGGTGGATCCATATGTGGTATGTGAAAAGAACACACATGCAATGACTCTTGTTGTTGTTAGTAAAAAGAACACACATGCAATGACACTGGTGGATCCATAGGTGGATTGTGAAAAGAGCACACATGCAATGACTCTGGTTGTTGTTAGTAACAAGAACACACATGCAATACCACTAGGGGATCCATGTGTGGTCTCCAAGAGAACACACATTTCAATGACACTAGTGGATCCATATGTGGTAGGTGAAAAACACACATGAAATGACTCGTTGTTGTTAGTAAAAAGCGAAATGAAATGACACTGTGGATCCATAGGTGGATTGTGAAAAGAACACACATGCAATGACACTGGTTGTTGTTAGTAAAAGGAACACACATGCAATGACATCAGGATCCATGTGTGGTCTCCGAAGAGAACACACATTTCAATGACTTTGGTTGTTGTTAGTAAAAAGAACACACATGCAATGACACTAGTGGATCCATGTGTGGTCTCTGAAGAGAACACACATGCAATGACTCTGGTTGTTGTTAGTAAAAAGAACACACATGCAATGACACTGGTGGATCCATATGTGGTATGTGAAAAGAACACACATGCAATGACTGGTTGTTGTTAGTAAAAAGAACACACATGCAATGACACTGGTGGATCCATAGGTGGATTGTGAAAAGAGCACACATGCAATGACTCTGGTTGTTGTTAGTAACAAGAACACACATGCAATACCACTAGGGGATCCATGTGTGGTCTCTGAAGAGAACACACATTTCAATGACACTGGTGGATCCATATGTGGTATGTGAAAAGAACACACATGAAATTACTCTGGTTGTTATTAGTAAAAAAGCACCAATGAAATGACACTGGTGGATCCATAGGTGGATTGTGAAAAGAACACACATGCAATGACACTGGTTGTTAGTAAAAGGAACACACATGCAATGACATTGGTGGATCCACATGTGGTCTCCGAAGAGAACACACATTTCAATGACTCTGGTTGTTGTTAGTAAAAAGAACACACATGCAATGACACTAGTGGATCCATGTGTGGTTTCTGAAGAGAACACACATGCAATTACTCTGGTTGTTGTTAGTAAAAAGAACACACATCCAATGACACTGGTGGATCCATAGGTGGATTGTGAAAAGACAACTAATGGACTGACTCTGTGTGTTGTTTGTTACTAGAACACACATGCAATACCACTAGGGGATCCATGAGGTCTCCAAGAGAACACACATTTCAATGACACTGGTGGATCCATATGTGGTATGTGAAAAGAACACACATGAAATGACTCTGGTTGTTGTTAGTAAAAAAGCACAAATGAAATGACACTGGTGGATCCATAGGTGGATTGTGAAAAGAACACACATGCAATGACACTGGTTGTTGTTAGTAAAAGGAACACACATGCAATGACACTGGTGGATCCATGTGTGGTCTCCGAAGAGAACACACATTTCAATGACTCTGGTTGTTGTTAGTTAAAAGAACACACATGCAATGATACTAGTGGATCCATGTGTGGTCTCTTAAGAGAACACACATGCAATGACTCGGTTGTTAGTAAAAAGAATACACATGCAATGACACTTTGGATCCATATGTGGTATGTAAAAATAATACACATTTCAATGACTCGTTGTTGTTATTAAAATCAACACACATGCAATGACACTGGTGGATCCATATGTGGATTGTGAAAAGAGCACACATGCAATGACTCTGGTTGTTGTTAGTAAAAAGAACACACATGCAATCACATTGGTGGATCCTTAGGTGGATTCTGAAAAGAGCACACATGCAATGACTCTGGTTGTTGTTAGAAAAAAGAATACATGCAATGACACCGGTGGATCCATAGGTGGATTGTGAAAAGAATACATGCACTGACTCTTGTTGTTGTTAGTAAAAAGAACACACATGCAATGACTATGGTTGTTGTTAGTAAAAAGAACACACATGCAATGACACTGGTGGATCCATAGGTGGATGTGAAAAGAGCACACATGCAATGACACTGGTGAATCCATATGTGGTATGTGAAAAGAGCACACATGCAATGACTCGTATTTGTTAGTAACAAGAACACACATGCAATGACTGTTGTTGTTAGTAAAAAGAACACACATGCAATGACACTGTGGTTCCATATGTGGTATGTGAAAAGAAAACACACGCAATGACTCTTGTTGTTGTTAGTAAAAAGAACACACATGCAATGACACTGTGGATCCATAGGTGGATTGTGAAAAGAGCACACATGCAATGACTCTGGTTGTTGTTAGTAACAAGAACACACATGCAATACCACTAGATCCATGTGTGGTCTCTCAAGAGAACACACATTTCAATGACACTAGTGGATCCATATGTGGTAGGTGAAAAGAACACACATGAAATGACTCTGGTTGTTAGTAAAAAGCACCAATGAAATGACACGTGGATCCATAGGTGGATTGTGAAAAGAACACACATGCAATGACACTGGTTGTTAGTAAAAGGAACACACATGCAATGACATCAGGATCCATGTGTGGTCTCCAAGAGAACACACATTTCAATGACTTTGGTTGTTGTTAGTAAAAGAACACACATGCAATGACACTAGTGGATCCATGTGTGGTCTCCAAGAGAACACACATGCAATGACTCGTTGTTGTTAGCAAAAAGAACACACATGCAATGACACTGGTGGATCCATATGTGGTATGTGAAAAGAACACACATGCAATGACTCTGGTTGTTGTTAGTAAAAAGAACACACATGCAATGACACTGGTGGATCCATAGGTGGATTGTGAAAAGAGCACACATGCAATGACTCTGGTTGTTGTTAGTAACAAGAACACACATGCAATACCACTAGGGGATCCATGTGTGGTCTCTGAAGAGAACACACATTTCAATGACACTGGTGGATCCATATGTGGTATGTGAAAAGAACACACATGAAATTACTCTGGTTGTTATTAGTAAAAAAGCACCAATGAAATGACACTGGTGGATCCATAGGTGGATTGTGAAAGAACACACATGCAATGACACTGGTTGTTGTTAGTAAAAAGAACACACATGCAATGACATTGGTGGATCCACATGTGGTCTCCAAGAGAACACACATTTCAATGACTCTGGTTGTTGTTAGTAAAAAGAACACACACGCAATGACACTAGTGGATCCATGTGTGGTTTCTGAAGAGAACACACATGCAATTATTATGGTTGTTGTTAGTAAAAAGAACACACATCCAATGACACTGGTGGATCCATAGGTGGATTGTGAAAAGAGCACACATGCAATGACTCTGGTTGTTGTTAGTAACAAGAACACACATGCAATACCACTAGGGGATCCATGTGAGGACTCTCAATAGAACACACATTTCAATGACACTGGTGGATCCATATGTGGTATGTGAAAAGAACACACATGAAATGACTCTGGTAGTTGTTAGTAAAAAAGCACAAATGAAATGACACTGGTGGATCCATAGGTGGATTGTGAAAAGAACACACATGCAATGACACTGGTTGTTGTTAGTAAAAGGAACACACATGCAATGACACTGGTGGATCCATGTGTGGTCTCCGAAGAGAACACATATTTCAATGACTCTGGTTGTTGTTAGTTAAAAGAACACACATGCAATGATACTAGTGGATCCATGTGTGGTCTCTGAAGAGAACACACATGCAATGACTCTGGTTGTTGTTAGTAAAAAGAATACACATGCAGTGACACTTCTGGATCCATATGTGGTATGTAAAAATAATACACATTTCAATGACTCTGGTTGTTGTTAATAAAAAGAACACACATGCAATGACACTGGTGGATCCATATGTGGATTGTGAAAAGAGCACACATGCAATGACTCTGGTTGTTGTTAGTTAAAAGAACACACATGCAATCACATTGGTGGATCCTTAGGTGGATTCTGAAAAGAGCACACATGCAATGACTCTGGTTGTTGTTAGAAAAAAGAATACACATGCAATGACACTGGTGGATCCATAGGTGGATTGTGAAAAGAATACACATGCAATGACACTGGTTGTTGTTAGTAAAAAGAACACACATGCAATGACTATGGTTGTTGTTAGTAAAAAGAACACACATGCAATGACACTGGTGGATCCATAGGTGGATGTGAAAAGAGCACACATGCAATGACACTGGTGAATCCATATGTGGTATGTGAAAAGAACACACATGCAATGACTCTGGTATTTGTTAGTAACAAGAACACACATGCAATGACTGTGGTTGTTGTTAGTAAAAAGAGCACACATGCAATGACACTGGTGGATCCATATGTGGTATGTGAAAAGAACACACATGCAATGACTCTTGTTGTTGTTAGTAAAAAGAACACACATGCAATGACACTGGTGGATCCATAGGTGGATTGTGAAAAGAGCACACATGCAATGACTCTGGTTGTTGTTAGTAACAAGAACACACATGCAATACCACTAGGGGATCCATGTGTGGTCTCTGAAGAGAACACACATTTCAATGACACTAGTGGATCCATATGTGGTAGGTGAAAAGAACACACATGAAATGACTCTGGTTGTTATTAGTAAAAAAGCACCAATGAAATGACACTGGTGGATCCATAGGTGGATTGTGAAAAGAACACACATGCAATGACACTGGTTGTTGTTAGTAAAAGGAACACACATGCAATGACACTGGTGGATCCATGTGTGGTCTCCGAAGAGAACACACATTTCAATGACTTTGGTTGTTGTTAGTAAAAAGAACACACATGCAATGACACTAGTGGATCCATGTGTGGTCTCTGAAGAGAACACACATGCAATGACTCTGGTTGTTGTTAGTAAAAAGAACACACATGCAATGACACTGGTGGATCCATATGTGGTATGTGAAAAGAACACACATGCAATGACTCTGGTTGTTGTTAGTAAAAAGAACACACATGCAATGACACTGGTGGATCCATAGGTGGATTGTGAAAAGAGCACACATGCAATGACTCTGGTTGTTGTTAGTAACAAGAACACACATGCAATACCACTAGGGGATCCATGTGTGGTCTCTGAAGAGAACACACATTTCAATGATACTGGTGGATCCATATGTGGTATGTGAAAAGAACACACATGAAATTACTCTGGTTGTTATTAGTAAAAAAGCACCAATGAAATGACACTGGTGGATCCATAGGTGGATTGTGAAAAGAACACACATGCAATGACACTGGTTGTTGTTAGTAAAAGGAACACACATGCAATGACATTGGTGGATCCACATGTGGTCTCCGAAGAGAACACACATTTCAATGACTCTGGTTGTTGTTAGTAAAAAGAACACACATGCAATGACACTAGTGGATCCATGTGTGGTTTCTGAAGAGAACACACATGCAATTATTCTGGTTGTTGTTAGTAAAAAGAACACACATCCAATGACACTGGTGGATCCATAGGTGGATTGTGAAAAGAGCACACATGCAATGACTCTGGTTGTTGTTAGTAACAAGAACACACATGCAATACCACTAGGGGATCCATGTGAGGTCTCTGAAGAGAACACACATTTCAATGACACTGGTGGATCCATATGTGGTATGTGAAAAGAACACACATGAAATGACTCTGGTAGTTGTTAGTAAAAAAGCACAAATGAAATGACACTGGTGGATCCATAGGTGGATTGTGAAAAGAACACACATGCAATGACACTGGTTGTTGTTAGTAAAAGGAACACACATGCAATGACACTGGTGGATCCATGTGTGGTCTCCGAAGAGAACACATATTTCAATGACTCTTGTTGTTAGTTAAAAGAACACACATGCAATGATACTAGTGGATCCATGTGTGGTCTCTGAAGAGAACACACATGCAATGACTCTGGTTGTTGTTAGTAAAAAGAATACACATGCAGTGACACTTCTGGATCCATATGTGGTATGTAAAAATAATACACATTTCAATGACTCTGGTTGTTGTTAATAAAAAGAACACACATGCAATGACACTGGTGGATCCATATGTGGATTGTGAAAAGAGCACACATGCAATGACTCTGGTTGTTGTTAGTAAAAAGAACACACATGCAATCACATTGGTGGATCCTTAGGTGGATTCTGAAAAGAGCACACATGCAATGACTCTGGTTGTTGTTAGAAAATGGAATACACATGCAATGACACTGGTGGATCCATAGGTGGATTGTGAAAAGAATACACATGCAATGACACTGGTTGTTGTTAGTAAAAAGAACACACATGCAATGACTATGGTTGTTGTTAGTAAAAGAACACACATGCAATGACACTGGTGGATCCGTAGGTGGATGTGAAAAGAGCACACATGCAATGACACTGGTGAATCCATATGTGGTATGTGAAAAGAACACACATGCAATGACTCTGGTATTTGTTAGTAACAAGAACACACATGCAATGACTGTGGTTGTTGTTAGTAAAAAGAGCACACATGCAATGACACTGGTGGATCCATATGTGGTATGTGAAAAGAACACACATGCAATGACTCTTGTTGTTGTTAGTAAAAAGAACACACATGCAATGACACTGGTGGATCCATAGGTGGATTGTGAAAAGAGCACACATGCAATGACTCTGGTGTTGTTAGTAAAAAGAGCACATGCAATACCACTAGGGGATCCATGTGTGGTCTCTGAAGAGAACACACATTTCAATGACACTAGTGGATCCATATGTGGTAGGTGAAAAGAACACACATGAAATGACTCTGGTTGTTATTAGTAAAAAAGCACCAATGAAATGACACTGGTGGATCCATAGGTGGATTGTGAAAAGAACACACATGCAATGACACTGGTTGTTGTTAGTAAAAGGAACACACATGCAATGACATCAGGATCCATGTGTGGTCTCCAAGAGAACACACATTTCAATGACTTTGGTTGTTGTTAGTAAAAAGAACACACATGCAATGACACTAGTGGATCCATGTGTGGTCTCTGAAGAGAACACACATGCAATGACTCTGGTTGTTGTTAGTAAAAAGAACACACATGCAATGACACTCGTGGATCCATATGTGGTATGTGAAAAGAACACACAAGAAATGACTAATGTTGTTGTTAGTAAAAAGAACACACATGCAATGACACTGTGGATCCATAGGTGGATTGTGAAAAGAGCACACATGCAATGACTCTGGTTGTTGTTAGTAACAAGAACACACATGCAATACCACTAGGGATCCATGTGTGGTCTCAAGAGAACACACATTTCAATGACTGGTGGATCCATATGTGGTATGTGAAAAGAACACACATGAAATTACTCTGGTTGTTATTAGTAAAAAAGCACCAATGAAATGACACTTGTGGATCCATAGGTGGATTGTGAAAAGAACACACATGCAATGACACTGGTTGTTGTTAGTAAAAGGAACACACATGCAATGACATTGGTGGATCCACATGTGGTCTCCGAAGAGAACACACATTTCAATGACTCTGGTTGTTGTTAGTAAAAAGAACACACATGCAATGACACTAGTGGATCCATGTGGTTTCAAGAGAACACACATGCAATTATTCTGGTTGTTGTTAGTAAAAGAACACACATCCAATGACACTGGTGGATCCATAGGTGGATTGTGAAAAGAGCACACATTCAAAGAATCTTGTTGTTGTTAGTAACAAGAACACACATGCAATAAAACTAGGTGATCAATGTGAGGTCTCAAGAGAACACACATTTCAATGACACTGGTGGATCCATATGTGGTATGTGAAAAGAACACACATGAAATGACTCGTAGTTGTTAGTAAAAAGCACAAATGAAATGACACTGGTGGATCCATAGGTGGATTGTGAAAGGAACACACATGCAATGACACTGGTTGTTGTTAGTAAAAGGAACACACATGCAATGACACTGGTGGATCCATGTGTGGTCTCCGAAGAGAACACATATTTCAATGACTCTGGTTGTTGTTAGTTAAAAGAACACACATGCAATGATACTAGTGGATCCATGTGTGGTCTCTGAAGAGAACACACATGCAATGACTCTGGTTGTTGTTAGTAAAAAGAATACACATGCAGTGACACTTCTGGATCCATATGTGGTATGTAAAAATAATACACATTTCAATGACTCGTTGTTGTTAATAAAAGAACACACATGCAATGACACTGGTGGATCCATATGTGGATTGTGAAAAGAGCACACATGCAATGACTCTGGTTGTTGTTAGTAAAAAGAACACACATGCAATCACATTGGTGGATCCTTAGGTGGATTCTGAAAAGAGCACACATGCAATGACTCTGGTTGTTGTTAGAAAATGGAATACACATGCAATGACACTGGTGGATCCATAGGTGGATTGTGAAAAGAATACACATGCAATGACACTGGTTGTTGTTAGTAAAAAGAACACACATGCAATGACTATGGTTGTTGTTAGTAAAAAGAACACACATGCAATGACACTGGTGGATCCATAGGTGGATGTGAAAAGAGCACACATGCAATGACACTGGTGAATCCATATGTGGTATGTGAAAAGAACACACATGCAATGACTCTGGTATTTGTTAGTAACAAGAACACACATGCAATGACTGTGGTTGTTGTTAGTAAAAAGAGCACACATGCAATGACACTGGTGGATCCATATGTGGTATGTGAAAAGAACACACATGCAATGACTCTTGTTGTTGTTAGTAAAAAGAACACACATGCAATGACACTGGTGGATCCATAGGTGGATTGTGAAAAGAGCACACATGCAATGACTCTGGTTGTTGTTAGTAACAAGAGCACACATGCAATACCACTAGGGGATCCATGTGTGGTCTCTGAAGAGAACACACATTTCAATGACACTAGTGGATCCATATGTGGTAGGTGAAAAGAACACACATGAAATGACTCTGGTTGTTATTAGTAAAAAAGCACCAATGAAATGACACTGGTGGATCCATAGGTGGATTGTGAAAAGAACACACATGCAATGACACTGGTTGTTGTTAGTAAAAGGAACACACATGCAATGACACTGGTGGATCCATGTGTGGTCTCCGAAGAGAACACACATTTCAATGACTTTGGTTGTTGTTAGTAAAAAGAACACACATGCAATGACACTAGTGGATCCATGTGTGGTCTCTGAAGAGAACACACATGCAATGACTCTGGTTGTTGTTAGTAAAAAGAACACACATGCAATGACACTGGTGGATCCATATGTGGTATGTGAAAAGAACACACATGCAATGACTCTGGTTGTTGTTAGTAAAAAGAACACACATGCAATGACACTGGTGGATCCATAGGTGGATTGTGAAAAGAGCACACATGCAATGACTCTGGTTGTTGTTAGTAACAAGAACACACATGCAATACCACTAGGGGATCCATGTGTGGTCTCTGAAGAGAACACACATTTCAATGATACTGGTGGATCCATATGTGGTATGTGAAAAGAACACACATGAAATTACTCTGGTTGTTATTAGTAAAAAAGCACCAATGAAATGACACTGGTGGATCCATAGGTGGATTGTGAAAAGAACACACATGCAATGACACTGGTTGTTGTTAGTAAAAGGAACACACATGCAATGACATTGGTGGATCCACATGTGGTCTCCGAAGAGAACACACATTTCAATGACTCTTGTTGTTAGTAAAAAGAACACACATGCAATGACACTAGTGGATCCATGTGTGGTTTCTGAAGAGAACACACATGCAATTATTCTGGTTGTTGTTAGTAAAAAGAACACACATCCAATGACACTGGTGGATCCATAGGTGGATTGTGAAAAGAGCACACATGCAATGACTCTGGTTGTTGTTAGTAACAAGAACACACATGCAATACCACTAGGGGATCCATGAGAGGTCTCAAGAGAACACACATTTCAATGACACTGTGGATCCATATGTGGTATGTGAAAAGAACACACATGAAATGACTCGTAGTTGTTAGTAAAAAGCACAAATGAAATGACACTGGTGGATCCATAGGTGGATTGTGAAAAGAACACACATGCAATGACACTGGTTGTTGTTAGTAAAAGGAACACACATGCAATGACACTGGTGGATCCATGTGTGGTCTCCGAAGAGAACACATATTTCAATGACTCTGGTTGTTGTTAGTTAAAAGAACACACATGCAATGATACTAGTGGATCCATGTGTGGTCTCTGAAGAGAACACACATGCAATGACTCTGGTTGTTGTTAGTAAAAAGAATACACATGCAGTGACACTTCTGGATCCATATGTGGTATGTAAAAATAATACACATTTCAATGACTCTGGTTGTTGTTAATAAAAAGAACACACATGCAATGACACTGGTGGATCCATATGTGGATTGTGAAAAGAGCACACATGCAATGACTCTGGTTGTTGTTAGTAAAAAGAACACACATGCAATCACATTGGTGGATCCTTAGGTGGATTCTGAAAAGAGCACACATGCAATGACTCTGGTTGTTGTTAGAAAATGGAATACACATGCAATGACACTGGTGGATCCATAGGTGGATTGTGAAAAGAATACACATGCAATGACACTGGTTGTTGTTAGTAAAAAGAACACACATGCAATGACTATGGTTGTTGTTAGTAAAAAGAACACACATGCAATGACACTGGTGGATCCATAGGTGGATGTGAAAAGAGCACACATGCAATGACACTGGTGAATCCATATGTGGTATGTGAAAAGAACACACATGCAATGACTCTGGTATTTGTTAGTAACAAGAACACACATGCAATAACACTGTTGGATCCATGTGTGGTCTCTGAAGAGAACACACATTTCAATTATACTGGTGGATCCATATGTGGTATGTGAAAAGAACACACATGAAATGACTCTGGTTGTTGTTAGTAAAAAAGCACACATGCAACGACACTGGTGGATCCATTGGTGGATTCTGAAAAGAACACACCTGCAATGACACTGGTGGATCCATAGGTGGATTGTGAAAATAACACACATGCAACGACACTGGTGGATCCATATGTGGTATGTGAAAAGAACACACATGCAATGACTCTGGTAGTTGTTAGTAACAAGAACACACATGCAATAACACTGGTGGTTCCATGTGTGGTCTCTGAAGAGAACACACATTTCAATGACACTGGTGGACCATATGTGGTATGTGAAAAGAACACACATCAAATGACTCTGGTAGATCCATGTGTGGTCTAAGAAGAGAACGCACATTTCAATGACTCTGGTTGTTAGTAAAAAGAACACACATGCAATGACACTGGTGGATCCATGTGTGGTCTTTGAAGAGAACACACATGCAATGACTATGGTTGTTGTTAGTAAAAAGAGCACACATGCAATGACACTGGTGGATCCATATGTGGTATGTGAAAAGAACACACATGCAATGACTTTGGTTGTTGTTAGTAAAAAGAACACACATGCAATGACACTGGTGGATCCATAGGTGGATTGTGAAAAGAGCACACATGCAATGACTCTGGTTGTTGTTAGTAACAAGAACACACATGCAATACCACTAGGGGATCCATGTGGACTCAAGAGAACACACATTTCAATGACACTGGTGGATCCATATGTGGTATGTGAAAAGAACAGACATGAAATGACTCTGGTTGTTATTAGTAACAAAGCACAAATGAAATGACACTGGTGGATCCATAGGTGGATTGTGAAAAGAACACACATGCAATGACACTGGTTGTTGTTAGTAAAAGGAACACACATGCAATGACACTGGTTGTTGTTAGTAAAAGGAACACACATGCAATGACATTGGTGGATCCACGTGTGGTCTCCGAAGAGAACACACATTTCAATGACTGTTGCTGTTAGTAAAAAGAACACACATGCAATGACACTAGTGGATCCATGTGTGGTTTCTGAAGAGAACACACATGCAATGACTCTGGTTGTTGTTAGTAAAAAGAACACACATGCAATGACACTGGTGGATCCATATGTGGTATGTGAAAAGAATACACATTTCAATGACTCTGGTTGTTGTTAGTAAAAAGAACACACATGCAATGACACTGGTGGATCCATAGGTGGATTGTGAAAAGAACACACATGCAATGACACTAGTGGATCCATATGTGGTATGTGAAAAGAACACACATGCAATGACTCTGGTTGTTATTCTTAACAAGAACACACATGCAATAACATCAGGTTCCATGTGTGGTCTCTGAAGAGAACACACATTTGAATGACACTGGTGGATCCATATGTGGTATGTGAGAAGAACACACATCAAATGACTCTAGTTGTTGTTAGTAAAAAAGCACACATGCAATAACACTGGTGGATCCATAGGTGGATTCTGAAAAGAACACACATGCAATGACACTGGTTGTTGTTAGTAAAAAGAACACACATGCAATGACACTGGTAGATCCATGTGTGGTCTAAGAAGAGAACAAACATTTCAATGACTCTGGTTGTTAGTAAAAAGAACACACATGCAATGACACTGGTGGATCCATGTGTGGTCTTTGAAGAGAGCACATATGCAATGACTCTGGTTGTTGTTAGTAAAAAGAGCACACATGCAATGACACTGGTGGATCCATACGTGGTATGTGAAAAGAACACACATGCAATGACTTTGGTTGTTAGTCAAAAGAACACACATACAATGACACTGGTGGATCCATAGGTGGATTGTGAAAAGAGCACACATGAAATGACACTGGTGGATCCATATGTCGTATTTGAAAAGAACAGTCATGAAATAACTCCAGTTGTTGTTAGTAAAAATAACACACATGCAATGACACTGGTGGATCCATAGGTGGATTGTGAAAAGAAGACACATGCAATAACACTGGTGGATCCATATGTGGTATGTGAAAAGAACAGACATGCAATGACTCTGGTTGTTAGTAACAAGAACACACATGCAATAACACTGGTGGATCCATGTGTGCTCTCTGAAGAGACCACACATTTCAATGACACTTGTGGATCCATATGTGGTATGTGAAAAGAACACACATGAAATGACTCTGGTAGTTGTTAGTAAAAAAAGCACACATGCAATAACGCTGGTGGATCCATAGGTGGATTGTGAAAAGAACACACATGCAATGACACTGGTTGTTGTTAGTAAAAAGAACACACATGCAATGACACTGGTGGATCCATGTGTAGTCTCAGAAGAGAACACACATTTCAATGACTCTGGTTGTTGTTACTAAAAAGAACACACATGCAATGACACTGGTGTATCCATGTGTGGTGTCTGAAGAGAACACACATGCAAAGGACTCTGTTGTTGTTTGTAAAAAGAGCACGCATGCAATGACACTGGTGGATCCATAGGTGGATTGTGAAAAGAACACACATGCAATGACACTTGTGGATCCATATGTGGTATGTGAAAAGAACACACATGCAATGACTCTGGTTGTTGTTAGTAACAATAACATACATGCAATAACACTAGTGGATCCATGTGTGGTCTCTGAAGAGAATACACATTTCAATGAGACTGGTGGATCCATATGTGGTATGTGAAAAGAAAACACATGAAATGACTCTGGTTGTTGTTAGTAAAAAAAAGCACACATGCAATGACACTGGTGGATCCATAGGTTGATTGTGAAAAGAACACACAAGCAATGACACTGGTTGTTGTTAGTAAAAAGAACACACATGCAATGACACTGGTGGATCCATGTGTGGTCTCTGAAGAGAACACACATTTCAGTGACTCTGGTTGTTGTTAGTAAAAAGAACACACATGCAATGACACTAGTGGATCCATGTGTGGTCTCTGAAGAGAACACACATGCAATGGCTCTGGTTGTTGTTTGTAAAAAGAACACACATGCAATGACCCTGGTGGATCCATATGTGGTATGTTAAAAGAACACACATTTCAATGACTCTGGTTATTGTTAGTAAAAAGAACACACATGCAATGACACTGGTGGATCCATAGGTGGATTGTGAACAGAGCACACATGCAATGACACTGGTGGATCCATGTAACTACCTCGGTGAATTACGCTCCTAGTACAAGCCTGGATGATCAGAAATGGTTGAAATAGTACGGTGGGGCCCAAATGCCACTCACAGGTAGACCTTTCGGCCGTCCCAACCATTTCCAAACATCGGGACAAGAACGGCGGCGAATCCAAAGGAAGGGATCAACTACATACACAAATGAGTATGTATGCAAGCCACCATACAATAGTACATCGAGCCATTCCATCTAAAAAGAAAGGAAATATAGCAACGCCATACCAAGATCCAAATATCCTAGATAGATATAATAGTTTAGGATATCTCCTCATACATCAATCAACAGGTATCAAGCGGAAGCGGAAGACAAAATCCAGTGCGGATAAGAAGCAAATCGGCATAAGATGCCCCATAAATAAGCACATCCCGCCCACGTATCTCACGGATCCTCGTTCGGAATCTCTACACGAATGATCGTTGCCCACATCGTCTGCCTCTTCCACCCAAGATCCATCTTGTGAGTGTACCTGCTCATCTGAACCAATAATTTATCGTGTGAGACCCTAGGGGTACTCGGCAAGTCTTTATGCCTCTAAAGGGGACACAACCGGGTGACGAATTGCAGCAAAAGATAAACCCTAGCAATTCTATAGAAAGAGCTAACCATCCGCCTAACCAGAGATAGACGGATGTCCGTGAATTGATAACAACAGATATAAAAGTTATAACGGTAATCTTAACAGATCCATCCTCCTCCTCGCCATCGACGAGGAAGCGACGAACAACCCCATCCGCTGGCGCTTTATTATCCTTTCCATGAGTGTTGCACTATTTACTAGTCGTACCTAGTCTAGTCAATTTAAAAGCGGTACTTTAGTTATGCTTGTCTATGATCGAGAAACTGCTCCAAGTCGTCCATAACCGGACACGGCTTTAAAGTTTTACCGCAGGGTGCACGAATAGCAACACACACTCGATATGCCTCGGAAAAACCAAATCAAAACCCAACGAGGCACACAAAGCAATCACAGGATTCAGAAATATTTCAGGGGGCCACCCCATTGAGCTACCCGCAACGAAGTTAGCTGACTCCGAGACGGTCTCAAGGTTTGTGGAGCCGGCTGTAAACGACTGGGAACCCGAAAGTGTGACTGGGCTTGTCGATACAGCTAAAACGGTTCACGGACCTAAATAAAGACAAAGGTGCATTACCTCGCACAATCTTAAATTAAAGCAAGAAAGCATGGCATAAGTACAGGATAGTAAAATAAATCCTCAAACTAGTTTGTGGCCCTCAAGAAATAAGAATGAATCAAGCTCGCTCGGGGGTCCATAAGGCCTCCGGATGTGGATAGCGAATATTCTTGGAACAGAATCAAGTACTGGGTCTTACGACACAAGTGAGCCTGAAAACCAAATAGCTAATATGGCTCACCGATGCCACTTTCATTAGTTATCCCATTACTACTCGTGTTAAGTTGTTTAGGTACCTCGTTATCCATCGGACACTCACATACCCTACACATGTTGTTCTACGACTCGCATGGCTCAAACAACTCCTGTAGTAATGGCTCATGGGATGGAGGAACAAGCTTCGGTGGGGTTTAAAAGTAAAGGCTATGCAATACTTGGGATTCAATTTAATGCAACCGCGACTCAATGATGCAAGAATAAGATAGAGGCAACAGTATCGTATGTATGCAAGCATGTGGTAGTGCTTGCCTCAGCTTGAAGCAAAGGATGGATCTGGTAGTGCTCCTGGTTCTCTTGATATATCCCCGTCATTGCCTATTCAAGAAGAACCAAACAAACAAGGGCCAACATAAATAAAATGCACAAGCATATGAATAAATGCGACAAGCAAACAATCATGCCATGATGAATGATGCACAATTTGCAGGGCAATAAGGTAGCATGGCATGGGTGAGGGCGGTACAAGATTAAATCATTTTATTCAGTTTTGGCCCCATTTTATTCACAATTAAGTTGCTGTATACAATATATTTATATGATGCATGATTCAAAACAAACCATGGAATGCATAAACAGAAAGGTCTCGTCGAGCTAATCATTTTAGACATATCATTTGTTAAATTTGGATTTATAAATCAAAAGTTATTAATTATTTAAGAAAAAGGGGCCTTTATTGTAATTTAAATAAACTTGGAAATTTAAGTGTTCAAAATATATTTTGGATTGCATATTTGAAATCCTCACATTTTTCTGATTTGAAAACATATATTATTTGTATTATTTGGATTAATATTTGAAAAGATAATTAAAATGTAAATATAATTGAATTTGAAATAATTAGAAAAAGATTTAAATTTAAAATGTAAACAGCAATACTTTTGTTACTCGTGATTAGCTAGACACGACGCCGACAGGTGGGGTCACGCTGACTCAGCACACACGCCAAGACGAAAGCTTTTGTCACCGCTGGTTGTGCTAGCCCTAGCGTATGACAGGTGGGGCCAGAGGCTTCGCGGGTCCACGTGACAGAGGGTGAGCGCGGGGCTGCCACGCGGCACGGTGGGGGACTGCGGGTTGATGGAACGAAAAGCCAGGGTGCTATTTGTAAAACGATACAGAGGCAGACATGTGGGGCCGATAGGAGCGCGGGTTCCAGGAGTCAAAAAGGCAGGGGGTTATGGGTAAAAGACCACGCGTGCACTGTGGATCTTCCACCGCGGACAGATCGGTGCGCGGCGCGGCACGGGGGCTCGAACACGCGATCTGGACGCGCGGTCAGAGGGCGGAGCCACTGCGCTAGGGCGGGGTTGCTGCTAGGAGGGTGGACGGGGCCTAGGTAGGGTTTGCGCGGCGCGGAAACGAGCAGGCGCGCGCGCTCGTCGGTGCACCGAGGGTGCACGACGAATCGTCCGGCGGACCTAGCGCGGAAGCGAGCAGGCGACCATGTCCAGGGGGTTAGGGAGCTCACCGAGGTGGCGTTGGCGTGGTCGGATCGAGCAGAGGGGCGGTAGGTCGTCGGTGAAGCAGGCGGACGGCCGGCTAGGGTTTCGGCTCGGGCGCGGCAGGTTCTGGTGGCTCCGGTCCGTCTCCTCCTCGACGGCGTGTACAGGCGTGGTGTAGGGGCTCGCCTTGGTCTCCTCGATCACCCCCCCGACGTGCTTGTCGTCTGGAACGGCGGGGCGCGGTGGAGGCCGAGGGTGCCGGCGATGGTGAAGCCGGTGGCGATGGAGAAGAGAGGGGGAAGAGGCAGGGCGCCTTCGGGGTGGATCTGGGGAACCAGAGGAGGCGTGTGGCGGGGGTAAAGCAGAGGGGAAAGGAGAGGAGCGTGGGGGTAGGTGGGTGTAAAAGGTGGCTCGGTTGCCACCTTTCTCCTCCTCCTCGCTCACGTGCTGGGGTCGGCGGGGCAGGGCAGGCGGGAGGTGTGGCTACCAGGTGGGGTAGGGTGCGGCCAGGGAGGTGGTAGGCTCGGGCTAGGGCCACTAGGCAGGGAGAGAAGGGAGGGGGAGATAGCCTCGGGTTAGCTAGGGTTGGAGCTAGGGTAGGAGGGTATGGCTCGGGGTAGGGCTGGACTAGGGTTTGGGTGGGGTAGCTAGGTGGCCGGGTGGCCAAGTGGGGCCAACACGGGTAGGTCATGGTGGGGTGGCTCGGCTTAGAAGGAGGAGAGAAAGAGGGGGGTGCTTAGGGTTTAGGTTTAGAGAGGGGTATGGTAGATTAGATGAGATGGAGAGGTAGGTTTAGGGTTTGAAGAGAGGGGGAAGGTTAGGTGCTAGGGTGTTCCTTTGTCAAGATCAAGCCAAGCACAAACCAACCCCAACCAGATCAAGACTAGGAAAGAGAGGACAAGGTGATGTGGTTTTGTAAAAGATCTACTCAAAATGCAACTAAAACCAAAGCTAGCAAAAGATGGTTCTTGCATGGCCCATGCATGATATTTAATGCCATGCTTATGTTGTGAAAACAAGATGATTTACATGGCATTATTACTATGCATTCCAAAATGTGGAGTAAGGCCTAAGCAAAAAGGATTTTAGAGATAGCTCCCAGGGGAATAGATGGAGATGATCATGTTTGAGTAAAATTGGGACTTGCTAGTGTGTATGTTCCACTAGATGATCAATAGTCCCAAACTATTCCAACATGAGCATAATTCCATGACAAACCAGATGAAAGCTAGAAGAAAGGGTCCCACTCACAAGGCATGCAAAGGTGGCCATGTGGCTCTCATATTTAAATATTGTGGAAACAACATGATGCTAAGATGAGAGCATGTGGAATATAATTGGATCCATCCCAACCCACATGAGCTAGAGGTAAACTCAATAAATGCCAAGCTCATATTTAGTTGGATGGTGGAATTATAAGGTGGTGAAAGAAAAAGGTGGTGGAATTAATAAGAGATATGCCCCCAACTCAACTTGAGCACTAAGCCATATATCAAGAACCAAATACAATATCAAGAGGCAAATACAATTAATAATGCATATGAGATAAGAACCAAATCAAAAAGGGTTTAATGCAAGGAGGCATGATGACATGAGCATGATATAATGATGATGCAACAATTATATATTTGAAGTAGCCATTATATTACTAGACCAAGTAGCATTACAATTGTTAGACAATTGGGATGCTACAACTCTCCCCCACTAAACAGGAATCTCGCCCCGAGATTCTAGGATGAAGAAGAAGACACAAAGAGGGTAGGATACTTGGCACGGAGATCATCTTCACGTTCCCAAGTGGCTTCATCAACGGAATGGTGCGATCGCACCTTGCGTAACTTGATGGACTTGTTACAGTCCTTCTTTCTGCGACTTCAAGGATTTTTGTGGGGTGTTCTTGATAAGACAGGTCTTCTTGAAGATTGATAAGCTCATGATCCACGGTCCTGCCGGGATCCTTGAAGCACTTCTTGAGCTGAGAGATGTGGAAAACATCATGGACCTTGAGTTTTTCCGGGAGCTCAAGAGCATAAGCAACTTCTCCTCTTCTTCCACGAACTTTGAAGGGACCGATGTATCTAGGAGCCAGCTTCCCTTCGATACCAAAGCGGTGCGTGCCTCTCATGGGAGTGACACGAAGGTAAACGAGATCGCCAGGGACATACTCCATGTCCGTGTGCTTCCTGTCGTAATTGCTCTTCTGGCGACTTTGAGCAATCCTCAGATTTTCAAGAATGATGTGAACCTTCTCCTCCGCTTGAGTCACAATGTCAGGGCCAAACAAGATCCTTTCACCTGCAACCGACCAACCAATCGGAGTTCTGCATTTGCGACCATAGAGAGCCTCAAATGGTGCCATCTTTAGACTTTTCTGGAAGCTGTTGTTGTACGAAAACTCAGCATAAGGAAGACATTCTTCCCACTTCATGCCAAACGAGATGACGCAAGCACGAAGCATATCCTCCAGAATCTGATTGATCCTTTCAACTTGCTCCTTGCATCGAGGGTGGTAAGCTGTGAAGTTCAACTTTGTTCCCAAAGCATTTTGGAAACTCTCCCAGAACTTGGAAGTGAAGATGCTTCCATGGTCTGAACTGATCTCAAGGGGAACCCCATACGAGAGACAATTTCGCTGATATAGAGCTCAGCCAACCGAATTGCGTAAATGGTTTCCTTGATGGGGAAGAAGTGAGCCACTTTAGAAAGCCTATCAATGACAACAAAGATTGCATTGTTGCCCTTCTGCGACCTAGGAAAACCAGTGATGAAGTCCATCTCTACTTTCTCCCATTTCCATTCCGGGGGCTTCAATGGCTGTATAAGACCCAAGGTTTTGATGAACAGCTTTCACTGCGGCAAACATCACACTCGAGACATACTTGGCACAACACCTTTTCAAACCAGGCCACCAATATTGTGTTTTCAAGTCCATGTACATCTTGGTGCTGCCAGGTGGATAGAAAGAATGTAATCATGCGCCTTGAGAACTTGTTTCTCAAACCCGGTAGTTCGGAACAAACATCCGTGTTCAAAGAAGAGCGTGCCTTGATCATCGACGTGAAAGGACTCATACTCGAAGCTGAAGCCTAGAGATGATCTTTCTTGTGTGCGGATCACCAAGCTGAGAAGAGCGAACCTTTCTTCCAAGAGAGGTGTTGCTAGAAGGTTCAGGAGATACCCTTGTTCCACAATTTCCAGGTTGAGCTGACGGAATTCCTCGCACAAGAGAGGCTGTTGTTCTTCCATCATGAGGTTGTTGACATAGGATTTGCGGCTGAGAGCATCTGCCATGACATTAGCTTTTCCCGAGTGTAGTTGATGGTCAAATCAAGTCATTGATTGCTTCAATCCATCTCCTTTGCCTAAGGTTGAGATCAGGCTGAGTAAAGATATACTTCAGACTCTTGTGATCGTAAAAGATCTCACAACGGTTGCCAAGCAAGTAGTGCCTCCATACTTTCAAAGCAAAGACAATCACTGTAGCTCGAGGTCATGTGTAGGATAGTTGATCTCATGCGCTTCAACTGGAGAGGCATAAGCAACAACTTGTTTTTCTTGCATGAGGACCGCACCAATCCATGCAAAGAGGCGCCACAGAATATCTGAAACGGCTTGGATGTATCCGGAGGAACCAAGACTGGTGGAAGTGAGCTTCTTTGAGTGTCTCAAAGCTTGCTTGACATGCAGGAGTCCAAAGGTATTTCTTGCCTTTCTTAAGGAGATCGGTAAGAGGCTTCGCTTATCTTGGAGAAGTTCTGAACGGCGACGCAATAACTAGCCAAACCAAGGAAACTCCGCACTTCTTTGACATTGACAGAGGAAGCCATTCAACAATTGTCTTCACAGCTTCCTGATTTATCGCAATGCCCTTGGCAGAGATGACGTGACCAAGATAGGTTACTTGAGGCAGCCAAAACTCACACTTGGAGAACTTTGCATACAAAGTGTTCTCACGAAGCTTGCTTAGAACACAATCAAGGTGTTCTTCATGCTCTTCTTGTGACTTAGAATAGACTAGGATGTCATCCAGATAGACCACAACGAACTTGTCAAGATACTCCATGAAAACCGAAGTTCATGAGCCTCGAGAAGGTGGCAGGTGCTGGTGAGACCGAAGACATGACCGTGTACTCATACAGGCCATAGCGGGTGGTAAAAGCTGTCTTCGAACATCTTCCTGCGAATCTTGATTTGGTGATAACCACTTCTCAAGTCAAGCTTAGAGAATACCACAGCCCAATTAGCCGATCAAAGAGATCATTAATCCGCTGAAGGGATACTTATTCTTGATGGTTTTAGCATTGAGAGCCCGATAGTCAACACAAAGTCTATCGCCTAATCTCGCTTCTTCACAAAGAGAGTTGGGCTACCCCAAGAAGAAGTACTATGCTGAATGAAACCCAACTTCTCTTGTTCATCAAGTCGACGCTTGAGTTCAGCCAACTCAGCAGACCCATCTTATAAGGCCACTTGGAGATTGGAGCGGTACCAGTTCAAGCTCAATTACAAACTCAACCTCACGATCCGGAGGCATACCGCAACTCTTCAGAAAGACATCCGAACTCGCAGACCACCGAACACTCAATAGCTTCCATAGCATCAACATTCAGAGCCGCCAAAGAGAAAAGCTGGATAGGAGGAGTCGACTTGGAGAATAGACTATATGGCCTTCGTGAATCTTCGTGAGAAACCGAGCTCAAAGACAATCAATCACAAATGCATTTGCTGCCAACCAATCCATGCCCAAGATGACATCAATGTCGAATTGCCTGTAGGATTAAGGACGCCGAGAACGAAGAGCCACCAATCTCAATTTGATTGCCGTGGCTGATATGAGCAGCCCCTCATGTTTGACCCAGAGATTGTACCACCGCATTTACGTGATAAAGGAACCTTATCCGCATCCTCTTTTGTGCAAACTTATGCGAATCAAAAGAATGCGAAGCACCGTAATCAAACAAAACTCTTGCAGAACTGAGTTAACGGATATCATACCCATCACAACCTGTGTGCATGCTCATTGAGCGGCGTTGATGCAGCTTGGCACGAAAGCAAGAGACCCGGCTTGGTGTTGATGTTGAGAGCCCGAGGTGGTGGTGCACGAACCAAAGGGGAGCTTGCCGCAGATCTTGGAGGTGGTGGAGGAAGAGCCTTGTTCTTCATCTGACAGTTCCATTGTTGATGCCTGTAGTCTCCACAAGTGTAACAAGCACTGTGGACGTGGAGCAACGAGCTGTGGACTCCGCCAGCGCCCAGTAGTGGTGGTTGTAGCCCCGGGAGCAAAGTGAGGAAGTTTGGTGGCCTTGCCAGTAGCTTGAAGGTCTTGTGGAGCCGGAGCGACGGTGGGGTGTTAGGAACCCACACGACGCTTAGAAGGAGCCGACATAGTCAAGAGCTTGCTGCATCACGGCTATGCTTCTTTGACTCCTCAAACATTTGCCTACTTGCCTCTTCCTCGCAGAGTATGCTGAAGTTCCGTAAAAGACGCCGCCTTGCATGTGTGATTGCATACTTAATCGATGCATTGAGCCCTTGCTCAACTCTCTTTGCTTCTTCTTGTCATCGAGATCTCATCGCCACCATAACGAGAAAGGTTCATGAAGTTCCTGATGTAGGTGTTGACATTATCATTGCCCTCGCTTCATTAAGAAACACTTCCTTCATTCTCCATGACAATTTCTCGACAGACATCGCTTTGAAAGCTCCAGTGAACTGTCCCCAAGTAGGCTGAAAACCAAAGGCAGCTTGCCTTCGTGTAATTCTCCCACCAGAGAGCAGCATCTCCTTCGTAAGGTGAGTAGACACTTTACCCATTCTTGCTCAGAACATCAGCTGCCAAGAATCTTGACATCTCACGCAACCAATCATCAAGATCAAGTGGTTAATCGTAAACATCAAACCGAGGGTTGAACTTCGTGAAGCTCTTGATGTCTCCTCGCTGGGAGGTGGAGGTAGCGGAACAAACTCATTCCTCCCGACACTTTCTCAAAGCGCTGGTTCTGCTGCATTGCTGCCAAGGCATTGGCGATGCTTGACAACGCCCCAGCTCAGGTTGTATGTCCTCCTCAAAACGGCGTGGCGGTACATCCTGTGATTGGTATAACACAAGTCAAGATTATGATGGAGAATAATAATAATCCAAAATAGTACCAAGATGGAATTAACCAAGATTAAAGGATACAATTTACTAAGATGATATTAAAATATCAACAAAGTTCAAAGCACCTAGAAGATATTAAGCATATCGCACACGACTGAAAAGGAGTGTGGTACACATATATCAAAGAAAAATTTTCCACAAATTTAGGCATTAAAATACCAATAGATCCGCAAAATTACTTAACGAAACAAGATTAGTGACTCTACCAACTCAATATACAAGAGCAATAATAAAAGTAGTGGTATGGTCGCGACTCCATCCCGCACTCAAATCATTACTCCGCACATGAACAAGTAAAACACATATCCCAACACCTTCTTCTCACGATAACCTAAAGATTGGTAGCTACGGAAACGAACACACAAACAAGATAATGTCGGATAACAAAGAGTAAGACAGATCGCGTCGGTTTGCAAAAGCCTGTTGGTATGGAATGTACCAACAGTTGATAACCAAAAGGCCGATAAAGATAACAACTTGGATGCAACAGATAGACAAGGAATTACACACACACACACTCACACACACAGATACACAACCTATGGTACTACGGAAACCCAGAACACGTGAATCCTAGTTTGAATTTAAGACGGGGATGGAAAACGTTACACTTCCTTACCGTAAAAGGGTGGGTGGGTGGGTAAGAAGAAAAGTGGAAGCAGTCCTACTCGCTTTTGTTTTTCCCTAGTATACATAGCTACCAAAAATATTTGCTAGATGACAACGACCATTTGGCTGAGACCTCAAGGTCGGAAGGCTCGATACCAATTGTAACTACCGTGAATTACGCCCTAGTACAAGCCTCGATGATCGTAAATGGTTGAAATAGTACGGTGGGGCCCAAATGCCACTCACAGTAGACCTTTCGCCGTCCCAACCATTTCCAAACATCGACAAGAACGGGCGGCGAATCGGCAAAGCGAAGGGATCAACTACATACACAAATGAGTATGTATGCAAGCCACCATACAATAGTACATCGAGCCATTCCATCTAAAAAGAAAGGAATATAGCAACGCCATACGGCAAGATCCAAATATCCTAGATAGATATAATAGTTTAGGATATCTCCTCATACATCAATCAACAGGTATCAAGCGGAAGCGAAGACAAAATCCAGTACGGATAAGAAGCAAATCGGCATAAGATGCCCCATAAATAAGCACATCCCGCCTACGTATCTCACGGATCCTCGCTCTAATCTCTACACCAAATGATCGCTGCCCACATCGTCTGCCTCTTCCACCCAAAGATCCATCTTGTGAGTGTACCTGCTCATCCGAACTAATAATTTATCGTGTGAGACCCTAGGGTACTCAAGTCTTTATGCCTCTAAAGGACACAACCGGGTGACGAATTGCAGCAAAAGATAAACCCTAGCAATTTATAGAAAGCCAACCATCCGCCTAACCAGAGATAGACGGATGTCCGTGAATTGATAACAACAAATATAACAGCTTATAACGGTAATCTTAACAGATCCATCCTCCTCCTCGCCATCGACGAGGAAGCGGACGAACAACCCCCATCCGCTGGCGTTTTATTATCCTTTCCATGAGTGTTGCACTATTTACTAGTCGTGTACCTAGTCTAGTCAATTTAAAAGCGGTACTTTAGTTATGCTTGTCTATGATCGAGAAACTGCTCCAAGTCGCCCATAATCATGACACGGCTTTCGAAAGTTTTTACCGCAGGTGCACAAATAGCAACACACACTGATATGCCTCGAAAACCAAATCAAAACCCAACGAGGCCACGACAAAGCAATCACAGGATTCAGAATATTTCAGGGCCACCCCATTGAGCTACCCGCAACGGTTAGCTGACCAGACGGTCTCAAGATTTGTGGAGCCGGTCAGTAAACGATCGGGAACCCGAAGTGTGACGGGCTTGTCGACATACAGAACGGGTCACGACCTAAACAAGACAAAGTGTGCATTACCTCGCACAATCTTAAATTAAAGCAAGAAAGCATGGCATAAGTACAGGATAGTAAAATAAATCCTCAAACTAGTTTGTGGCCCTCAAGAAATAAGAATGAATCAAGCTCGCCTGGGGGTCCATAAGGCCTCCGGATGTGGATAGCAAATATTCTTGGAACAGAATCAAGTACTGGGTCTTACGGACACAAGTGAGCCTGAAAACCAAATAGCTTAATATGGCTCACCGATGCCACTTTCATTAGTTATCCCATTACTACTCAAAGTTAAGTTGTTTAGGTACCTCGTTATCCATCGACACTCACATACCCTACACATGTCGTTTCTACGACTGCATGGCTCAAACAACTCGTAGTAATGGCTCATGGGATGGAGGAACAAGCTTCGTGGGGTTTAAAAGTAAAGGCTATGCAATACTTGGGATTCAATTTAATGCAACCGACTCAATGATGCAAGAATAAGATAGAGGCAACAGGTATCAGATGTATGCAAGCATGTGGTAGTGCTTGCCTGGCAGCTCACTTGAAGCAAAGGATGGATCTGGTAGTGCTCCCGGTTCTCTTGATATATCCCCGTCGCCTATTCAAGAAGAACCAAACAAACAAGGGCCAACATAAATAAAATGCACAAGCATATGAATAAATGCGATAAGCAAACAATCATGCTATGATGAATGATGCACAATTTGCAGGGCAATAAGGTAGCATGGCATGGGTGAGGGCGAAGTACAAGATTAAATCATTTTATTAAGTTTTGGCCCCATTTTATTCACAATTGTTGCTGTATACAATATATTTATATGATGCATGATTCAAAACAAACCATGGAATGCATAAACAGAAAGGTCTCACGAGCTAATCATTTTAGACATATCATTTGTTAAATTTGGATTTATAAATCAAAAGTTATTAATTATTTAAGAAAAAGGGCCTTTATTGTAATTTAAATAAACTTGGAAATTTAAGTGTTCAAAATATATTTTGATTGCATATTTGAAATCCTCACATTTTTCTGATTTGAAAACATATATTATTTGTATTATTTGGATTAATATTTGAAAAGATAATTAAAAATGTAAATATAATTGAATTTGAAATAATTAGAAAAGATTTAAATTTAAAATGTAAACAGTAATACTTTTGTTACTTCCTGGATTAGCTAGACACGACGACAGACAGGGGTCACGCATGACCTCAACACAACACACGCGCCAAAAAGCTTTGTCACCGCTTGGTTGTGTTGTGCTAGCGCGGGGCTGGGGGGCCGGGGGGTTTCATCCGTCCACGGAGTGGTAGGGTGAGCTGCCTGGCCCACGCGCCGGTGGGGGGACTCGGGACCGGTTGATGGAACGAAAAATGTGGTGCTATTTGTAAACGATACAGAGGCGCATATGTGGGGCCGATAGGAGCGCGGGTTCCGTGGAGTCAAAAGGCAGGGGTTATGGGTAAAAGACCACGCCGGCACCGTGGATCTTCCACCGCGATGATCGGGTAGGCGCGCGCACGGGGCTCGAACACGCGATCCGGACGCTGTCGAGGGCGGAGCCACCGCGCTTAGGGCGGGTTGCTGCTAGAGGGTGGACGGGCCTAGGTAGGGTTTGCGCGGGCGCGGAACGAAAGCAGGCGCTGGCCTGCTTGGCACCGAGGGTGCACGACGAATCGTCCGGCGGACTTAGCGCGAAGCGCAGCGCGCGATCATGTCCGGGGGTTAGGGAGCCACCGAGGTGGCGCGGCGTGGTCGGATCGAGCATTGGGGCATTAGGTCGTCGGTGAAGGTGCGGACGGCCGGCTAGGGTTTCGCCGGGCGCGCAGGTTCTCGTGGCTCCGGTCGCCTCTCCTCGACGGGCGTACAAAGGCAGTGTAGGGCTCGCTTGGTCTCTCGATCACCCCGACGTGCTTGTCGTCTGAACGGGCGGGTGGAGGCCGAGGGTGCCGCGATGGTGAAGCCATGGCGATGGAGAAGAGAGGGGAAGAGGCAGGCGCCTGGGTGGATCTGGGAACTAGAGGAGGCGTGGGGGGTAAAGCAGAGGGGAAAGGAGAGGAGCGTGGGGTAGGTGGGTGTAAAGGTGGCTCGGCCACACCTTTCTCCTCCTCCCCGCCACGTGGTGGCTCACAAGGTGGCAGGCGGGAGTGTGGCTACCAGTGGGGTAGGGTGCGGCCAGGAGGTGGTAGGCTCGGCTAGGGCCACTAGGCAGGAGAGAAGGGAGGGAGATAGCCTCGAGTTAGCTAGGGTTGGAGCTAGGGTAGGAGGGCATGGCTCTGGGTAGGGCTGGACTAGGGTTTGGGTGGGTAGTTAGGTGGCCGGGTGGCCAAGTGGGGCCAACACGGTAGGTCATGGTGGGGTGGCCTGCTTAGAAGGAGGAGAGAAAGAGGGGGTGCTTAGGGTTTAGGTTTAGAGAGGGGTATGGTAGATTAGATGAGATGGAGAGGTAGGTTTAGGGTTTGAAGAGAGGGGGAAGGTTAGGTGCTAGGGTGTTCCTTTGTCAAGATCAAGCCAAGCACAAACCAACCCCAACCAGATCAAGACTAGGAAAGAGAGGACAAGGTGATGTGGTTTTGTAAAAGATCTACTCAAAATGCAACTAAAACCAAAGCTAGCAAAAGATGGTTCTTGCATGGCCCATGCATGATATTTAATGCCATGCTTATGTTGTGAAAACAAGATGATTTACATGGCATTATTACTATGCATTCCAAAATGTGGAGTAAGGCCTAAGCAAAAAGGATTTTAGAGATAGCTCCCAGGGGAATAGATGGAGATGATCATGTTTGAGTAAAATTGGGACTTGCTAGTGTGTATGTTCCACTAGATGATCAATAGTCCCAAACTATTCAAACATGAGCATAATTCCATGACAAACCAGATGAAAGCTAGAAGAAAGGGTCCCACTCACAAGGCATGCAAAGGTGGCCATGTGGCTCTCATATTTAAATATTGTGGAAATAACATGATGCTAAGATGAGAGCATGTGGAATATAATTGGATCCATCCCAACCCACATGAGCTAGAGGTAAACTCAATAAATGCCAAGCTCATATTTAGTTGGATGGTGGAATTATAAGGTGGTGAAAAAGAAAAGGTGGAATTAATAAGAGATATGCCCCCAACTCAACTTGAGCACTAAGCCATATATCAAGAACCAAATACAATATCAAGAGGCAAATACAATTAATAATGCATATGAGATAAGAACCAAATCAAAAAGGGTTTAATGCAAGGAGGCATGATGACATGAGCATGATATAATGATGATGCAACAATTATATATTTGAAGTAGCCATTATATTACTAGACCAAGTAGCATTACAATTGTTAGACAATTGGGATGCTACAATCCATATGTGGTATGTGAAAAGAACACACATGCAATGACACCAGTGGATCCAAAGGTGGATTGTGAAAAGAACACACATGCAATGGCACTAGTGGATCCATATGTGGTATGTGAAAAGAACACAAATACAATGACTCTTGTTGTTGTTAGTAAAAAGAATGTACATGCAATGACACTGGTGGATCCTTAGGTGGATTGTGAAAAGAGCACACATGCAATGACACTAGTGGATCCATAGGTGGATTGTGAAAAGAACACACATGCAATGACACTGGTTCTAGTTAGTAAAAAGAACACGCATGCAATGACACTGGTGGATCCATAGGTGGATTGTGAAAAGAACACACATGCAATGACACTGGTTGTTGTTAGTAAAAAGAACACGCATGCAATGACACTGGTGGATCCATAGGTGGATTGTGAAAAGAGCACACATGCAATGACACTGGTTGTTAGTAGAAAGAACACACATGCAATGACATCAGGATCCATGTGTGGTCTCTGAAGAGAACACACATTTCAATGAATGATTGTTGTTAGTAAAAAGAACACACATGCAATGACACTGGTGGATCCATGTGTGGTCTCTGAATAGAACACACATGCAATGACTCTGGTTGTTGTTAGTAAAAAGAGCACACATGCAATGACACTGGTGGATCCTTATGTGGTATGTGAAAAGAACACACATGCAATGACTCTGGTTGTTGTTAGTAAAAGGAACACACATGCAATGACATCAGGATCCATGTGTGGTCTATTAAGAGAACACACATTTCAATGACACTGGTGGATCCATATGTGGTATGTGAAAAGAAAACACATGAAATGACTCTGGTTGTTGTTAGTAAAAAAAGCACACATGCAATGACACTGGTGGATCCATAGGTGGATTGTGAAAAGAACACACATGCAATGACACTGGTTGTTGTTATTAAAAGAACACATGCAATGACACTGTGGATCCATAGGTGGATTGTGAAAAGAACACACATGCAATGACACTGCTGTTGTTAGTAGAAAGAACACACATGCAATGACATCAGGATCCATGTGTGGTCTCAAGAGAACACACATGCTATGGCTCTTATTGTTGTTAGTAAAAAGAACACACATGCAATGACCCTGGTGGATCCATATGTGGTATGTGAAAATAACACACATTTCAATGACTCTCGTTATTGTTAGAAAAAGAACAAACATGCAATGACATTGGTGGATCCATAGGTGGATTGTGAAAAGAGCACACATGCAATGACACTGGTGGATCCATATGTGGTATGTGCAAAGAAAACACATGAAATGACTCTGGTTGTTGTTAGTAAAAATAGCCCACATGCAATGAAACTAGTGGATACATAGGTGGATTGTGAAAATAACACACATGCAATGGCACTAGTGGATCCATATGTGGTATGTGAAAAGAACACACATACAATGACTCTTGTTGTTGTTAGTAAAAAGAACACACATGCAATGACACTGGTGGATCCTTAGGTGGATTGTGAAAAGAGCACATAGGCAATGACACTAGTGGATCCATAGGTGGATTGTGAAAAGAACACACATGCAATGACACTGGTTCTGTTAGTAAAAGAACACGCATGCAAGGACACTTGTGGATCCATAGGTGGATTGTGAAAAGAACACACATGCAATGACACTGGTTGTTATTAGTAAAAAGAACACGATGCAATGACACTGTGGATCCATACGTGGTATGTGAAAGAACACACATGCAATGACTTTGGTTGTTGTTAGTCAAAATATCACACATCCAATGACACTGGTGGATCCATAGGTGGATTGTGAAAAGAGCACACATGAAATGACACTGGTGGATCCATATGTCGTATTTGAAAAGAACAATCATGAAATAACTCAGCTTGTTGTTTGTAAAAAGAACACACATGCAATGACACTGGTGGATCCATAGGTGGATTGTGAAAAGAAGACGCATGCAATAACACTGGTGGATCCATATGTGGTATGTGAAAAGAACACACATGCAATTACTCTGGTTGTTCTTATTAACAAGAACACACATGCAATAACATCAGGATCCATGTGTGCTCTCAAGAGACCACACATTTCAATGACACTTGTGGATCCATATGTGGTATGTGAAAAGAACACACATGAAATGACTCAGAAGTTGTTAGTAAAAAAGCACACATGCAATAACGTGGATCCATAGGTGGATTGTGAAAAGAACACACATGCAATGACACTTGTTGTTAGTAAAAGAACACACATGCAATGACACTGGTGGATCCATGTGTAATCTCAAGAGAACACACATTTCAATGACTCAAGTTGTTGTTACTAAAAAGAACACACATGCAATGACACTGTGTATCCATGTGTGGTGTCTCAAGAGAACACACATGCAAGGACTCGTTGTTGTTTGTAAAAGAGCACGATGCAATGACACTGTGGATCCATAGGTGGATTGTGAAAAGAACACACATGCAATGACACTGTGGATCCATATGTGGTATGTGAAAAGAACACATGCAATGACTGTTGTTGTTAGTAACAATAACATACATGCAATAACACTAGGATCCATGTGTGGTCTCTCAAGAGAACACACATTTCAATGAGACTGTGGATCCATATGTGGTATGTGAAAAGAAAACACATGAAATGACTCAAGTTGTTGTTAGTAAAAAGCACACATGCAATGACACTGGTGGATCCATAGGTTGATTGTGAAAAGAACACACATGCAATGACACTTGTTGTTGGTAGTAAAAGAACACACATGCAATGACATCAGGATCCATGTGTGGTCTCTCAAGAGAACACACATTTCAAAGGACTCGATTGTTGTTAGTAAAAAGAACACACATGCAATGACATCAGGATCCATGTGTGGTCTCTGAAGAGAACACACATGCAATGGCTCTGGTTGTTGTTTGTAAAAAGAACACACATGCAATGACCCTGGTGGATCCATATGTGGTATGTCAAAAGAACACACATTTCAATGACTCTGGTTATTGTTAGTAAAAAGAACACACATGCAATGACACTGGTGGATCCATAGGTGGATTGTGAATAGAGCACACATCCAATGACACTGGTGGATCCATATGTGGTATGTGAAAAGAACACACATGCAATGACACCAGTGGATCCAAAGGTGGATTGTGAAAATAACACACATGCAATGGCACTAGTGGATCCATATGTGGTATGTGAAAAGAACACAAATACAATGACTCTTGTTGTTGTTAGTAAAAAGAACACACATGCAATGACACTGGTGGATCCTTAGGTGGATTGTGAAAGAGCACACACGCAATGACACTGGTGGATCCATAGGTGGAT
Source organism: Avena insularis (assembly GCA_023614405.1). Lineage (NCBI taxonomy): Eukaryota > Viridiplantae > Streptophyta > Magnoliopsida > Poales > Poaceae > Avena > Avena insularis. The sequence continues at coordinate 414,390 of JAJUPC010000234.1, forward strand.
TATGAAAAGAACACACATGCAATGACACTGGTTCTTGTTAGTAAAAAGAACACATGCAATGACACTGTGGATCCATAGGTGGATTGTGAAAAGAACACACATGCAATGTCACTGGTTGTTGTTAGTAAAAAGAACACGCATGCAATGACACTGGTGGATCCATAGATGGATTGTGAAAGAGCACACATGCAATGACACTGTTGTTGTTAGTAGAAAGAACACACATGCAATGACATCAGGATCCATGTGTGGTCTCCAAGAGAACACACATTTCAATGACTGATTGTTGTTAGTAAAAAGAACACACATGCAATGACATCAGGATCCATGTGTGGTCTCAATAGAACACACATGCAATGACTCCTGTGGTTGTTAGTAAAAAGAGCACACATGCAATGACACCGGTGGATCCATATGTGGTATGTGAAAAGAACACACATGCAATGACTCAAGTTGTTGTTAGTAAAAAGAACACACATGCAATGACACCAGTGGATCCATGTGTGGTCTCTAAGAGAACACACATTTCAATGACACTGTGGATCCATATGTGGTATGTGAAAAGAAAACACATGAAATGACTCGTTGTTGTTAGTAAAAGCACACATGCAATGACACTGGTGGATCCATAGGTGGATCGTGAAAAGAACACACATGCAATGACACTGGTTGTTGTTAGTAAAAAGAACACGCATGCAATGACACTGTGGATCCATAGGTGGATTGTGAAAAGAGCACAAATGCAATGACACTGGTTGTTGTTACTAGAAAGAACACACATGCAATGACATCAGGATCCATGTGTGGTCTCAAGAGAACACACATGCAATGGCTCGATTGTTGTTAGTAAAAGAACACACATGCAATGACCCTGGTGGATCCATATGTGGTATGTGAAAAGAACACACATTTCAATGACTCTCGTTATTGTTAGAAAAAGAACAAACATGCAATGACATTGGTGGATCCATAGGTGGATTGTGAAAAGAGCACACATGCAATGACACTGGTGGATCCATATGTGGTATGTGCAAAGAAAACACATGAAATGACTCTTGTTGTTAGTAAAAATAGCCCACATGCAATGACACTAGTGGATACATAGGTGGATTGTGAAAATAACACACATGCAATGGAACTAGTGGAACCATATGTGGTATGTGAAAAGAACACACAAACAATGACTCTTGTTGTTTTTAGTAAAAGAACACACATGCAATGACACTGGTGGATCCTTAGGTGGATTGTGAAAAGAGCACATAGGCAATGACACTAGTGGATCCATAGGTGGATTGTGAAAAGAACACACATGCAATGACACTGGTTCTTGTTAGTAAAAAGAACACGCATGCATTGACACTTGTGGATCCATAGGTGGATTGTGAAAAGAACACACATGCAATGACACTGGTTGTTATTAGTAAAAAGAACACGCATGCAATGACACTGGTGGATCCATACGTGGTATGTGAAAAGAACACACATGCAATGACTTTGGTTGTTGTTAGTCAAAAGAAAACACATACAATGACACTGGTGGATCCATAGGTGGATTGTGAAAAGAGCACACATACAATGACACTGGTGGATCCATAGGTGGATTGTGAAAAGAGCACACATGAAATGACACTGGTGGATCCATATGTCGATTTGAAAAGAACACACATGAAATAACTCCAGCTTGTTGTTAGTAAAATAACACATGCAATGACACTTGTGGATCCATAGGTGGATTGTGAAAAGAAGACACATGCAATAACACTAGTGGATCCATATGTGGTATGTGAAAATAACATATGCAATGACTCTGGTTGTTGTTAGTAACAAGAACACACATGCAATAACACTGGTGGATCCATGTGTGCTCTGAAGAGACCACATTTCAATGACACTTGTGGATCCATAGGTGGTATGTGAAAAGAACACACATGAAATGACTCTGGTAGTTGTTAGTAAAAAAAGCACACATGCACACTGGTGGATCCATAGGTGGATTGTGAAAAGAACACACATGCAATGACACTAGAACACACATGCAATGACTGGTTGTTGTTAGTAAAAAGAACACACATGCAATGACATCGGTGGATCCATGTGTGGTCTCAAGAGAACACACATTTCAATGACACTAGTGGATCCATATGTGGTATGTGAAAAGAACACACATGCAATGACACTAGTGGATCCATGTGTGGTATGTGAAAAGAACACACATGCAACGAGTCCAGTTGTTAGTAAAAAGAACATACATGCAATGACACTGTTGGATCCATGTGTGGTCTTTGAAGAGAACACACATTTCAATGACTCTCGTTATTGTTAGTAAAAAGAACACACATGCAATGACACTGGTGGATCCATATGTGGATTGTGAAAAGAAAACACATGCAATGACTCCGGTTGTTGTTAGTAAAAAGAACACACATGCAATGACACTAGTGGATCTATAGGTGGTATGTGAAAAGAACACACATGCAATGACTCGTTGTTGTTAGTAAAAGAACACACATGCAATGACACTTGGATCCATGTGTGGTCTGAAAAGAACACACATGCAATGACACTGGTGGATCCATATGTGGTATGTTAAAAGAACACACATGCAATGACTTTGGTTGTTGTGAATAAAAAAGCACACATGCAATGACACTGGTGGATCCATAGGTGGATTGTGAAAAGAACACACATGCAATGGCACTGGTTGTTGTTAGTAAAAAGAACACACATGCAATGACATCAGGATCCATGTGTGGTCTCAAGAGAACACACATTTCAATGACTCATTGTTGTTAGTTAAAAGAACACACATGCAATGACACTGGTGGATCCATGTGTGGTCTCAAGAGAACACACATGCAATGACTCAAGTTGTTTGTAAAAAGAACACACATGCAATGACACTGTTGTATCCATATATGGTATGTGAAAAGAACACACATGCAATGACTCGTTGTTGTTAGTAAAAAGAACACACATGCAATGACACTGTGGATCCATATGTGGATTGTGAAAAGAACACACATGAAATGACTGGTTCCATGGTTAGTAAAAGAACACACATGCAATGACACTGGAGGATACATAGGTGGATTGTGAAGAGAACACACATGCAATGACACTCTGGTTGTTGTTACTAAAAAGAACACACATGCAATGACACTGGTGGATCCATAGGTGGATTGTGAAAATTACACACATGCAATAACACTGGTGGATCCATATGTTGTATGTGAAAAGAACAGACATGCAATGACTCCAGTTGTTGTTAGTAAAAAGAACACACATGCAATGACACTGGTGGATCCATAGGTGGATTGTGAAAAGAGCACACATGCAATGACACCGGTGGATCCATAGGTGGTATGTGAAAAGAACACACATGCAATGACTCTAGTTGTTGTTAGTAAAAAGAACACACATGCAATGACATCAGGATCCATGCAATGACACCGTGGATCCATATGTGGTATGTGAAAAGAACACACATGCAATGACACTGGATGGTTGTTAGTAGAAAGAACACACATGCAATGACACTGGTGGATCAATGTGTGGTCTCAAAAGAACACACATGCAATGACACTTGTTGTTGTTAGTAAAAGAACACACATGCAATGACACTAGGATCCATATGTGGTCTGTGAAAAGAACACACATGCAATGACTCTGTGTTGTTACTAAAAAGAACAAACATGCAATGACACTGGTGATTCCATGTGTGGTCTCTGTAGGGAACACGCATTTCAATGACACTGGTGGATCCTTATATGGTATGTGAAAAGAACACACATGCAATGACACTGTGGATCCATATGTGGTATGTGAAAAGAACACACATGCAATGACTCTGGTTGATACTAAAAAGAACACACATGCAATGACACTGGTGGATCCATGTGTGGTCTCTGTAGAGAACACACATGCAATGACTGTGATTGTTGTTAGTAAAAAGAACACACATGCAATGACAGTGGTGGATCCATATGTGGTATGTGAAAGAACACACATTTCAATGACTCGTTGTTGTTAGTAAAAAGAACACACATGCAATGACACAGGTGGATCCATAGGTGGATTGTGAAAATAACACACATGCAATGACTCTAGTTGTTGTTAGTAAAAGAACACACATGCAATGACACCGGGGATCCATGTGTGGTGTGAAAAGAACACACATGCAATGACACTTGTGGATCCATCGGAGTTATGTGAAAAGACCACACATGCAACGACCTTGGTTATTGTTAGTAAAAAGAGCACACATGCAATGACATTGGTGGATCCACAGGTGGATTGTGAAAAGAACACACATGCAATGACACCTGTTGTTGTTAGTAAAAAGAAAACACATGCCATTACACTGGTGGATCCAGTGGTCTCAAAGAGAACACACATGCAATGACTGTGATTGTTGTTAGTAAAAAGAACACACATGCAATGACAGTGGTGGATCCATGTGTGGTCTGTGAAGAGAACACACATGCAATGACTCTTGTTGCTGTTAGTAAAAAGAACACACATGCAATGACATTGGTGGATCCATAGGTGGTATGTGAAAAGAACACATGCAATGACTAAAGAACACACATGCAATGACATGGTGGATCCATATGTGGTATGTGAAAAGAACACACATGCAATGACTCGTGGATCATGTTGTTAGTGAAAAGAACACACATGCAATGACACTGGTGGATCCATGTGTGGATTGTGAAGAGAACACACATTGCAATGACACTGGTGGATCCATATGTGGTATGAAAAGAACACACATGCAATGACTCTGTTGTTGTTAGTAAAAGAACACACATGCAATGACTCTGGTGGATCCATAGGTGGATTGCGAAAAGAACACACATGCAATGACACTGGTTGTTGTTAGTAGAAAGAACACACATGCGATGACATGTGGATCCATGTGGTCTCCAAAAGAACACACATTGCAATGACTCTGGTTGTTGTTAGTAAAAAGAACACACATGCAATGACACTGGTGGATCCATGTGTGGTCTAAGAGAACACACATGCAATGACTCTGTTGTTGTTAGTAAAAGAACACACATGCAATGACACTGTGGATCCATATGTGGTATGTGAAAAGAACACACATGCAATGACTCGTTGTTGTTAGTAAAAGAACACACATGCAATGACACTGGTGGATCCATGTGTGGTCTCAAAAGAACACACATTTCAATGAACTGGTGGATCCATATGTGGTATGTGAAAAGAACACACATGCAATGACTCTGGTTGTTGTTAGTAAAAAAGAACACATGCAATGACACTGGTGGATCCATAGGTGGATTGTGAAAAGAACACACATGCAATGACACTGGTTGTTGTTAGTAAAAGAACACACATGCAATGACCTGTGGATCCATATGTGGTGTGAAGAGAACACACATTTCAATGACTCTGATTGTTGTTAGTAAAAAGAACACACATGCAATGACACTGTGGATTCATGTGTGGTCTCAAGAGAACACACATTTCAATGACACTGGTGGATCCATATGTGGTATGTGAAAGAACACACATGCAATGACTAGTTGTTGTTAGTAAAAAGAACACACATGCAATGACACTGGTGGATCCATAAGTGGATTGTGAAAAGAACACATTCAATGACACACATGCAATGACACTGTGGGTCCATATGTGGTATGTGAAAATAACACACATTTCAATGACTCTAGTTTTTGTTCTTAAAAAGAAGACACATGCAATGACTCTTGTGGATCCATAGGTGGTCTCTGAAGAGAACACACATGCAATGACACTGGTGGATCCATATGTGGTATGTGAAAATAACACACATGCAATGCCACTGGTTGTTGTTAGTAAAAAGTACACACATGCAAAGACACTCCTCGATCAACGTGTGGTCTCTGAAGAGAACACACATTTCAATGACTCTTGTTGTTAGTAAAAGACACACATGCAATGACAGTGGATCCATGTGGTCTCTAAAGAGATCACACATTTCAATGTCACTGGTGGATCCATATGTGGTATGTGAAAAGAACAGTCATGAAATGACTCCAGTTGTTGTTAGTAAAAAGAACACGCATGCAATGACACTAGTGGATCCATAGGTGGATTGTGAAAAGAACACAAATGCAATGACACTAGTGGATCCATATGTGCTATGTGAAAAGAACACACATGCCATGACTCTGGTTGTTGTTAGTAAATAGAAAACACATGCAATGACACTGGTGGATCCATAGGTGGATTGTGAAAAGAACACACATGCAATGACACTGGTGGGTCCATATGTGGTATGTGAAAAGAACACACATTTCAATGACTCTGGTTGTTGTTAGTAAAAAGAACACACATGCAATGACACTGGTGGATCCATTGGTAGATTGTGAAAAGAGCAGACATGCAATGGCACTGGTGGATCCATTAGTGGTATGTGAAAAGAACACACATGCAATGACTCCAGTTGTTGTTAGTAAAAAGAACACACATGTAATGACAATGGTGGATCCATGTGTGGTCTCTGAAGAGAACACACATTTCAATGACACTAGTGGATCCATATGTGGTATGTGAAAAGAACAGTCATGAAATGACTCGAGTTGTTGTTAGTAAAAAGAACACACATGCAATGACACTGGTGGATTCATAGGTGGATTGTGAAAAGAGCACACATGGAATGATTCTGCTGTTGTTAGTAAAAAGAACACACATGCAATGACACTGGTGGATCCATAGGTGGATTGTGAAAAGAACACCCACGCAATGACACAGGTGGGTCCATAGGTGGTATGTGAAAAGAACACACATTTCAATGAGTCTGGTTGTTGTTAGTAAAAAGAACACACATGCAATGACACTGGTGGATCCATAGGTGGATTGTGAAAACAGCACACACGCAATGACACTAGTGGATCCATATGTGGTATGTGAAAAGAACACACATGCAATGACTCCTGTTGTTGTTAGTAAAAAGAACACACATGTAATGACACTGGTGGATCCATGTGTTGTCTTTGAAGAGAACACACATTTCAATGACTCTAGTTGTTGTTAGTAAAAAGAACAAACATGCAATGACACTGGTGGATCCATAGGTGGATTGTGAAAAGAACACACATGCAATGACACTGGTGGGTCCATATGTGGTATGTGAAAAGAACACACATGCAATGACTCTGGTTGTTGTTAGTAAAAAGAACACACATGCAATGACACTGTTGGATCCATAGGTGGATTGTGAAAAGAACACACATGCAATGACACTGGTGGATCCATATTTGATATGTGGAAAGAACGCACATGCAATGACTCTGGTTGTTGTTAGTAAAAAGAACACACATGCAATGTCACTGGTGGATCCGTAGGTGGATTGTGAAAAGAACACACATGCAATGACACTGGTGGATCCATAGGTGGTATGTGAAAAGAACACACATTTCAATGACTCTGGTTGTTGTTAGTAAAAAGAACACACATGCAATGACACTGGTGGATCCAAAGGTGGATTGTGAAAAGAGCACACATGCAATGACACTGGTGGATCCATATGTGGTATGTGAAAAGAACACACATGCAATGACTCGAGTTGTTGTTAGTAAAAAGAACAGAAATGCAATGACATTGGTGGATCCATGTGTGGTCTCTGAAGAGAACACACATTTCAATGACACTGGTGGATCCATATGTGGTATGTGAAAAGAACAGTCATGAAATGACTCTAGTTGTTGTTAGTAAAAAGAACACACATGCAATGACACTGGTGGATCCATAGGTGGATTGTGAAAAGAACACACATGCCATGACACTGGTGGATCCATATGTGGTATGCGAAAAGAACACACATGCAATGACTCTGGTTGTTGTTAATAAAAAGAGCACACATGCAATGACACTGGTGGATCCATGTGTGGTGTCTGAAGAGAACACACTTGCAATGACACTGGTGGATCCATAGGTGGTATGTGAAAAGAACACACATTTCAAAGAGTCTGGTTGTTGTTAGTAAAAAGAATACACATGCAATGACACTGGTGGATCCTTAGGTGGATTGTGAAAAGAGCACAAATGCAATGACACTGGTGGATCCATGTGAAAAGAACACACATGCAATGACTCTAGTTGTTGTTAGTAAAAAGAACCCCACATGTAACGAGACTGGTGGATCTATGTGTGGTCTCTGAAGAGAACACACATTTCAATGACTCTGGTTGTTGTTAGTAAAAAGAACACACATGCAATGACACTGGTGGATCCATAGGTGGAATGTGAAAAGAGCACACATGCAATGACACTAGTGGTCCATATGTGGTATGTGAAAAGAACACACATGCAATGACTCCAGTTGTTGTTAGTAAAAAGAACACACATGTAATGACACAGGTGGATTCATGTGTGGTCTCTAAAGAGAACACACATTTCAATGACACTGGTGGATCCATATGTGGTATGTGAAAAGAACAGTCAAGAATTGACTCTAGTTGTTGTTAGTAAAAAGAACACACATGCAATGACACTGGTGGATCCAGAAGTGGATTGTGAAAAGAACACAAATTCAATGACACTGGTGGGTCCATATGTGGTATGTGAAAAGAACACACATTTCAATGACTCTACTTGTTGTTTGTAAAAAGAACACACATGCAATGACACTGGTGGATCCATAGGTGGTCTCTGAAGAGAACACACATGCAATGACACTGGTGGATCCATATGTGGTATGTGAAAATAACACACATGCAATGCCAATGGTTGTTGTTAGTAAAAAGAGCACACATGCAATGACACTGGTGGATGCATGTGTGGTCTCTGAAGAGAACACACATTTCAATGACTCTTGTTGTTAGTAAAAAGACACACATGCAATGACACTGGTGGATCCATGTGTGGTCTCTAAAGAGATCACACATTTCAATGTCACTGGTGGATCCATATGTGGTATGTGAAAAGAACAGTCATGAAATGACTCCAGTTGTTGTTAGTAAAAAGAACACGCATGCAATGACACTAGTGGATCCATAGGTGGATTGTGAAAAGAACACAAATGCAATGACACTAGTGGATCCATATGTGCTATGTGAAAAGAACACACATGCCATGACTCTGGTTGTTGTTAGTAAATAGAAAACACATGCAATGACACTGGTGGATCCATAGGTGGATTGTGAAAAGAACACACATGCAATGACACTGGTGGGTCCATATGTGGTATGTGAAAAGAACACACATTTCAATGACTCTGGTTGTTGTTAGTAAAAAGAACACACATGCAATGACACTGGTGGATCCATTGGTAGATTGTGAAAAGAGCAGACATGCAATGGCACTGGTGGATCCATTAGTGGTATGTGAAAAGAACACACATGCAATGACTCCAGTTGTTGTTAGTAAAAAGAACACACATGTAATGACAATGGTGGATCCATGTGTGGTCTCTGAAGAGAACACACATTTCAATGACACTAGTGGATCCATAAGTGGTATGTGAAAAGAACAGTCATGAAATGACTCGAGTTGTTGTTAGTAAAAAGAACACACATGCAATGACACTGGTGGATTCATAGGTGGATTGTGAAAAGAGCACACATGGAATGATTCTGCTGTTGTTAGTAAAAAGAACACACATGCAATGACACTGGTGGATCCATAGGTGGATTGTGAAAAGAACACCCACGCAATGACACAGGTGGGTCCATAGGTGGTATGTGAAAAGAACACACATTTCAATGAGTCTGGTTGTTGTTAGTAAAAAGAACACACATGCAATGACACTGGTGGATCCATAGGTGGATTGTGAAAACAGCACACACGCAATGACACTAGTGGATCCATATGTGGTATGTGAAAAGAACACACATGCAATGACTCCTGTTGTTGTTAGTAAAAAGAACACACATGTAATGACACTGGTGGATCCATGTGTTGTCTTTGAAGAGAACACACATTTCAATGACTCTAGTTGTTGTTAGTAAAAAGAACAAACATGCAATGACACTGGTGGATCCATAGGTGGATTGTGAAAAGAACACACATGCAATGACACTGGTGGGTCCATATGTGGTATGTGAAAAGAACACACATGCAATGACTCTGGTTATTGTTAGTAAAAAGAACACACATGCAATGACACTGGTGGATCCATAGGTGGATTGTCAAAAGAACACACATGCAATGACACTGGTGAATCCATAGGTGGTATGTGAAAAGAACACACATTTCACTGACTCTGGTTGTTGTTAGTAAAAATAACACACATGCAATGACACTGGTGGATCCATCGGTGGATTGTGAAAAGAGAAGACATGCAATGACACTGGTCGATCCATGTGTGGTCTCTGAAGAAAACACACATGCAATGACACTGGTGGATCCATAGGTGGTATGTGAAAAGAACACACATTTCAATGAGTCTGGTTGTTGTTAGTAAAAAGAACACACATGCAATAACACTGGTGGATCCATAGGTGGATTGTGAAAAGAGCACACATGCAATGACACTGGTGGATCCATATGTGGTATGTGAAAAGAACACACATGCAATGACTCGAGTTGTTGTTAGTAAAAAGAACACAAATGCAATGACATTGGTGGATCCATTTGTGGTCTCTGAAGAGAACACACATTTCAATGACACTGGTGGATCCATATGTGGTATGTGAAAAGAACAGTCATGAAATGACTCCAGTTGTTGTTAGTAAAAAGAACACACATGCAATAACACTGGTGGATCCATAGGTGGATTGTGAAAAGAGCACACATGCAATGACACTGGTGGATCCATAGGTGGTATGTGAAAAGAACACACATGCAATGACTCTAGTTGTTATTAGTAAAAAGAACACACATGTAATGACACTGGTGGATCCATGTGTGGTCTCTGAAGAGAAAACACATTTCAATGACTCTGGTTGTTGTTCGTAAAAAGAACACACATGCAATGACACTGGTGGATCCACATGTGGATTGTGAAAAGAACACAAATGCAATGACACTGGTGGGTCCATATGTGGTATGTGAAAAGATACCACATTTCAATGACTCTACTTGTTGTTTGTAAAAAGAACACACATGCAATGACACTAGTGGATCCATAGGTGGTCTCTGAAGAGAACACACATGCAATGACACTGGTGGATCCATATGTGGTATGTGAAAAGAACACACATGCAATGACACTGGTTGTTGTTAGTAAAAAGAGCACACATGCAATGACACTGCTGGATGCATGTGTGGTCTCTGAAGACAACACACATTTCAATGACTCTTGTTGTTAGTAAAAAGACACACATGCAATGACACTGGTGGATCCATGTGTGGTCTCTAAAGAGATCACACATTTCAATGACACTGGTGGATCCATATGTGGTATGTGAAAAGAACAGTCATGAAATGACTCCAGTTGTTCTTAGTAAAAAGAACACACATGCAATGACACTGGTGGATCCATAGGTGGATTGTGAAAAGAACACAAATTCAATGACACTGGTGGATCCATATGTGGTAAAAGAACACACATGCAATGACTCTGGTTGTTGTTAGTAAATAGAACACACATGCAATGACACTGGTGGATCCATAGGTGGATTGTGAAAAGAACACACATGCAATGACACTGGTGGATCCAAAGGTGGTATCTGAAAAGAACACACATTTCAATGACTCTAGTTGTTGTTAGTAAAAAGAACACACATGCAATGCCACTGGTGGATCCATAGGTGGATTGTGAAAAGAGCACACATGCAATGACTCTGGTTGTTTTTAGTAAAAAGAACACACATGCAATGACATTGGTGGATCCATAGGTGGATTGTGAAAAGAACACACATGAAATGACACAGGTGGATCCATAGGTGGTATGTGAAAAGAACACACATTTCAATGAGTCTGGTTGTTTTTAGTAAAAAGAACACACATGCAATGACACTGGTGGATCCATAGGTGGATTGTGAAAAGAACACACATGCAATGACACTGGTGGATCCATATGTGGTATGCGAAAAGATTACACATGCAATGACTCTGGTTGTTGTTAGTAAAAAGAGTACACATAAAATGACACTGGTGGATCCATGTGTGGTCTCTGAAGAGAACACACTTGCAATGACACTGGTGGATCCATAGGTGGTATGTGAAAAGAACACACATTTCAAAGAGTCTGGTTGTTGTTAGTAAAAAGAACACACATGCAATGACACTGGTGGATCCATAGGTGGATTGTGAAAAGAGAACAAATGCAATGACACTGGTGGATCCATATGTGGTACGTGAAAAGAACACCCATGCAATTACTCTAGTTGTTGTTAGTAAAAAGAACACACATGTAATGACACTGGTGGATCCATGTGTAGTCTCTAAAGAGAACACACATTTCAATGACTCTGGTTGTTGTTAGTAAAAAGAACACACATGCAATGACACTGGTGGATCCATAGGTGGATTGTGAAAAGAGAACACATGGAATGACACTCGTGGATCCATGTGTGGTATGTGAAAAGAACACACATGCAATGACTCCAGTTGTTGTTAGTAAAAAGAACACACATGTAATGACACTGGTGGATCCATGTATGGTCTCTAAAGAGAACACACATTTCAATGACACTGGTGGATCCATATGTGGTATGTGAAAAGAACAGTCAAGAAATGACTCCAGTTGTTGTTAGTAAAAAGAACACACATGCAATGACACTGGTGGATCCATAGGTGGATTGTGAAAAGAACACAAATGCAATGACACTGGTGGGTCCATATGTGGTATGTGAAAAGAACACACATTTCAATGACTCTACTTGTTGTTTGTAAAAAGAACACACATGCAATGACACTGGTGGATCCATTGGTGGTCTCTGAAGAGAACACACATGCAATGACACTTGTGGATCCATATGTGGTATGTGAAAAGAACACACATGCAATGACACTGGTTGTTGTTAGTAAAAAGAGCACACATGCAATGAGACTGGTGGATGCATGTGTGGTCTCTGAAGAGAACACACATTTCAATGACTCTTGTTGTTAGTAAAAAGACACACATGCAATGACACTGGTGGATCCATGTGTGGTCTCTAAAGAGATCACACATTTCAATGACACTGGTGGATCCATATGTGGTATGTGAAAAGAACAGTCATGAAATGACTCCAGTTGTTGTTAGTAAAAAGAACACACATGCAATGACAGTGGTGGATCCATAGGTGGATTGTGAAAAGAACACAAATACAATGACACTGGCGGATCCATATGTGGAATGTGAAAAGAACACACATGCAATGACTCTAGTTGTTGTTAGTAAAGAGAACACACATGCAATGACACTGGTGGATCCATAAGTGGATTGTGAAAAGAACACACATGCAATGACACTGGTGGATCCATAGGTGGATTGTGAAAAGAACACACATGCAATGACACTGGTGGATCCATAGGTGGTATGTGAAAAGAACACACATTTCAATGACTCTGGTTGTTGTTAGTAATAAGAACACACATGCAATGACACTGGTGAATCCATAGGTGGATTGTGAAAAGAGCACACATGCAATGACTCTGTTGTTGTTAGTAAAAAGAACACACATGCAATGACACAGGTGGATCCATAGGTGGATTGTGAAAAGAACACACATGCAATTACACAGGTGCATCCATAGGTGGTATGTGAAAAGAACTTACATTTCAATGAGTCTAGTTGTTGTTAGTAAAAAGAACACACATGCAATGACACTGGTGGATCCATAGGTGGATTGTGAAAAGATCACATATGCAATGACACTAGTGGATCCATATGTGGTATGTGAAAAGAACACACAAGCAATGACTCCAGTTGTTGTTAGTAAAAAGAACACACATGTAATGACACAAGTGGATCCATGTGTGGTCTTTGAAGAGAACACACATTTCAATGACTCTGGTTGTTGTTAGTAAAAAGAACACACATGCAATGACACTAGTGGATCCATAGGTGGATTGTGAAAAGAACACACATGCAATGACACTGGTGGGTCCATATGTGGTATGTGAAAAGAACACACATGCAATGACTCTGGTTGTTGTTATTAAAAAGAACACACATGCATTGACACTGGTGGATCCATAGGTGGATTGTGAAAAGAACACACATGCAATGACACTGGTGGATCCATAGGTGGTATGTGAAAAGAACACACATTTCAATGACTCTGGTTGTTGTTAGTAAAAAGAACACACATGCAATGACACTGGTGGATCCATCGGTGGATTGTGAAAAGAGCACACATGCAATGACACTGGTGGATCCATATGTGGTATGTGAAAAGAACACACATGCAATGACTCCAGTTGTTGTTAGTAAAAAGAACACACATGCAATGACAGTGGTGGATCCTTGTGTGGTCTCTGAAGAGAACACACATTTCAATGACACTGGTGGATCCATATGAGGTATGTGAAAAGAACAGTCATGAAATGACTCCAGTTGTTGTTAGTAAAAAGAACACACATGCAATGAAACTGGTGGATCATAGGTGGATTGTGAAAAGAACACACATGCAATGACAATAGTGGATCCATATGTGGTATGCGAAAAGAACACACATGCAATGACTCTGGTTGTTGTTAGTAAAAAGATCACACATGCAATGACACTGGTGGATCCATGTGTGGTCTCTGAAGAGAACACACATGCAATGACACTGGTGGATCCATAGGTGGTATGTGAAACGAACAAACATTTCAATGAGTCTTGTTGTTGTTAGTACAATAACACACATGCAATGACACTGGTGGATCCATGTGTGGTCTCTAAAGAGATCACAAATTTCAATGACACTAGTGGATCCATATGTGGTATGTGAAAAGAACAGTCATGAAATGACTCCAGTTGTTGTTAGTAAAAAGAACACACATGCAATGACACTGGTGGATCCATAGGTGGATTGTGAAAAGAACACAAATGCAATGACACTGGTGGATCCATATGTGGTATGTGAAAAGAACACACATGCAATGACTCTGGTTGTTGTTAGTAAATAGAACACACATGCAATGACACTGGTGGATCCATAGGTGGATTGTGAAAAGAACACACATGAAATGACACTGGTGGATCCATAGGTGGTATGTGAAAAGAACACACATTTCAATGACTCTGGTTGTTGTTAGTAAAAAGAACACACATGCAATGACACTGGTGGATCCATAGGTGGATTGTGAAAAGAGCACACATGCAATGACACTGGTGGATCCATATGTGGTATGTGAAAAGAACACACAAGCAATGACTCCAGTTGTTGTTAGTAAAAAGAACACCCATGTAATGACACTGGTGGATCCATGTGTGGTCTTTGAAGAGAACACACATTTCAATGACTCTGGTTGTTGTTAGTAAAAAGAACAC
This sequence comes from Avena insularis, assembly GCA_023614405.1. NCBI lineage: Eukaryota > Viridiplantae > Streptophyta > Magnoliopsida > Poales > Poaceae > Avena > Avena insularis. The sequence continues at coordinate 429,748 of JAJUPC010000234.1, forward strand.
ACATGAAATGACACTGGTGGATCCATAGGTGGATTGTGAAAAGAACACACATGCAATGACACTGGTGGGTCCATATGTGGTATGTGAAAAGAACACACATGCAATGACTCTGGTTGTTGTTAGTAAAAATAACACACATGCAATGACACTGGTGGATCCATAGGTGGATTGTGAAAAGAACACACATGCAATGGCACTGGTGGATCCATCGGTGGTATGTGAAAAGGACACACATTTCAATGACTCTGGTTGTTGTTAGTAAAAAGAACACACATGCAATGACACAGGTGGATCCATGTGTGGTCTCTAAAGAGATCACACATTTCAATGACTCTTGTTGTTAGTAAAAAGACACACATGCAATGACACTGGTGGATCCATGTGTGGTCTGTAAAGAGATCACACATTTCAATGACACTGGTGGATCCATATGTGGTATGTGAAAAGAACAGTCATGAAATGACTCCAGTTGCTGTTAGTAAAAAGAACAAACATGCAATGACACTGGTGGATCCATAGGTGGATTGTGAAAAGAACACAAATGCAATGACAGTGGTGGATCCATATGTGGTATGTAAAAAGAACACACATGCAATGACTCTGGTTGTTGTTAGTAAATAGAACACACATGCAATGACATTGGTGGATCCATAGGTGGATTATGAAAAGAACACACATGCAATGACACTGGTGGATCCATAGGTGGTATGTGAAAAGAACACACATTTCAGTGACTCTGGTTGTTGTTAGTAAAAAGAACACACATGCAATGACACTGGTGGATCCACAGGTGGATTGTGAAAAGAGCACACATGCAATGACTCTGCTGTTGTTAGTAAAAAGAACACACATGCAATGACACTGGTGGATCCATAGGTGGATTGTGGAAAGAACACACATGCAATGACACTGGTGGATCCTTATGTGGTATGCGAAAAGAACACGCATGCAATGACTCTGGTTTTTGTTAGTAAAAAGATCACACATGCAATGACACTAGTGGATCCATGTGTGGTCTCTGAAGATAACACACATGCAATGACACTGGTGGATCCATTGGTGGTATGTGAAAAGAACACACATTTCAATGAGTTTGGTTGTTGTTAGTAAAAAGACACACATGCAATGACACTGGTGGATCCATGTGTGGTCTCTAAAGAGATCACACATTTCAAAGACACTTGTGGATCCATATGTGGTATGTGAAAAGAACAGTAATGAAATGACTCCAATTGTTGTTAGTAAAAAGAACACACATGCAATGACACTGGTGGATCCATAGGTGGATTGTGAAAAGAACACAAATGTAATGACACTGGTGCATCCATATGTGGTATATGAAAAGAACACACATGCAATGACTCTGGTTGTTGTTAGTAAATAGAACACACATGCAATGACACTGGTGGATCCATAGGTGGATTGTGAAAAGAACACACATGCAATGACACTGGTGGATCCATAGGTGGTATGTGAAAAGAACACACATTTCAATGACACTGGTTGTTGTTAGTAAAAAGAACACACATGCAATGACACTGGTGGATCCATAGGTGGATTGTGAAAGAGCACACATGCAATGACTCTGGTTGTTGTTAGTAAAAAGAACACACATGAAATGACACTGGTGGATCCATAGGTGGATTGTGAAAAGAAAACACACATGCAATGACACTGGTTGATCCATAGGTGGTATGTGAAAAGAACACATATTTCAATGAGTCTGGTTTTTGTTAGTAAAAAGAACACACATGCAATGACACTGGTGGATCCATAGGTGGATTGTGAAAAGAGCACACATGCAATGACACTAGTGGATCCATATGTGGTATGTGAAAAGAACACACAAGCAATGACTCTAGTTGTTGTTAGTAAAAAGAACACACATGTAATGACACTGGTGGATCCTTGTGTGGTGTTTGAAGAGAACACACATTTCAATGACTCTGGTTGTTGTTAGTAAAAAGAACACACATGCAATGACACTGGTGGATCCATAGGTGGATTGTGAAATGATCACACATGCAATGACAGTGGTGGGTCCATATGTGGTATGTTAAAAGAACACACATGCAATGACTCTGGTTGTTGTTAGTAAAAAGAACACACATGCAATGACACTGGTGGATCCATAGGTGGATTGTGAAAAGAACACACATGCAATGACACTGGTGGATCCATAGGTGGTATGTGAAAAGAACACACATTTCAATGACTCTGGTTGTTGTTAGTAAAAAGAACACACATCAAATGACACTGGTGGATCCATCGGTGGATTGTGAAAACAGCAAACATGCAATGACACTGGTGGATCCATATGTGGTATGTGAAAAGAACACACATGCAATGACTCTGGTTCTTGTTAGTAAAAAGAACACACATGCAATGACACTGGTGGATCGATAGGTGGATTGTGAAAAGAACACACATGCAATGACACTGGTGGATCCATAGCTGGTATGTGAAAAGAACACACATTTCAATGACTCTGGTTGTTGTTAGTAAAAAGAACACACATGCAATGACACTGGTGGATCCATAGGTGGATTGTGAAAAGAGCACACATGCAATGACACTGGTGGATCCATATGTGGTATGTGAAAAGAACACACATGCATTTACTCCAATTGTTGTTAGTAAAAAGAACACACATGCAATGACATTGGTGGATCCATGTCTGGTCTCTGAAGAGAACACACATTTCAATGACACTGGTGGATCCATATGTGGTATGTGAAAAGAACAGTCATGAAATGACTCCAGTTGTTGTTAGTAAAAAGAACACACATGCAATGACACTGGTGGATCCATAGGTGGATTGTGAAAAGAACACACATGCAATGACACTGGTGGATCCATATGTGGTATGCGAAAAGAACACGCATGCAATGACTTTGGTTGTTGTTAGTAAAAAGATCACACATGCAATCACACTGGTGGATCCATGTGTGGTCTCTGAAGAGAACACACATGCAATGACACTGGTGGATCCATAGGTGGTATGTGAAAAGAACACACTTTTCAATGAGTCTGGTTGTTGTTAGTAAAAAGAACACACATGCAATGACACTGGTGGATCCATAGGTGGATTGTGAAAAGAGGACACATGCAATGACACTAGTGGATCTATATGTGGTATGTGAAAAGAACACACATGCAATGACTCTAGTTGTTGTTAGTAAAAAGAACACACATGCAATGACACAGGTGGATCCATAGGTGGATTGTGAAAAGAACACACATGCAATGACACTGGTGCATCCATAGGTGGTATGTGAAAAGAACACACATTTCAATGAGTCTAGTTGTTGTTAGTAAAAAGAACACACATGCAATGACACTGGTGGATCCATAGGTGGATTGTGAAAAGATCACATATGCAATGACACTAGTGGATCCATATGTGGTATGTGAAAAGAACACACAAGCAATGACTCCAGTTGTTGTTAGTAAAAAGAACACACATGTAATGACACAAGTGGATCCATGTGTGGTCTTTGAAGAGAACACACATTTCAATGACTCTGGTTGTTGTTAGTAAAAAGAACACACATGCAATGACACTGGTGGATCCATAGGTGGATTGTGAAAAGAACACACATGCAATGACACTGGTGGGTCCATATGTGGTATGTGAAAAGAACACACATGCAATGACTCTGGTTGTTGTTATTAAAAAGAACACACATGCAATGACACTGGTGGATCCATAGGTGGATTGTGAAAAGAACACACATGCAATGACACTGGTGGATCCATAGGTGGTATGTGAAAAGAACACAGATTTCAATGACTCTGGTTGTTGTTAGTAAAAAGAACACACATGCAATGACACTGGTGGATCCATCGGTGGATTGTGAAAAGAGCACACATGCAATGACACTGGTGGATCCATATGTGGTATGTGAAAAGAACACACATGCAATGACTCCAGTTGTTGTTAGTAAAAAGAACACACATGTAATGACAGTGGTGGATCCATGTGTGGTCTCTGAAGAGAACACACATTTCAATGACACTGGTAGATCCATATGAGGTATGTGAAAAGAACAGTCATGAAATGACTCCAGTTGTTGTTAGTAAAAAGAACACACATGCAATGAAACTGGTGGATCATAGGTGGATTGTGAAAAGAACACACATGCAATGACAATAGTGGATCCATATGTGGTATGCGAAAAGAACACACATGCAATGACTCTGGTTGTTGTTAGTAAAAAGATCACACATGCAATGACACTGGTGGATCCATGTGTGGTCTCTGAAGAGAACACACATGCAATGACACTGGTGGATCCATAGGTGGTATGTGAAACGAACAAACATTTCAATGAGTCTTGTTGTTGTTAGTACAATAACACACATGCAATGACATTGGTGGATCCATGTGTGGTCTCTAAAGAGATCACAAATTTCAATGACACTAGTGGATCCATATGTGGTATGTGAAAAGAACAGTCATGAAATGACTCCAGTTGTTGTTACTAAAAAGAACACACATGCAATGACACTGGTGGATCCATAGGTGGATTGTGAAAAGAACACACATGCAATGACACTGGTGGATCCATATGTGGTATGTGAAAAGAACACACATGCAATGACTCTGGTTGTTGTTAGTAAATAGAACACACATGCAATGATACTGGTGGATCCATAGGTGGATTGTGAAAAGAACACACATGAAATGACACTGGTGGATCCATAGGTGGTATGTGAAAAGAACACACATTTCAATGACTCTGGTTGTTGTTAGTAAAAAGAACACACATGCAATGACACTGGTGGATCCATAGGTGGATTATGAAAAGAGCACACATGCAATGACACTAGTGGATCCATATGTGGTATGTGAAAAGAACACACAAGCAATGACTCCAGTTGTTGTTAGTAAAAAGAACACACATGTAATGACACTGGTGGATCCATGTGTGGTCTTTGAAGAGAACACACATTTCAATGACTCTGGTTGTTGTTAGTAAAAAGAACACACATGCAATGACACTGGTGGATCCATAGGTGGATTGTGAAAAGAACACACATGCCATGACATTGGTGGGTCCATATTTTTGGTATGTGAAAAGAACAAACATGCAATGACTCTGGTTGTTGTTAGTAAAAAGAACACACATGCAATGACACGGGTGGATCCATAGGTGGATTGTGAAAAGAACACACATGCACTGGCACTGGTGGATCCATAGGTGGTATGTGAAAAGAACACACATTTCAATGACTCTGGTTGTTGTTAGTAAAAAGAACACACATGCAATGACACTGTGGATCCATCGGTGGATTGTGAAAAGAGCACACAGGCAATGACACTAGTGGATCCATATGTGGTATGTGAAAAGAACACACATGCAATGACTCCAGTTGTTGTTAGTAAAAAGAACACACATGCAATGACATTGGTGGATCCATGTGTGGTCTCTGAAGAGAACACACATTTCAATGACACTGGTGGATCCATATGTGGTATGTGAAAAGAACAGTCATGAAATGAATCCAGTTGTTGTTAGTCAAAAGAACACACATGCAATGACACTGGTGGATCCGTAGGTGGATTGTGAAAAGAACACACATGCAATGACACTGGTGGATCCATATGTGGTATGTGAAAAGAACACACATGCAATGACTCTGGTTGTTGTTAGTAAATAGAACACACATGCAATGACACTGGTGGATCCATAGGTGGATTGTGAAAAGAACACATATACAATGACACTGGTGGATCCATAGGTGGTATGTGAAAAGAGCACACATTTCAATGACTCTGGTTGTTGTTAGTAAAAAGAACACACATGCAATGACACTGGTGGATCCATAGGTGGATTGTGAAAAGAGCACACATGCAATGACACTAGTGGATCCATATGTGGTATGTGAAAAGAACACACATGCAATGACTCCAGTTGTTGTTAGTAAAAAGAACACCCATGTAATGACACTGGTGGATCCATGTGTGGTCTTTGAAGAGAACACACATTTCAATGACTCTGGTTGTTGTTAGTAAAAAGAACACACATGAAATGACACTGGTGGATCCATAGGTGGATTGTGAAAAGAACACACATGCAATGACACTGGTGGGTCCATATGTGGTATGTGAAAAGAACACACATGCAATGACTCTGGTTGTTGTTAGTAAAAATAACACACATGCAATGACACTGGTGGATCCATAGGTGGATTGTGAAAAGAACACACATGCAATGGCACTGGTGGATCCATCGGTGGTATGTGAAAAGGACACACATTTCAATGACTCTGGTTGTTGTTAGTAAAAAGAACACACATGCAATGACACAGGTGGATCCATGTGTGGTCTCTAAAGAGATCACACATTTCAATGACTCTTGTTGTTAGTAAAAAGACACACATGCAATGACACTGGTGGATCCATGTGTGGTCTGTAAAGAGATCACACATTTCAATGACACTGGTGGATCCATATGTGGTATGTGAAAAGAACAGTCATGAAATGACTCCAGTTGCTGTTAGTAAAAAGAACACACATGCAATGACACTGGTGGATCCATAGGTGGATTGTGAAAAGAACACAAATGCAATGACAGTGGTGGATCCATATGTGGTATGTAAAAAGAACACACATGCAATGACTCTGGTTGTTGTTAGTAAATAGAACACACATGCAATGACATTGGTGGATCCATAGGTGGATTATGAAAAGAACACACATGCAATGACACTGGTGGATCCATAGGTGGTATGTGAAAAGAACACACATTTCAGTGACTCTGGTTGTTGTTAGTAAAAAGAACACACATGCAATGACACTGGTGGATCCACAGGTGGATTGTGAAAAGAGCACACATGCAATGAGTCTGCTGTTGTTAGTAAAAAGAACACACATGCAATGACACTGGTGGATCCATAGGTGGATTGTGGAAAGAACACACATGCAATGACACTGGTGGATCCATAGGTGGTATGTGAAAAGAACACACATTTCAATGAGTCTGGTTGTCGTTAGTAAAAAGAACACACATGCAATGACACTGGTGGATCCATAGGTGGATTGTGAAAAGAGCACACATGCAATGACACTAGTGGATCCATATGTGGTATGTGCAAAGAACACACAAGCAATGACTCCAGTTGTAGTTAGTAAAAAGAACACATATGTAATGACACTGGTGGATCCATGTGTGGTCTTTGAAGAGAACACACATTTCAATGACTCTGGTTGTTGTTAGTAAAAAGAACACACATGCAATGACACTAGCGGATCCATAGGTGGATTGTGAAAAGAACACACATGCAATGACACTGGTGGGTCCATATGTGGTATGTGAAAAGAACACACATGCAATGACTCTGGTTGTTGTTAGTAAAAAGAACACACATGCAATGACACTGGTGGATCCATAGGTGGATTGTGAAAAGATCACACATCCAATGACACTAGTGGATCCATATGTGGTATGTGCAAAGAACACACAAGCAATGACTCCAGTTGTTGTTAGTAAAAAGAACACAGATGTAGTGACACTGGTGGATCCATGTGTGGTCTTTGAAGACAACACACATTTCAATGCCTCTGGTTGTTGTTAGTAAAAAGAACGCACATTCAATGACACTGGTGGATCCATAGGTGGATTGTGAAAAGAACACACATGCAATGACACTGGTGGATCCATAGGCGTTATGTGAAAAGGACACACATTTCAATGACTCTGGTTGTTGTTAGTAAAAAGAACACACATGCAATGACACTGGTAGATCCATCGGTGGATTGTGAAAAGAGCACACATGCAATGACACTGGTGGATCCATATGTGGTATGTGAAAAGAAAACACATGCAATGACTTCAGTTGTTGTTAGAAAAAATAACACACATGCAATGACATTGGTGGATCCATGTGTGGTCTCTGAAGAGAACACACATTTCAATGACACTGGTCGATCCATATGTGGTATGTGAAAAGAACAGTCATGAAATGACTCCAGTTGTTGGTAGTAAAAAGAACACACATGCAATGACACTGGTGGATCCATAGGTGGATTGTGAAAAGAACACACATGCAATGACACTGGTGGATCCTCATGTGGTATGCGAAAAGAACACGCATGCAATGACTCTGGTTGTTGTTAGTAAAAAGATCACACATGCAATGACACTAGTGGATCCATGTGTGGTCTCTGAAGAGAACACACATGCAATGACACTGGTGGATCCATTGGTGGTATGTGAAAAGAACACACATTTCAATGAGTTTGGTTGTTGTTAGTAAAAAGACACACATGCAATGACACTGGTGGATCCATGTGTGGTCTCTAAAGAGATCACACATTTCAAAGACACTTGTGGATCCATATGTGGTATGTGAAAAGAACAGTAATGAAATGACTCCAATTGTTGTTAGTAAAAAGAACACACATGCAATGACACTGGTGGATCCATAGGTGGATTGTGAAAAGAACACAAATGTAATGACACTGGTGCATCCATATGTGGTATATGAAAAGAACACACATGCAATGACTCTGGTTGTTAGTAAATAGAACACACATGCAATGACACTGGTGGATCCATAGGTGGATTGTGAAAAGAACACACATGCAATGACACTGGTGGATCCATAGGTGGTATGTGAAAAGAACACACATTTCAATGACACTGGTTGTTGTTAGTAAAAAGAACACACATGCAATGACACTTTGGTGGATCCATAGGTGGATTGTGAAAGAGCACACATGCAATGACTCTGGTTGTTGTTAGTAAAAGAACACACATGAAATGACACTGGTGGATCCATAGGTGGATTGTGAAAAGAAAACACACATGCAATGACACTGGTTGATCCATAGGTGGTATGTGAAAAGAACACACATTTCAATGAGTCTGGTTTTTGTTAGTAAAAAGAACACACATGCAATGACACTGGTGGATCCATAGGTGGATTGTGAAAAGAGCACACATGCAATGACACTAGTGGATCCATATGTGGTATGTGAAAAGAACACACAAGCAATGACTCCAGTTGTTGTTAGTAAAAAGAACACACATGTAATGACACTGGTGGATCCTTGTGTGGTGTTTGAAGAGAACACACATTTCAATGACTCTGGTTGTTGTTAGTAAAAAGAACACACATGCAATGACACTGGTGGATCCATAGGTGGATTGTGAAATGATCACACATGCAATGACAGTGGTGGGTCCATATGTGGTATGTTAAAAGAACACACATGCAATGACTCTGGTTGTTGTTAGTAAAAAGAACACACATGCAATGACACTGGTGGATCCATAGGTGGATTGTGAAAAGAACACACATGCAATGACACTGGTGGATCCATAGGTGGTATGTGAAAAGAACACACATTTCAATGACTCTGGTTGTTGTTAGTAAAAAGAACACACATACAATGACACTGGTGGATCCATAGGTGGATTGTGAAAAGAGCACACATGCAATGACACTGGTGGATCCATATGTGGTATGTGAAAAGAACACACATGCAATGACTCTGATTCTTGTTAGTAAAAAGAACACACATGCAATGACACTGGTGGATCCATAGGTGGATTGTGAAAAGAACACACATGCAATGACACTGGTGGATCCATAGGTGGTATGTGAAAAGAACACACATTTCAATGACTCTGGTTGTTGTTAGTAAAAAGAACACACATGCAATGACACTGGTGGATCCATAGGTGGATTGTGAAAAGAGCACACATGCAATGACACTGGTGGATCCATATGTGGTATGTGAAAAGAACACACATGCAATGACTCCAGTTGTTGTTAGTAAAAAGAACACACATGCAATGACATTGGTGGATCCATGTGTGGTATCTGAAGAGAACACACATTTCAATGACACTGGTGGATCCATATGTGGTATGTGAAAAGAACAGTCATGAAATGACTCCAGTTGTTGTTAGTAAAAAGAACACACATGCAATGACACTGGTGGATCTATAGGTGGATTGTGAAAAGAACACACATGCAATGACACTGGTGGATCCATATGTGGTATGCGAAAAGAACACACATGCAATGACTCTGGTTGTTGTTAGTAAAAAGATCACACATGCAATGACACTGGTGGATCCATGTGTGGTCTCTGAAGAGAACACACATGCAATGACACTGGTGGATCCATAGGTGGTATGTGAAAAGAACACATATTTCAATGAGTCTGGTTGTTGTTAGTAAAAAGAACACACATGCAATGACAATGGTGGATCCATAGGTGGATTGTGAAAAGAGCACAAATGCAATGACACTAGTGGATCCATATGTGGTATGTGAAAAGAACACACATGCAATGACTCTAGTTGTTGTTAGTAAAAAGAACACACATGTAATGACACTGGTGGATCCATGTGTGGTCTCTGAAGAGAACACACATTTCAATGACTCTGGCTGTTGTTAGTAAAAAGAACACACATGCAATGACACTAGTGGATCCACAGGTGGATTGTGAAAATAACACAAATGCAATGACACTGGTGGGTCCATATGTGGTATGTGAAAAGAACACACATTTCAATGACTCCACTTGTTGTTTGTAAAAAGAACACACATGCAATGACACTAGTGGATCCATGGGTGGTCTCTGAAGAGAACACACATGCAATGACACTGGTGGATCCATATGTGGTATGTGAAAAGAACACACATGCAATGACACTGGTTGTTGTTAGTAAAAAGAGCACACATGCAATGACACTGGTGGATGCATGTGTGGTCTCTGAAGAGAACACACATTTCAATGTCTCTTGATGATAGTAAAAAGACACACATGCAATGACACTGGTGGATCCATGTGTGGTCTCTAAAGAGATCACACATTTCAATGACACTGGTGGATCCATATGTGGTATGTGAAAAGAAAAAATCATGAAATGACTCCAGTTGTTGTTAGTAAAAAGAACACACATGCAATGACACTGGTGGATCCATAGGTGGATTGTGAAAAGAGCACACATGCAATGACACTGGTGGATCCATATGTGGTATGTGAAAAGAACACACATGCAATGACTCTGGTTGTTGTTAGTAAATAGAACACACATGCAATGACACTGGTGGATCCATAGGTGGATTGTGAAAAGAACACACATGCAATGACACTGGTGGATCCATAGGTGGTATGTGAAAAGAACACACATTTCAATGACTCTGGTTGTTCTTAGTAAAAAGAACACACATGCAATGACACTGGTGGATCCATAGGTGGATTGTGAAAAGAGCACACATGCAATGACTCTGGTTGTTGTTAGTAAAAAGATAACACATACAATGACACTGGTGGATCCATAGGTGGATTGTGAAAAGAACACACATGAAATGACACAGGTGGATCCATAGGTGGTATGTGAAAAGAACACACATTTCAATGAGTCTGGTTGTTGTTAGTAAAAAGAACACACATGCAATAACACTAGTGGATCCATAGGTGGATTGTGAAAAGACCACACATGCAATGACACTAGTGGATCCATATGTGGTATGTGAAAAGAACACACATGCAATGACTCCAGTTGTTGTTAGTAAAAAGAACACACATGTAATGACACTGGTGGATTCATGTGTGGTCTCTGAAGAGAACACACATTTCAATGACTCTGGTGGTTGTTAGTAAAAAGAACACACATGCAATGACACTGGTGGATCCATAGGTGGATTGTGAAAAGAACACACATGCAATGACACTGGTGGGGCCATATGTGGTATGTGAAAAGAACACACATGCAATGACTCTGGTTGTTGTTAGTAAAAAGAACACACATGCAATGACACTGGTGGATCCATAGGTGGATTGTGAAAAGAACACACATGCAATGACACTGGTGGATCCATAGGTGGTATGTGAAAAGAACACACATTTCAATGACTCTGGTGGTTGTTAGTAAAAAGAACACACATGCAATGACACTGGTGGATCCATAGGTGGATTGTGAAAAGAGCACACATGCAATGACATTGGTGGATCCATATGTGGTATGTGAAAAGAACACACATGCAATGACACTGGTTGTTGTTAGTAAAAAGAGCACACATGCAATGACACTGGTGGATGCATGTGTGGTCTCTGAAGGGAACACACATTTCAATGTCTCTTGATGATAGTAAAAAGACACACATGCAATGACACTGGTGGATCCATGTGTGGTCTCTAAAGAGATCACACATTTCAATGACACTGGTGGATCCATATGTGGTATGTGAAAAGAACAGTCATGAAATGACTCCAGTTGTTGTTAGTAAAAAGAACACACATGCAATGACACTGGTGGATCCATAGGTGGATTGTGAAAAGAGCACACATGCAATGACACTGGTGGATCCATATGTGGTATGTGAAAAGAACACACATGCAATGACTCTGGTTGTTGTTAGTAAATAGAGCACACATGCAATGACACTGGTGGATCCATAGGTGGATTGTGAAAAGAACACACATGCAATGACACTGGTGGATCCATAGGTGGTATGTGAAAAGAACACACATTTCAATGACTCTGGTTGTTCTTAGTAAAAAGAACACACATGCAATGACACTGGTGGATCCATAGGTGGATTGTGAAAAGAGCACACATGCAATGACTCTGGTTGTTGTTAGTAAAAAGAACACACATACAATGACACTGGTGGATCCATAGGTGGATTGTGAAAAGAACACACATGAAATGACACAGGTGGATCCATAGGTGGTATGTGAAAAGAACACACATTTCAATGAGTCTGGTTGTTGTTAGTAAAAAGAACACACATGCAATAACACTAGTGGATCCATAGGTGGATTGTGAAAAGACCACACATGCAATGACACTAGTGGATCCATATGTGGTATGTGAAACGAACACACATGCAATGACTCCAGTTGTTGTTAGTAAAAAGAACACACATGTAATGACACTGGTGGATTCATGTGTGGTCTCTGAAGAGAACACACATTTCAATGACTCTGGTGGTTGTTAGTAAAAAGAACACACATGCAATGACACTGGTGGATCCATAGGTGGATTGTGAAAAGAACACACATGCAATGACACTGGTGGGTCCATATGTGGTATGTGAAAAGAACACACATGCAATGACTCTGGTTCTTGTTAGTAAAAAGAACACACATGCAATGACACTGGTGGATCCATAGGTGGATTGTGAAAAGAACACACATGCAATGACACTGGTGGATCCATAGGTGGTATGTGAAAAGAACACACATTTCAATGACTCTGGTGGTTGTTAGTAAAAAGAACACACATGCAATGACACTGGTGGATCCATAGGTGGATTGTGAAAAGAGCACACATGCAATGACATTGGTGGATCCATATGTGGTATGTGAAAAGAACACACATGCAATGACTCCAGTTGTTGTTAGTAAAAAGAACACACATCTAATGACATTGGTGGATCCATGTGTGGTCTCTGAAGAGAACACACATTTCAATGACACTGGTGGATCCATATGTGGTATGTGAAAATAACAGTCATGAAATGACTCCAGTTATTGTTAGTAAAAAGAACACACATGCAATGACACTGGTGGATCCATAGGTGGATTGTGAAAAGAACACACATGCAATGACACTGGTGGATCCATATGTGGTATGCGAAAAGAACACACATGCAATGACACTAGTGGATCCATATGTGGTTTGTGAAAAGAACACACGTGCAATGACTCCAGTTGTTGTTAGTAAAAAGAACACACATGTAATGACACTGGTGGATCCATGTGTGGTCTCTGAAGAGAACACACATTTCAATGACACTGGTGGATCCATATGTGGTATGTGAAAAGAACAGTCATGAAATGACTCCAATTATTGTTAGTAAAAAGAACACACATGCAATGACACTGGTGGATCCATAGGTGGATTGTGAAAAGAACACACATGCAATGACACTGGTGGATCCATATGTGGTATGCGAAAAGAACACACATGCAATGACACTAGTGGATCCATATGTGGTATGTGAAAAGAACACACATGCAATGACTCCAGTTGTTGTTAGTAAAAAGAACACACATGTAATGACACTGGTGGATCCATGTGTGGTCTCTGAAGAGAACACACATTTCAATGACTCTGGCTGTTGTTAGTAAAAAGAACACACATGCAATGACACTAGTGGATCCACAGGTGGATTGTGAAAATAACACAAATGCAATGACACTGGTGGGTCCATATGTGGTATGTGAAAAGAACACACATTTCAATGACTCCACTTGTTGTTTGTAAAAAGAACACACATGCAATGACACTAGTGGATCCATGGGTGGTCTCTGAAGAGAACACACATGCAATGACACTGGTGGATCCATATGTGGTATGTGAAAAGAACACACATGCAATGACACTGGTTGTTGTTAGTAAAAAGAGCACACATGCAATGACACTGGTGGATGCATGTGTGGTCTCTGAAGAGAACACACATTTAATTGTCTCTTGATGATAGTAAAAAGACACACATGCAATGACACTGGTGGATCCATGTGTGGTCTCTAAAGAGATCACACATTTCAATGACACTGGTGGATCCATATGTGGTATGTGAAAAGAACAGTCATGAAATGACTCCAGTTGTTGTTAGTAAAAAGAACACACATGCAATGACACTGGTGGATCCATAGGTGGATTGTGAAAAGAGCACACATGCAATGACACTGGTGGATCCATATGTGGTATGTGAAAAGAACACACATGCAATGACTCTGGTTGTTTTTAGTAAATAGAACACACATGCAATGACACTGGTGGATCCATAGGTGGATTGTGAAAAGAACACACATGCAATGACACTAGTGGATCCATAGGTGGTATGTGAAAAGAACACACATTTCAATGACTCTGGTTGTTGTTAGTAAAAAGAACACACATGCAATGACACTGGTGGATCCATAGGTGGATTATGAAAAGAGGACACATGCAATGACACTAGTGGATCCATATGTGGTATGTGAAAAGAACACACAAGCAATGACTCCAGTTGTTGTTATTAAAAAGAACACCCATGTAATGACACTGGTGGATCCATGTGTGGTCTATGAAGAGAACACACATTTCAATGACTCTGGTTGTTGTTAGTAAAAAGAGAACACATGCAATGACACTGGTGGATCCATAGGTGGATTGTGAAAAGAACACACATGCAATGACACTGGTGGATCCATAGGTGGATTGTGAAAAGAGCACACATGCAATGACTCTGCTGTTGTTAGTAAAAAGAACACACATGCAATGACACTGGTGGATCCATAGGTGGATTGTGAAAAGAACACACACGCAATGACACAGGTGGATCCATAGGTGGTATGTGAAAAGAACACACATTTCAATGAGTCTGGTTGTTGTTAGTAAAAAGAACACACATGCAATGACACTGGTGGATCCATAGGTGGATTGTGAAAACAGCACACATGCAATGACACTAGTGGATCCATATGTGGTATGTGAAAAGAACACACATGCAATGACTCCAGTTGTTGTTAGTAAAAAGAACACACATGTAATGACACTGGTGGATCCATGTGTTGTCTTTGAAGAGAACACACATTTCAATGACTCTGGTTGTTGTTAGTAAAAAGAACACACATGCAATGACACTGGTGGATCCATAGGTGGATTGTGAAAAGAACACACATGCAATGCCACTGGTGGGTCCATATGTGGTATGTGAAAAGAACACACATGCAATGACTCTAGTTATTGTTAGTAAAAAGAACACACATGCAATGACACTGGTGGATCCATAGGTGGATTGTCAAAAGAGCACACATGCAATGACACTGGTGGATCCATATGTGGTATGTGAAAAGAACACACATGCAATGACTCTGGTTGTTGTTAGAAAAAAGAACACACATGCAATGACATTGGTGGATCCATGTGTGGTCTCTAAAGAGAACACACATTTCAATGACACTGGTGGATCCATATGTGGTATGTGAAAAGAACAGTCATGAAATGACTCAAGTTGTTGTTAGTAAAAAGAACACACATGCAATGACACTGGTGGATCCAAAGGTGGATTGTGAAAAGAACACACATCCAATGACACTGGTGGATCCATATGTGGTATGTGAAAAGAACACACATGCAATGACTCTGGTTGTTGTTAGTAAAAAGAGCACACATGCAATGACACTGGTGGATGCATGTGTGGTCTTTGAAGAGAACACACATTTCAATGACTCTTGTTATTAGTAACAATACACACATGCAATGACACTGGTGGATCCATGTGTGGTCTCTAAAGAGATCACACATTTCAATGACACTAGTGGATCCATATGTGGTATGTGAAAATAACAGTCATGAAATGACTCCAGTTGTTGTTAGTAAAAAGAACACACATGCAATGACACTGGTGGATCCATAGGTGGATTGTGAAAAGAGCACACATGCAACGACACTGGTGGATCCATATGTGGTATGTGAAAAGAACACACATGCAATGACTCTGGTTGTTGTTAGTAAATAGAACACACATGCAATGATACTGGTGGATCCATAGGTGGATTGTGAAAAGAACACACATGCAATGACACTGGTGGATCCATAGGTGGTTTGTGAAAAGAACACACATTTCAGTGACTCTGGTTGTTGTTAGTAAAAAGAACACACATGCAATGACACTGGTGGATCCATAGGTGGATTGTGAAAAGAGCACACATGCAATGACACTGGTGGATCCATATGTGGTATGTGAAAAGAACCCACATGCAATGACTCCAGTTGTTGTTAGTAAAAAGAACACACATGCAATGACATTGGTGGATCCATGTGTGGTCTCTAAAGAGAACACACATTTCAATGACACTGGTGGATCCATATGTGGTATGTGAAAAGAACAGTCATGAACTGACTCTAGTTGTTGTTAGTAAAAAGAACACACATGCAATGACACTGGTGGATCCATAGGTGGGTTGTGGAAAGAACACACATGCAATGACACTGGTGGATCCATATGTGGTATGCGAAAAGAACACACATGCAATGACTCTGGTTGTTGTTAGTAAAAAGAGCACACATGCAATGACACTGGTGGATCCATAGGTGGATTGTGAAAAGAACACACATGCAATGACACTGGTGGATCCATAGGTGGTATGTGAAAAGAACACACATTTCAATGACTCTGGTTGTTGTTAGTAAAAAGAACACACATGCAATGACACTGGTGGATCCATAGGTGGATTGTGAAAAGAGCACACATGCAATGACACTGGTGGATCCATATGTGGTATGTGAAAAGAACACACATGCAATGACTCCAGTTGTTGTTAGTAAAAAGAACACACATGCAATGACACTGGTGGATCCATAGGTGGATTGTGAAAAGAACACACATGCAATGACACTGGTGGGTCTATATGTGGTATGTGAAAATAACACACATGCAATGACTCTTGTTGTTGTTAGTAAATAGAACACACATGCAATGACACTGGTGGATCTATAGGTGGATTGTGAAAAGAACACACATGCAATGACACTGGTGGATCCATAGGTGGTATGTGAAAAGAACACACATTTCAATGACTCTGGTTGTTGTTAGTAAAAAGAACACACATTTCAATGACTCTGGTTGTTAGTAAAAAGAACACACATGCAATGACACTGGTGGATCCATATGTGGTATGCGAAAAGAACACACATGCAATGACTCTGGTTGTTGTTAGTAAAAAGAGCACACATGCAATGACACTGGTGGATCCATGTGTGGTCTCTAAAGAGAACACACATGCAATGACACTGGTGGATCCATAGGTGGTATGTGAAAAGAACACACATTTCAATGAGTCTGGTTGTTGTTAGTAAAAAGAACACACATGCAATGACACTGGTGGATCCATAGGTGGATTGTGAAAAGAGCACACATGCAATGACACTAGTGGATCCATATGTGGTATGTGAAAAGAACACACATGCAATGACTTCAGTTGTTGTTAGTAAAAAGAACACACATGTAATGACACTTGTGGATCCATGTGTGGTCTCTAAAGAGAACACACATTTCAATGACTCTGGTTGTTGTTAGTAAAAATAACACACATGCAATGACACTGGTGGATCCATAGGTGGCTTGTGAAAAGAGAACACATGCAATGACACTGGTGGATCCATATGTGGTATGTGAAAAGAACACACATGCAATGACTCCAGTTGTTGTTAGTAAAAAGAACACACATGTAATGGCACTGGTGCATCCATGTGTGGTCTCTGAAGAGAACACACATTTTAATGACACTGGTGGATCCATATGTGGTATGTGAAAAGAACTGTCATGAAATGACTCAAGTTGTTGTTGGTAAAAAGAACACAGATGCAATGACACTGGTGGATCCATAGGTGGATTGTGAAAAGAACACACATGCAATGACACTGGTGGATCCATATGTGGTATGTGAAAAGAACACACATGCAATGACTCTGGTTGTTGTTAGTAAAAAGAACACACATGTAATGACACTGGTGGATCCATAGGTGGATTGTGAAAAGAGCACACATGCAATGACACTGGTTGAATCATATGTGGTATGTGAAAAGAACACACATGCAATGACTCTAGTTGTTGTTAGTAAAAAGAACACACATGTAATGACACTGGTGGATCCATGTGTGGTCTCGGAAAAGAACACACATTTCAATGACTCTGGCTATTGTTAGTAAAAAGAACACACATGCAATGACACTGGTGGATCCACAGGTGGATTGTGAAAAGAACACAAATGCAATGACACTTGTGGGTCCATATGTGGTATGTGAAAAGAACACACATTTCAATGACTCTACCTGTTGTTTGTAAAAAAGAACACACATGCCATGACACTAGTGGATCCATAGGTGGTCTCTGAAGAGAACACACATTCAATGACACTGGTGGATCCATATGTGGTATGTGAAAAGAACACACATGCAATGACACTGGTTCTTGTTAGTAAAAAGAGCACACATGCAATGACACTGGTGGATCCATATGTGGTATGCGAAAAGAACACACATGCAATGACTCTGGTTGTTGTTAGTAAAAAGAGCACACATGCAATGACACTGGTGGATCCATGTGTGGTCTCTAAAGAGAACACACATGCAAAGACACTAGTGGATCCATAGGTGGTATGTGAAAAGAACACACATTTCAATGAGTCTGGTTGTTGTTAGTAAAAAGAACACACATGCAATGACACTGGTGGATCCATGGGTGGATTGTGAAAAGAGCACACATGCAATGACACTAGTGGATCCATATGTGGTATGTGAAAAGAACACACATGCAATGACTTCAGTTGTTGTTAGTAAAAAGAACACACATGTAATGACACTTGTGGATCCATGTGTGGTCTCTAAAGAGAACACACATTTCAATGACTCTGGTTGTTGTTAGTAAAAATAACACACATGCAATGACACTGGTGGATCCATAGGTGGCTTGTGAAAAGAGAACACATGCAATGACACTGGTGGATCCATATGTGGTATGTGAAAAGAACACACATGCAATGACTCCAGTTGTTGTTAGTAAAAAGAACACACATGTAATGGCACTGGTGCATCCATGTGTGGTCTCTGAAGAGAACACACATTTTAATGACACTGGTGGATCCATATGTGGTATGTGAAAAGAACTGTCATGAAATGACTCAAGTTGTTGTTGGTAAAAAGAACACAGATGCAATGACACTGGTGGATCCATAGGTGGATTGTGAAAAGAACACACATGCAATGACACTGGTGGATCCATATGTGGTATGTGAAAAGAACACACATGCAATGACTCTGGTTGTTGTTAGTAAAAAGAACACACATGTAATGACACTGGTGGATCCATAGGTGGATTGTGAAAAGAGCACACATGCAATGACACTGGTTGAATCATATGTGGTATGTGAAAAGAACACACATGCAATGACTCTAGTTGTTGTTAGTAAAAAGAACACACATGTAATGACACTGGTGGATCCATGTGTGGTCTCGGAAAAGAACACACATTTCAATGACTCTGGCTATTGTTAGTAAAAAGAACACACATGCAATGACACTGGTGGATCCACAGGTGGATTGTGAAAAGAACACAAATGCAATGACACTTGTGGGTCCATATGTGGTATGTGAAAAGAACACACATTTCAATGACTCTACCTGTTGTTTGTAAAAAAGAACACACATGCCATGACACTAGTGGATCCATAGGTGGTCTCTGAAGAGAACACACATGCAATGACACTGGTGGATCCATATGTGGTATGTGAAAAGAACACACATGCAATGACACTGGTTCTTGTTAGTAAAAAGAGCACACATGCAATGACACTGGTGGATGCATGTGTGGTCTTTGAAGAGAACACACATTTCAATGACTCTTGTTGTTAGTAAAAAGACACACATGCAATGACACTGGTGGATCCATGTGTGGTCTCTAAAGAGATCACACATTTCAATGACACTGGTGGATCCATATGTGGTATGTGAAAATAACAGTCATGAAATGACTCCAGTTGTTGTTAGTAAAAAGAACACACATGCAATGACACTGGTGGATCCATAGGTGGATTGTGAAAAGAACAAACATGCAATGAAACTGGTGGATCCATAGGTGGTATGTGAAAAGAACACACATTTCAATGACTCTGGTTGTTGTTAGTAAAAAGAACACACATGCAATGACACTGGTGGATCCATAGGTGGATTGGGAAAAGAGCACACATGCAATGACTCTGGTTGTTGTTAGTAAAAAGAACACACATACAATGATACTGGTGGATCCATAGGTGGATTGTGAAAAGAACACACATGTAATGACACTGGTGGATCCATGTGTGGTCTCTCAAGAGAACACACATTTCAATGAGTCTGGTTGTTGTTAGTAAAAAGAACACACATGCAATAACACTGGTGGATCCATAGGTGGATTGTGAAAAGAACACACATGCAATGACACTGGTGGGTCCATATGTGGTATGTGATAAGAACGCACATGCAATGACTCTGGTTGTTGTTAGTAAAAAGAACACACATGCAATGACACTGGTGGATCCATAGGTGGATTGTGAAAAGAACACACATGTAATGACACTTGTGGATCCATGTGTGGTCTCTGAAGAGAACACACATTTCAATGACTCTGGTTGTTGTTAGTAAAAAGAACACACATGCAATGACACTGGTGGATCCATAGGTGGATTGTGAAAAGAGCACACATGCAATGACACTGGTGGATCCATATGTGGTATGTGAAAAGAACACACATGCAATGACTCCAGTTGTTGTTAGTAAAAAGAACACACATGTAATGACACTGGTGGATCCATGTGTGGTCTCTGAAGAGAACACACATTTCAATGACACTGGTGGATCCATATGTGGTATGTGAAAAGAACCGTCATGAAATGACTCAAGTTGTTGTTAGTAAAAAGAACACAGATGCAATGACACTGGTGGATCCATAGGTGGATTGTGAAAAGAACACACATGCAATGACACTGGTGGATCCATATGTGGTATGTGAAAAGAACACACATGTAATGACTCTGGTTGTTGTTAGTAAATAGAACACACATGCAATGACACTGGTGGATCTATAGGTGGATTGTGAAAAGAACACACAAGCAATGACACTGGTGGATCCATAGGTGGTATGTGAAAAGAACACACATTTCAATGACTCTGGTTGTTGTTAGTAAAAAGAACACACATGCAATGACACTGGTGGATCCATAGGTGGATTGTGAAAAGACCACACATGCAATGACTCTGGTTGTTGTTAGTAAAAAGAACACACATGCAATGACACTTGTGGATCCATAGGTGGATTGTGAAAAGAACACACATGCAGTGACACAGGTGGATCCATAGGTGGTATGTGAAAAGAACACACATTTCAATGAGTCTGGTTGTTGTTAGTAAAAAGAACACACATGCAATGACACTGGTGGATCCATAGGTGGATTGTGAAAAGAGCACACATGCAATGACACTAGTGGATCCATATGTGGTATGTGAAAAGAACACACAAGCAATGACTCCAGTTGTTGTTAGTAAAAAAAACACACATGTAATGACACTGGTGGATCCATTTGTGGTCTCTAAAGAGAACACACATTTCAATGACTGTGGTTGTTGTTAGTAAAAAGAACACACATGCAATGACACTGGTGGATCCATAGGTGGATTGTGAAAAGAACACACATGCAATGACACTGGTGGGTCCATATGTGGTTTGTGAAAAGAACACACATGCAATGACTCTGGTTGTTGTTAGTAAAAAGAACACACATGCAACGACACTGGTGGATCCATAGGTGGATTGTGAAAAGAACACACATGCAATGACACTGGTGGATCCATAGGTGGTATTTGAAAAGAACACACATTTCAATGACTCTGGTTGTTGTTAGTAAAAGGAACACACATGCAATGACACTGGTGGATCCATAGGTGGATTGTGAAAAGAGCACACATGCAATGACACTGGTGGATCCATATGTGGTATGTGAAAAGAACACACATGCAATGACTCTGGCTGTTGTTAGTAAAAAGAATACACATGCAATGACATTGGTGGATCCATGTGTGGTCTCTGAAGAGAACACACATTTCAATGACACTGGTGGATCCATATGTGGTATGTGAAAAGAACAGTCATGAAATGACTCTAGTTCTTGTTAGTAAAAAGAACACACATGCAATGACACTGGTGGATCCATAGGTGGATTGTGAAAAGAACACACATGCAATGACACTGGTGGATCCATATGTGGTATGCGAAAAGAACACACATGCAATGACTCTGGTTGTTGTTAGTAAAAAGAGCACACATGCAATGACACTAGTGGATCCATGTGTGGTCTCTGAAGAGAACACACATGCAATGACACTGGTGGATCCATAGGTGGTATGTGAAAAGAACACACATTTCAATGAGTCTGGTTGTTGATAGTAAAAAGAACACACATTCAATGACACTGGTGGATCCATAGGTGGATTGTGAAAAGAGCACACATGAAATGACACTGGTGGATCCATATGTGGTATGTGAAAAGAACACACATGCAATGACTCCAGTTGTTGTTAGTAAAAAGAACACACATGTAATGACACTGGTGGATCCATGTGTGGTCACGGAAGAGAACACACATTTCAATGACACTGGTGGATCCATATGTGGTATGTGAAAAGAACCGTCATGAAATGACTCAAGTTGTTGTTAGTAAAAAGAACACAGATGCAATGACACTGGTGGATCCATAGGTGGATTGTGAAAAGAACACACATGCAATGACACTGGTGGATCCATATGTGGTATGTGAAAAGAACACACATGTAATGACTCTGGTTGTTGTTAGTAAATAGAACACACATGCAATGACACTGGTGGATCTATAGGTGGATTGTGAAAAGAACACACAAGCAATGACACTGGTGGATCCATAGGTGGTATGTGAAAAGAACACACATTTCAATGACTCTGGTTGTTGTTAGTAAAAAGAACACACATGCAATGACACTGGTGGATCCATAGGTGGATTGTGAAAAGACCACACATGCAATGACTCTGGTTGTTGTTAGTAAAAAGAACACACATGCAATGACACTGGTGGATCCATAGGTGGATTGTGAAAAGAACACACATGCAATGACACAGGTGGATCCATAGGTGGTACGTGAAAAGAACACACATCTCAATGAGTCTGGTTGTTTTTAGTAAAAAGAACACACATGCAATGACACTGGTGGATCCATAGGTGGATTGTGAAAAGAGCACACATGCAATGACACTAGTGGATCCATATGTGGTATGTGAAAAGAACACACAAGCAATGACTCCAGTTGTTGTTAGTAAAAAAACACATGTAATGACATCAGGATCCATGTGGTCTCTAAAGAGAACACACATTTCAATGACTGTGGTTGTTGTTAGTAAAAAGAACACACATGCAATGACACTGGTGGATCCATAGGTGGATTGTGAAAAGAACACACATGCAATGACACTGGTGGGTCCATATGTGGTTTGTGAAAAGAACACACATGCAATGACTCTGGTTGTTGTTAATAAAAAGAACACACATGCAACGACACTGGAGGATCCATAGGTGGATTGTGAAAAGAACACACATGCAATGACACTGGTGGATCCATAGGTGGTATTTGAAAAGAACACACATTTCAATGACTCTGGTTGTTGTTAGTAAAAGGAACACACATGCAATGACACTGGTGGATCCATAGGTGGATTGTGAAAAGAGCACACATGCAATGACACTGGTGGATCCATATGTGGTATGTGAAAAGAACACACATGCAATGACTCTGGCTGTTGTTAGTAAAAAGAATACACATGCAATGACATTGGTGGATCCATGTGTGGTCTCTGAAGAGAACACACATTTCAATGACACTGGTGGATCCATATGTGGTATGTGAAAAGAACAGTCATGAAATGACTCTAGTTCTTGTTAGTAAAAAGAACACACATGCAATGACACTAGTGGATCCATAGGTGGATTGTGAAAAGAACACACATGCAATGACACTGGTGGATCCATATGTGGTATGCGAAAAGAACACACATGCAATGACTCTGGTTGTTGTTAGTAAAAAGAGCACACATGCAATGACACTAGTGGATCCATGTGTGGTCTCTGAAGAGAACACACATGCAATGACACTGGTGGATCCATAGGTGGTATGTGAAAAGAACACACATTTCAATGAGTCTGGTTGTTGTTAGTAAAAAGAACACACATGCAATGACACTGGTGTATCCATAGGTGGATTGTGAAAAGAGCACACATGAAATGACACTGGTGGATCCATATGTGGTATGTGAAAAGAACACACATGCAATGACTTCAGTTGTTGTTAGTAAAAAGAACACACATGTAATGACACTTGTGGATCCATGTGTGGTCTCTGAAGAGAACACACATTTCAATGACTCTGGTTGTTGTTAGTAAAAAGAACACACATGCAATGACACAAGTGGATCCATAGGTGGATTGTGAAAAGAGCACACATGCAATGACACTGGTGGGTCCATATGTGGTATGTGAAAAGAACACACATGCAATGACTCCAGTTGTTGTTAGTAAAAAGAACACACATGTAATGACACTGGTGGATCCATGTGTGGTCTCTGAAGAGAACACACATTTCAATGACACTGGTGGATCCATATGTGGTATGTGAAAAGAACCGTCATGAAATGACTCAAGTTGTTGTTAGTAAAAAGAACACAGATGCAATGACACTGGTGGATCCATAGGTGGATTGTGAAAAGAACACACATGCAATGACAGTGGTGGATCCATATGTGGTATGTGAAAAGAACACACATGCAATGACTCTGGTTGTTGTTAGTAAAAAGATCACACATGCAATAACACTGGTGGATCCATGTCTGGTCTCTGAAGAGAACACACATGCAATGACACTGGTGGATCCATATGTGGTATGTGAAAAGAACACACATTTCAATGAGTCTGGTTGTTGTTAGTAAAAAGAACACACATGCAATGACACTGGTGGATCCATAGGTGGATTGGGAAAAGAGCACATATGCAATGACACTGGTGGATCCATATGTGGTATGTGAAAAGAACACACATGCAATGACTCCAGTTGTTGTTAGTAAAAAGAACACACATGTAATGACACTGGTGGATCCATGTGTGGTCCCTGAAGAGAACACACATTTCAATGACTCTGGCTGTTGTTAGTAAAATAAACACATGCAATGACACTGGTGGTTCCACAATTGGATTGTGAAAAGAACACAAATGCAATGACACTGGTGGGTCCATATGTGGTATGTGAAAAGAACACACATTTCAATGACTCTACTTGTTGTTTGTAAAAATAACACACAAGCAATGACACTAGTGGATCCATAGGTGGTCTCTAAGAGATCACACATGCAATGACAATGGTGGATCCATATCTGGTATGTGAAAAGAACACACATGCAATGACACTGGTTGTTGTTAGTAAAAAGAGCACACATGCAATGACACTGGTGGATGCATGTGTGGTCTCTGAAGAGAACGCACATTTGAGTGACTCTTGTTGTTAGTAAAAAGACACACATGCAATGACACTGGTGGATCCATGTGTGGTCTCTAAAGAGATCACACATTTCAATGACACTGGTGGATCCATATGTGGTATGTGAAAAGAACAGTCATGACATGACTCCAGATGTTGTTAGTAAAAAGAACACACATGGAATGACACTGGTGCATCCATAGGTGGATTGTGAAAAGAGCGCACATGCAATGACACTTGTGGATCCATATGTGGTATGTGAAAAGAACACACATGCAATGACTCTGGTTGTTGTTAGTAAATAGAACACACATGCAATGACACTCGTGGATCCATAGGTGGATTGTGAAAAGAACACACATGCAATGACACTCGTGGATCCATAGGTGGTATGTGAAAAGAACACACATTTCAATGACTCTGGTTGTTGTTAGTAAAAAGAACACACATGCAATGACACTGGTGGATCCATAGGTGGATTGTGAAAAGAGCACAGATGCAATGACACTAGTGGATCCATATGTGGTATGTGAAAAGAACACACATGCAATGACTCCAGTTGTTGTTAGTAAAAAGAACACACATATAATGACACTAGTGGATCCATGTGTGGTCTGAAGAACACACATTCCAATGACTGTGGTTGTTGTTAGTAAAAAGAACACACATGCAATGACACTGGTGGATCCATAGGTGGATTGTGAAAAGAACACACATGCAATGACACTGGTGGGTCTATATGTGGTATGTGAAAAGAACACACATGCAATGACTCTGGTTGTTGTTAGTAAAAAGAACACACATGCAATGACACTGGTGGATCCATAGGTGGATTGTGAAAAGAACACACATGCAATGACACTGGTGGATCCATAGGTGGTATGTGAAAAGAACACACATTTCAATGACTCTGGTTGTTGTTAGTAAAAAGAACACACATGTAATGACACTGGTGGATCCATAGGTGGATTGTGAAAAGAGCACACATGCAATGACACTGGTGGATCCATATGTGGTATGTGAAAAGAACACACATGCAATGACTCCGCTTGTTGTTAGTAAAAAGAACACACATGCAATGACACTGGTGGATCCATAGGTGGATTGTGAAAAGAACACACATGCAATGACACTGGTGGGTCTATATGTGGTATGTGAAAATAACACACATGCAATGACTCTGGTTGTTGTTAGTAAAAAGAACACACATGCAATGACACTGGTGGATCCATAGGTGGATTGTGAAAAGAACACATGCAATGACACTGGTGGATCCATAGGTGGTATGTGAAAAGAACACACATTTCAATGACTCTGGTTGTTGTTAGTAAAAAGAACACACATGCAATGACACTGGTGGATCCATAGGTGGATTGTGAAAAGAGCACACATGCAATGACACTGGTGGATCCATATGTGGTATGTGAAAAGAACACACATGCAATGAATCCAGTTGTTGTTAGTAAAAAGAACACACATGCAATGACAGTGGTGGATCCATGTGTGGTCTCTGAAGACAACACACATTTCAATGACACTGGTGGATCCATATGTGGTATGTGAAAAGAACAGTCATGAAATGACTCCAGTTGTTGTTAGTAAAAAGAACACACATGCAATGACACTGGTGGATCCATAGGTGGATTGTGCAAAGAACACACATGCAATGACACTGGCGGATCCATATGTGGTATGCGAAAAGAACACACATGCAATGACTCTAGTTGTTGTTAGTAAAAAGAGCACACATGCAATGACACTGGTGGATCCATGTGTGGTCTCTGAAGAGAACACACATGCAATAACACTGGTGGATCCATAGGTGGTATGTGAAAAGAACACACATTTCAATGAGTCTGGTTGTTGTTTGAAAAAGAACACACATGCAATGACACTGGTGGATCCATAGGTGGATTGTGAAAACAGCACACATGCAATGACACTAGTAAATCCATATGTGGTATGTGAAAAGAACACACATGCAATGACTTCAGTTGTTGTTAGTAAAAAGAACACACATGTAATGACACTTGTGGATCCATGTGTGGTCTCTCAAGAGAACACACATTTCAATGACTCTAGTTGTTGTTAGTAAAAAGAGCACACATGCAATGACACTGGTGGATCCATATGTGGTATGTGAAAAGAACACACATGCAATGACTCCAGTTGTTGTTAGTAAAAAGAACACACATGTAATGACACTGGTGGATCCATGTGTCATCTCTGAAGAGAACACACATTTCAATGACACTGGTGGATCCATATGTGGTATGTGAAAAGAACCGTCATGAAATGACTCAAGTTGTTGTTAGTAAAAAGAACACAGATGCAATGACACTGGTGGATCCATAGGTGGATTGTGAAAAGAACACACATGAATGACACTGGTGGATCCATATGTGGTATGTGAAAAGAACACACATGTAATGACTCTGGTTGTTGTTAGTAAATAGAACACACATGCAATAACACTGGTGGATCTATAGGTTGATTGTGAAAAGAACACACATGCAATGACACTGGTGGATCCATAGGTGGTATGTGAAAAGAACACACATTTCAATGAGTCTGGTTGTTGTTAGTAAAAAGAACACACATGTAATGACACTGGTGGATCCATGTGTGGTCCCTGAAGAGAACACACATTTCAATGACTCTGGCTGTTGTTAGTAAAAATAAACACATGCAATGACACTGGTGGTTCCACAGGTGGATTGTGAAAAGAACACAAATGCAATGACACTGGTGGGTCCATATGTGGTATGTGAAAAGAACACACATTTCAATGACTCTACTTGTTGTTTGTAAAAATAACACACAAGCAATGACACTAGTGGATCCATAGGTGGTCTCTAAGAGATCACACATGCAATGACAATGGTGGATCCATATCTGGTATGTGAAAAGAACACACATGCAATGACACTGGTTGTTGTTAGTAAAAAGAGCACACATGCAATGACACTGGTGGATGCATGTGTGGTCTCTGAAGAGAACGCACATTTGAGTGACTCTTGTTGTTAGTAAAAAGACACACATGCAATGACACTGGTGGATCCATGTGTGGTCTCTAAAGAGATCACACATTTCAATGACACTGGTGGATCCATATGTGGTATGTGAAAAGAACAGTCATGAAATGACTCCAGTTGTTGTTAGTAAAAAGAACACACATGCAATGACACTGGTGGATCCATAGGTGGATTGTGAAAAGAGCACACATGCAATGACACTGGTGGATCCATATGTGGTATGTGAAAAGAACACACATGCAATGACTCTGGTTGTTGTTAGTAAATAGAACACACATGCAATGACACTCGTGGATCCATAGGTGGATTGTGAAAAGAACACACATGCAATGACACTCGTGGATCCATAGGTGGTATGTGAAAAGAACACACATTTCAATGACTCGTTGTTGTTAGTAAAAGAACACACATGCAATGACACTGGTGGATCCATAGGTGGATTGTGAAAAGAGCACAGATGCAATGACACTAGTGGATCCATATGTGGTATGTGAAAAGAACACACATGCAATGACTCCAGTTGTTGTTAGTAAAAAGAACACACATATAATGACACTAGTGGATCCATGTGTGGTCTCTGAAGGGAACACACATTCCAATGACTGTGGTTGTTGTTAGTAAAAAGAACACACATGCAATGACACTGGTGGATCCATAGGTGGATTGTGAAAAGAACACACATGCAATGACACTGGTGGGTCTATATGTGGTATGTGAAAAGAACACACATGCAATGACTCTTGTTGTTAGTAAAAAGAACACACATGCAATGACACTGGTGGATCCATAGGTGGATTGTGAAAAGAACACACATGCAATGACACTGGTGGATCCATAGGTGGTATGTGAAAAGAACACACATTTCAATGACTCTGGTTGTTGTTAGTAAAAAGAACACACATGCAATGACACTGTGGATCCATAGGTGGATTGTGAAAAGAGCACACATGCAATGACACTGGTGGATCCATATGTGGTATGTGAAAAGAACACACATGCAATGACTCCAGTTGTTGTTAGTAAAAAGAACACACATGCAATGACACTGGTGGATCCATAGGTGGATTGTGAAAAGAACACACATGCAATGACACTGGTGGGTCTATATGTGGTATGTGAAAATAACACACATGCAATGACTCTGGTTGTTGTTAGTAAAAAGAACACACATGCAATGACACTGGTGGATCCATAGGTGGATTGTGAAAAGAACACACATGCAATGACACTGGTGGATCCATAGGTGGTATGTGAAAAGAACACACATTTCAATGACTCCAGTTGTTGTTAGTAAAAAGAACACACATGCAATGACACTGGTGGATCCATAGGTGGATTGTGAAAATAGCACACATGCAATGACACTGGTGGATCCATATGTGGTATGTGAAAAGAACACACATGCAATGAATCCAGTTGTTGTTAGTAAAAAGAACACACATGCAATGACATTGGTGGATCCATGTGTGGTCTCTGAAGAGAACACACATTTCAATGACACTGGTGGATCCATATGTGGTATGTGAAAAGAACAGTCATGAAATGACTCCAGTTGTTGTTAGTAAAAAGAACACACATGCAATGACACTGGTGGATCCATAGGTGGATTGTGCAAAGAACACACATGCAATGACACTGGCGGATCCATATGTGGTATGCGAAAAGAACACACATGCAATGACTCTAGTTGTTGTTAGTAAAAAGAGCACACATGCAATGACACTGGTGGATCCATGTGTGGTCTCTGAAGAGAACACACATGCAATAACACTGGTGGATCCATAGGTGGTATGTGAAAAGAACACACATTTCAATGAGTCTGGTTGTTGTTTGAAAAAGAACACACATGCAATGACACTGGTGGATCCATAGGTGGATTGTGAAAACAGCACACATGCAATGACACTAGTGAATCCATATGTGGTATGTGAAAAGAACACACATGCAATGACTTCAGTTGTTGTTAGTAAAAAGAACACACATGTAATGACACTTGTGGATCCATGTGTGGTCTCTGAAGAGAACACACATTTCAATGACTCTAGTTGTTGTTAGTAAAAAGAGCACACATGCAATGACACTGGTGGATCCATATGTGGTATGTGAAAAGAACACACATGCAATGACTCCAGTTGTTGTTAGTAAAAAGAACACACATGTAATGACACTGGTGGATCCATGTGTCATCTCTGAAGAGAACACACATTTCAATGACACTGGTGGATCCATATGTGGTATGTGAAAAGAACCGTCATGAAATGACTCAAGTTGTTGTTAGTAAAAAGAACACAGATGCAATGACACTGGTGGATCCATAGGTGGATTGTGAAAAGAACACACATGAATGACACTGGTGGATCCATATGTGGTATGTGAAAAGAACACACATGTAATGACTCTGGTTGTTGTTAGTAAATAGAACACACATGCAATAACACTGGTGGATCTATAGGTTGATTGTGAAAAGAACACACATGCAATGACACTGGTGGATCCATAGGTGGTATGTGAAAAGAACACACATTTCAATGAGTCTGGTTGTTGTTAGTAAAAAGAACACACATGCAATGACACTGGTGGATCCATAGGTGGATTGTGAAAAGAGCACACATGAAATGACACTGGTGGATCCATATGTGGTATGTGAAAAGAACACACATGCAATGACTCCAGTTGTTGTTAGTAAAAAGAACACACATGTAATGACACTTGTGGATCCATGTGTGGTCTCTGAAGAGAACACACATTTCAATGACTCTGGTTGTTGTTAGTAAAAAGAACACACATGCAATGACACAAGTGGATCCATAGGTGGATTGTGAAAAGAGCACACATGCAATGACACTGGTGGGTCCATATGTGGTATGTGAAAAGAACACACATGCAATGACTCCAGTTGTTGTTAGTAAAAAGAACACACATGTAATGACACTGGTGGATCCATGTGTGGTCTCTGAAGAGAACACACATTTCAATGACACTGGTGGATCCATATGTGGTATGTGAAAAGAACCGTCATGAAATGACTCAAGTTGTTGTTAGTAAAAAGAACACAGATGCAATGACACTGGTGGATCCATAGGTGGATTGTGAAAAGAACACACATGCAATGACAGTGGTGGATCCATATGTGGTATGTGAAAAGAACACACATGCAATGACTCTGGTTGTTGTTAGTAAAAAGATCACACATGCAATAACACTGGTGGATCCATGTCTGGTCTCTGAAGAGAACACACATGCAATGACACTGGTGGATCCATATGTGGTATGTGAAAAGAACACACATTTCAATGAGTCTGGTTGTTGTTAGTAAAAAGAACACACATGCAATGACACTGGTGGATCCATAGGTGGATTGGGAAAAGAGCACATATGCAATGACACTGGTGGATCCATATGTGGTATGTGAAAAGAACACACATGCAATGACTCCAGTTGTTGTTAGTAAAAAGAACACACATGTAATGACACTGGTGGATCCATGTGTGGTCCCTGAAGAGAACACACATTTCAATGACTCTGGCTGTTGTTAGTAAAAATAAACACATGCAATGACACTGGTGGTTCCACAGGTGGATTGTGAAAAGAACACAAATGCAATGACACTGGTGGGTCCATATGTGGTATGTGAAAAGAACACACATTTCAATGACTCTACTTGTTGTTTGTAAAAATAACACACAAGCAATGACACTAGTGGATCCATAGGTGGTCTCTAAGAGATCACACATGCAATGACAATGGTGGATCCATATCTGGTATGTGAAAAGAACACACATGCAATGACACTGGTTGTTGTTAGTAAAAAGAGCACACATGCAATGACACTGGTGGATGCATGTGTGGTCTCTGAAGAGAACGCACATTTGAGTGACTCTTGTTGTTAGTAAAAAGACACACATGCAATGACACTGGTGGATCCATGTGTGGTCTCTAAAGAGATCACACATTTCAATGACACTGGTGGATCCATATGTGGTATGTGAAAAGAACAGTCATGAAATGACTCCAGTTGTTGTTAGTAAAAAGAACACACATGCAATGACACTGGTGGATCCATAGGTGGATTGTGAAAAGAGCACACATGCAATGACACTGGTGGATCCATATGTGGTATGTGAAAAGAACACACATGCAATGACTCTGGTTGT
The DNA here is from genome assembly GCA_023614405.1 of Avena insularis. NCBI lineage: Eukaryota > Viridiplantae > Streptophyta > Magnoliopsida > Poales > Poaceae > Avena > Avena insularis. Next base: position 462,985 of record JAJUPC010000234.1, read on the forward strand.
TGTTAGTAAATAGAACACACATGCAATGACACTCGTGGATCCATAGGTGGATTGTGAAAAGAACACACATGCAATGACACTCGTGGATCCATAGGTGGTATGTGAAAAGAACACACATTTCAATGACTCTGGTTGTTGTTAGTAAAAAGAACACACATGCAATGACACTGGTGGATCCATAGGTGGATTGTGAAAAGAGCACAGATGCAATGACACTAGTGGATCCATATGTGGTATGTGAAAAGAACACACATGCAATGACTCCAGTTGTTGTTAGTAAAAAGAACACACATATAATGACACTAGTGGATCCATGTGTGGTCTCTGAAGGGAACACACATTCCAATGACTGTGGTTGTTGTTAGTAAAAAGAACACACATGCAATGACACTGGTGGATCCATAGGTGGATTGTGAAAAGAACACACATGCAATGACACTGGTGGGTCTATATGTGGTATGTGAAAAGAACACACATGCAATGACTCTGGTTGTTGTTAGTAAAAAGAACACATGCAATGACACTGGTGGATCCATAGGTGGATTGTGAAAAGAACACACATGCAATGACACTGGTGGATCCATAGGTGGTATGTGAAAAGAACACACATTTCAATGACTCTGGTTGTTGTTAGTAAAAAGAACACACATGCAATGACACTGGTGGATCCATAGGTGGATTGTGATAACACATGCAATGACACTGGTGGATCCATATGTGGTATGTGAAAAGAACACACATGCAATGACTCCAGTTGTTGTTAGTAAAAAAGAACACACATGCAATGACACTGGTGGATCCATAGGTGGATTGTGAAAAGAACACACATGCAATGACACTGGTGGGTCTATATGTGGTATGTGAAAATAACACACATGCAATGACTCTGGTTGTTGTTAGTAAAAAGAACACACATGCAATGACACTGGTGGATCCATAGGTGGATTGTGAAAAGAACACACATGCAATGACACTGGTGGATCCATAGGTGGTATGTGAAAAGAACACACATTTCAATGACTCTGGTTGTTGTTAGTAAAAAGAACACACATGCAATGACACTGGTGGATCCATAGGTGGATTGTGAAAAGAGCACACATGCAATGACACTGGTGGATCCATATGTGGTATGTGAAAAGAACACACATGCAATGAATCCAGTTGTTGTTAGTAAAAAGAACACACATGCAATGACATTGGTGGATCCATGTGTGGTCTCTGAAGAGAACACACATTTCAATGACACTGGTGGATCCATATGTGGTATGTGAAAAGAACAGTCATGAAATGACTCCAGTTGTTGTTAGTAAAAAGAACACACATGCAATGACACTGGTGGATCCATAGGTGGATTGTGCAAAGAACACACATGCAATGACCTTTGGCGGATCCATATGTGGTATCTGAAAAGAACACATGCAATGACTCTAGTTGTTGTTAGTAAAAAGAGCACACATGCAATGACACTGGTGGATCCATGTGTGGTCTCTGAAGAGAACACACATGCAATAACACTGGTGGATCCATAGGTGGTATGTGAAAAGAACACACATTTCAATGAGTCTGGTTGTTGTTTGAAAAAGAACACACATGCAATGACACTGGTGGATCCATAGGTGGATTGTGAAAACAGCACACATGCAATGACACTAGTGAATCCATATGTGGTATGTGAAAAGAACACACATGCAATGACTTCAGTTGTTGTTAGTAAAAAGAACACACATGTAATGACACTTGTGGATCCATGTGTGGTCTCTGAAGAGAACACACATTTCAATGACTCTAGTTGTTGTTAGTAAAAAGAGCACACATGCAATGACACTGGTGGATCCATATGTGGTATGTGAAAAGAACACACATGCAATGACTCCAGTTGTTGTTAGTAAAAAGAACACACATGTAATGACACTGGTGGATCCATGTGTCATCTCTGAAGAGAACACACATTTCAATGACACTGGTGGATCCATATGTGGTATGTGAAAAGAACCGTCATGAAATGACTCAAGTTGTTGTTAGTAAAAAGAACACAGATGCAATGACACTGGTGGATCCATAGGTGGATTGTGAAAAGAACACACATGAATGACACTGGTGGATCCATATGTGGTATGTGAAAAGAACACACATGTAATGACTCTGGTTGTTGTTAGTAAATAGAACACACATGCAATAACACTGGTGGATCTATAGGTTGATTGTGAAAAGAACACACATGCAATGACACTGGTGGATCCATAGGTGGTATGTGAAAAGAACACACATTTCAATGACTCTACTTGTTGTTAGTAAAAAGAACACACATGCAATGACACTGGTGGATCCATAGGTGGATTGTGAACAGAGCACACATGCAATGACTCTGGTTGTTGTTAGTAAAAAGAACACACATGCAAAAACACAGGTGGATCCATAGGTGGATTGTGAAAAGAACATACATGTAGTGACACAGGTGGATCCATAGGTGGTATGTGAAAAGAACACACATTTCAATGAGTCTGGTTGTTGTTAGTAAAAAGAACACACATGCAATGACACTGGTGGATCCATAGGTGGATTGTGAAAAGAGCACACATGCAATGACACTAGTGGATCCATATGTGGTATGTGAAAAGAACACACATGCAATGTCTCCAGTTGTTGTTAGTAAAAACAACACACATGTAATGACACTGGTGGATCCATTTGTGGTCTCTGAAGAGAACACACATTTCAATGACTGTGGTTGTTGTTAGTAAAAAGAACACACATGCAATGACACTGGTGGATCCATAGGTGGATTGTGAAAGGAACACAAATGCAATGACACTGGTGGGTCCATATGTGGTATGTGAAAAGAACACACATGCAATGACTCTGGTTGTTGTTAGTAAAAAGAACACACATGCAATGACACTGGTGGATCCATAGGTGGATTGTGAAAAGAACACACATGCAATGACACTGGTGGATCCATAGGTGGTATGTGAAAAGAACACACGTTTCAATGACTCTGGTTGTTGTTAGTAAAAAGAACACAGATGCAATGACACTGGTGGATCCATAGGTGGATTGTAAAAAGAACACACATGCAATGACACTGGTCGATCCATATGTGGTATGTGAAAAGAACACACATGTAATGACTTTGGTTGTTGTTAGTAAATAGAACACACATGCAATGACACTGGTGGATCTATAGGTGGATTGTGAAAAGAACACACATGCAATGACACTGGTGGATCCATAAGTGGTATGTGAAAAGAACACACATTTCAATGACTCTAGTTGTTGTTAGTAAAAAGAACACACATGCAATGACACTGGTGGATCCATAGGTGGATTGTGAACTGAGCACACATGCAATGACTCTGGTTGTTGTTAGTAAAAAGAACACACATGCAAAAACACTGGTGGATCCATAGGTGGATTGTGAAAAGAACATACATGTAGTGACACAGGTGGATCCATAGGTGGTATGTGAAAATAACACACAAGCAATGACTCCAGTTGTTGTTAGTAAAAAGAACACACATGTAATGACACAAGTGGATCCATGTGTGGTCTTTGAAGAGAACACACATTTCAATGACTCTACTTGTTGTTTGTAAAAATAACACACAAGCAATGACACTAGTGGATCCATAGGTGGTCTCTAAGAGATCACACATGCAATGACAATGGTGGATCCATATCTGGTATGTGAAAAGAACACACATGCAATGACACTGGTTGTTGTTAGTAAAAAGAGCACACATGCAATGACACTGGTGGATGCATGTGTGGTCTCTGAAAACACACATTTGAGTGACTCTTGTTGTTAGTAAAAAGAACACACATGCAATGACACTGGTGGATCCATGTGTGGTCTCTAACAAGAACACACATTTCAATGACAATGGTGGATCCATATGTGGTATGTGAAAAGAACACACATGAAATGACTCTGGTTGTTGTTAGTAAAAAGAACACACATGCAATGACACTGTTGGATCCATAGGTGGATTGTGAAAAGAGCACACATGCAATGACACTGGTGGATCCATATGTGGTATGTGAAAAGAACACACATGCAATGACTCTGGTTGTTGTTAGTAAATAGAACACACATGCAATGACACTAGTGGAACCATAGGTGGATTGTGAAAAGAACACACATGCAATGACACTGGTGGATCCATATGTGGTATGTAAAAAGAACACACATTTCAATGACTCTGGTTGTTGTTAGTAAAAGAACACACATGCAATGACACTGGTGGATCCATAGGTGGATTGTGAAAAGAGCACACATGCAATGACACTAGTGGATCCATATGTGGTATGTGAAAAGAACACACATGCAATGACACCAGTTGTTTGTAGTAAAAAGAAAACACCTATCATGACACTAGTGGATCCATGTGGGGTCTCTGAAGAACACACATTCAATGACTGTGGTTGTTTTTAGTAAAAAGAACACACATGCAATGACACTGGTGGATCCATAGGTGGATTGTGAAAAGAGCACACATGCAATGACACTGGTGGGTCCATATGTGGTATGTGAAAAGAACACACATGCAATGACTCTGGTTGTTGTTAGTAAAAAGAACACACATGCAATGACACTGGTGGATCCATAGGTGGATTGTGAAAAGAACACACATGCAATGACACTGGTGGATCCATATGTGGTATGTGAAAAGAACACACATTTCAATGACTCTGGTTGTTGTTAGTAAAAGAACACACATGCAATGACACTGGTGGATCCATAGGTGGATTGTGAAAAGAACACACATGCAATGACACTGGTGGATCCATATGTGGTATGTGAAAAGAACACACATGCAATGACTCCAGTTGTTGTTAGTAAAAAAGAACACACATGCAATGACACTGGTGGATCCATAGGTGGATTGTGAAAAGAACACACATGCAATGACACTGGTGGATCCATATGTGGTATGTGAAAAGAACAGTCATGAAATGACTCTGGTTGTTGTTAGTAAAAAATCACACATGCAATGACACTGGTGGATCCATAGGTGGATTGTGAAAAGAACACACATGCAATGACACTGGTGGATCCATAGGTGGTATGTGAAAAGAACACACATTTCAATGACTCTGGTTGTTGTTAGTAAAAAGAACACACATGCAATGACACTGGTGGATCCATAGGTGGATTGTGAAAAGAGCACACATGCAATGACACTGGTGGATCCATATGTGGTATGTGAAAAGAACACACATGCAATGACTCCAGTTGTTGTTAGTAAAAAGAACACACATGCAATGACACTGGTGGATCCATGTGTGGTCTCAAAAGAGAACACACATTTCAATGACACTGGTGGATCCATATGTGGTATGTGAAAAGAACAGTCATGAAATGACTCAGTTGTTGTTAGTAAAAAGAACACACATGCAATGACACTGGTGGATCCATAGGTGGATTGTGAAAGAACACACATGCAATGACACTTTGGTGGATCCATATGTCGTATGTGAAAAGAACACACATGCAATGACTCTAGTTGTTGTTAGTAAAAGAGCACACATGCAATGACACTGGTGGATCCATGTGGATTCTGAAAAGAACACATGCAATGACACTGGTGGATCCATAGGTGGTATGTGAAAAGAACACACATTTCAATGACTCTAGTTGTTGTTAGTAAAAAGAACACACATGCAATGACACTGGTGGATCCATAGGTGGATTGTGAAAAGAACACACATGCAATGACACTGGTGAATCCATATGTGGTATGTGAAAAGAACACACATGCAATGACTCTGGTTTTTGTTAGTAAAAAGAACACACATGTAATGACACTTGTGGATCCATGTGTGGTCTCTGAAGAGAACACACATTTCAATGACTCTAGTTGTTGTTAGTAAAAAGAACACGCATGCAATGACATTGGTGGATCCATGTGTGGTATGTGAAAAGAACACACATGCACTGACTCAGTTGTTGTTAGTAAAAGAACACACATGTAATGACACTGGTGGATCCATGTGGTCTCTAAAGAGAACACACATTTCAATGACACTGGTGGATCCATATGTGGTATGTGAAAAGAACACACATGAAATGACTCAAGTTGTTGTTAGTAAAAAGAACACACATGCAATGACACTGGTGGATCCATAGGTGGATTGTGAAAAGAACACACATGCAATGACACTGGTGGATCCATATGTGGTCTGCGAAAAGAACACACATGCAATGACTCTGGTTGTTGTTAGTAAATAGAACACACATGCAATGACACTGGTGGATCCATAGGTTGATTGTGAAAAGAACACACATGCAATGACACTGGTGGATCCATAGGTGGTATGTGAAAAGAACACACATTTCAATGACTCTACTTGTTGTTAGTAAAAAGAACACACATGCAATGACACTGGTGGATCCATAGGTGGATTGTGAAAAGAACACACATGCAATGACTGTGGTTGTTGTTAGTATAAAGAACACACATGCAATGACAGGTGGATCCATAGGTGGATTGTGAAGAGAACACACATGCAATGACACTGGTGGATCCATAGGTGGTATGTGAAAAGAACACACATTTCGATGAGTCTAGTTGTTGTTAGTATAAAGAACACACATGCAATGACACTGGTGGATCCATAGGTGGATTGTGAAAAGAGAACCCATGCAATGACACTAGTGGATCCATATGTGGTATGTGAAAAGAACACACATGCAATGACTCCAGTTGTTGTTAGTAAAAAAACACACATGTAATGACACTGTGGATCCATTTGTGGTCTGAAAGAGAACACACATTTCAATGACTGTGGTTGTTGTTAGTATAAAGAACACACATGCAATGACACTGGTGGATCCATAGGTGGATTGTGAAAAGAGCACACATGCAATGACACTGGTGGATCCATATGTGGTATGTGAAAACAACACACATGCAATGACTCCAGTTATTGTTAGTACAAAGAACACACATGCAATGACACTGGTGGATCCATAGGTGGATTGTGAAAAGAACACACATGCAATGACACTGGTGGATCCATAGGTGGTATGTGAAAAGAACACACGTTTCAATGACTCTGGTTGTTGTTAGTAAAAAGAACACACATGCAATGACACTGGTGGATCCATATGTGGTATGCGAAAAGAACACACATGCAATGACTCTGGTTGTTGTTAGTAAAAAGAACACACATGCAATGACACTGGTGGATCCATAGGTGGATTGTGAAAAGAACACACATGCAATGACACTGGTGGATCCATAGGTGGTATGTGAAAAGAACACACATTTCAATGAGTCTGGTTGTTGTTTGAAAAAGAACACACATGCAATGACACTGGTGGATCCATCGGTGGATTGTGAAAACAGCACACATGCAATGACACTGGTGGATCCATATGTGGTATGTGAAAAGAACACACATGCAATGACTTCAGTTGTTGTTAGTAAAAAGAACACACATGTAATGACACTTGTGGATCCATGTGTGGTCTCTGAAGAGAACACACATTTCAATGACTCTGGTTGTTGTTAGTAAAAAGAACACACATGCAATGACGATCCATAGGTGGATTGTGAAAAGAGCACACATGCAATGACACTGGTGGATCCATATGTGGTATGTGAAAAGAACACACATGCAATGACTCCAGTTGTTGTTAGTAAAAAGAACACACATGTAATGACACTGGTGGATCCATGTGTCGTCTCTGAAGAGAACACACATTTCAATGACACTGGTGGATCCATATGTGGTATGTGAAAAGAACCGTCATGAAATGACTGAAGTTGTTGTTAGTAAAAAGAACACAGATGCAATGACACTGGTGGATCCATAGGTGGATTGTGAAAAGAACACACATGCAATGACACTGGTGGATCCATATGTGGTATGTGAAAAGAACACACATGTAATGACTTTGGTTGTTGTTAGTAAATAGAACACACATGCAATGACACTGGTGGATCTATAGGTGGATTGTGAAAAGAACACACATGCAATGACACTGGTGGATCAATAGGTGGTATGTGAAAACAACACACATTTCAATGACTCTGGATGTTGTTAGTAAAAAGAACACACATGCAATGTACTGGTGGATCCATAGGTGGATTGTGAAAAGAGCACACATGCAATGACTCTGGTTGTTGTTAGTAAAAAGAACACACATGCAATGACACTGGTGGATCCATAGGTGGATTGTGAAAAGAACACACATGCAGTGACACAGGTGGATACATAGGTGGTATGTGAAAAGAACACACATTTCAATGAGTCTGGTTGTTAGTAAAAAGAACACACATGCAATGACACTGGTGGATCCATAGGTGGATTGTGAAAAGGGCACACATGCAATGACACTAGTGGATCCATATGTGGTATGTGAAAAGAACACACATGCAATGTCTCCAGTTGTTGTTAGTAAAAAGAACACACATGTAATGACACTGGTGGATCCATTTGTGGTCTCTGAAGAGAACACACATTTCAATGACTGTGGTTGTTGTTAGTAAAAAGAACACACATGCAATGACACTGGTGGATCCATAGGTGGATTGTGAAAAGAACACAAATGCAATGACACTGGTGGATCCATATGTGGTATGTGAAAAGAACACACATGCAATGACTATGGTTGTTATTAAAAAGAACAAACATGCAATGACACTGGTGGATCCATAGGTGGATTGTGAAAGGAACACAAATGCAATGACACTGGTGGGTCCATATGTGGTATGTGAAAAGAACACACATGCAATGACTCTGGTTGTTGTTAGTAAAAAGAACACACATGCAATGACACTGGTGGATCCATAGGTGGATTGTGAAAAGAACACACATGCAATGACACTGGTGGATCCATAGGTGGTATGTGAAAAGAACACACATTTCAATGACTCTGGTTGTTGTTAGTAAAAAGAACACACATGCAATGACACTGGTGGATCCATATGTGGTATGTGAAAAGAACACACATGCAATGACTCTGGTTGTTGTTAGTAAAAAGAGCACACATGCAATGACACTGGTGGATCCATGTGTGGTCTCTGAAGAGAACACACATGCAATGACACTGGTGGATCCATAGGTGGTATGTGAAAAGAACACACATTTCAATGAGTCTGGTTGTTGTTTGAAAAAGAACACACATGCAATGACACTGGTGGATCCATCGGTGGATTGTGAAAAGACAACACATGCAATGACACTAGTGGATCCATATGTGGTATGTGAAAAGAACACACATGCAATGACTTCAGTTGTTGTTAGTAAAAAGAACACACATGTAATGACACTTGTGGATCCATGTGTGGTCTCTGAAGAGAACACACATTTCAATGACTCTGGTTGTTGTTAGTAAAAAGAACACACATGCAATGGCACTGGTGGATCCATAGGTGGATTGTGAAAAGAGCACACATGCAATGACACTGGTGGATCCATATGTGGTATGTGAAAAGAACACACATGCAATGACTCCAGTTGTTGTTAGTAAAAAGAACACACATGTAATGACACTGGTGGATCCATGTGGATCTGAAAAGAACACACATTTCAATGACACTGTGGATCCATTTGTGGTATGTGAAACCAACCTTCATGAAATGAATCTCGTTGTTGTTAGTAAAAAGAACACAGATGCAATGACACTGGTGGATCCATAGGTGGATTGTGAAAAGAACACACATGCAATGACACTGGTGGATCCATATGTGGTATGTGAAAAGAACACACATGTAATGACTTTGGTTGTTGTTAGTAAATAGAACACACATGCAATGACACTGGTGGATCCATAGGTGGATTGTGAAAAGAACACACATGCAATGACACTGGTGGATCCATAGGTGGTATGTGAAAAGAACACACATTTCAATGACTCTAGTTGTTGTTAGTAAAAAGAACACACATGCAATGACACTGGTGGATCCATAGGTGGATTGTGAAAAGAGCACACATGCAATGACTCTGGTTGTTGTTAGTAAAAAGAACACACATGCAATGACACTGGTGGATCCATAGGTGGATTGTGAAAAGAACATACATGTAGTGACACAGGTGGATCCATAGGTGGTATGTGAAAAGAACACACATTTCAATGAGTCTGGTTGTTGTTAGTAAAAAGAACACACATGCAATGACACTGGTGGATCCATAGGTGGATTGTGAAAAGAGCACACATGCAATGACACTGGTGGATCCATATGTGGTATGTGAAAAGAACACACATGCAATGACTCCAGTTGTTGTTAGTAAAAAGAACACACATGTAATGACACTGGTGGATCCATGTGTGGTCTCTGAAGAGAACACACATTTCAATGACTCTGGTTGTTGTTAGTAAAAAGAACACACATGCAATGACACTGGTGGATCCATAGGTGGATTGTGAAAAGAACACACATGCAATGACACTGGTGGGTCCATATGTGGTATGTGAAAAGAACACACATGCAATGACTCTAGTTGTTGTTAGTAAAAGAACACACATGCAATGACACTGGGGATCCATAGGTGGATTGTGAAAAGAACACACATGCAATGACACTGGTGGATCCATATGTGGTATGTGAAAAGAACACACATTCAATGACTCTGGTTGTTGTTAGTAAAAAGAACACACATGCAATGACACTGGTGGATCCATATGTGGTATGCGAAAAGAACACACATGCAATGACACTGGTGGATCCATATGTGGTATGTGAAAAGAACTCACATACAATGACTCTAGTTGTTGTTAGTAAAAAGAATACACATGCAATGAAACTTGTGGATCCATGTGTGGTCTCTAAAGAGAACACACATTTCAATCACACTGGTTGTTGTTAGTAAAAAGAACACACATGCAATGACACTTGTGGATCCATAGGTGGATTGTGAAAAGAGCACACATGCAATGACACTGGTGGATCCATATGTGGTATGTGAAAAGTACACACATGCAATGACTCCAGTTGTTGTTAGTAAAAAGAACACACATGTAATGTCACTGGTGTATCCATGTGTGGTATCTTCATTGAACACACATTTCAATGACACTGGTGGATCCATATGTGGTATGTGAAAAGAACAGTCATGAAATGACTCCAGTTGTTGTTAGTAAAAAGAACACAGATGCAATGACACTGGTGGATCCATAGGTGGATTGTGAAAAGAACACACATGCAATGACACTGGTGGATCCATATGTGGTATGTGAAAAGAACACACATGTAATGACTCTGGTTGTTGTTAGTAAATAGAACACACATGCAATGACACTGCTGGATCTATAGGTGGATTGTGAAAAGAACACACATGCAATGAAACTGGTGGATCCATAGGTGGTATGTGAAAACAACACACATTTCAATGACTCTGGATGTTGTTAGTAAAAAGAACACACATGCAATGACACTGGTGGATCCATAGGTGGATTGTGAAAAGAGCACACATGCAATGACTCTGGTTGTTGTTAGTAAAAAGAACACACATGCAATTACACTGGTGGATCCATAGGTGGATTGTGAAAAGAACACACATGCAGTGACACAGGTGGATCCATAGGTGGTATGTGAAAAGAACACACATTTCAATGAGTCTGGTTGTTAGTAAAAAGAACACACATGCAATGACACTGGTGGATCCATAGGTGGATTGTGAAAAGAACACACATGCAATGACACTGGTGGATCCATATGTGGTATGTGAAAAGAACACACATGCAATGACTCCAGTTGTTGTTATTAAAAAGAACACACATGCAATGACACTGGTGGATCCATATGTGGTATGTGAAAAGAACACACATGCAATGACTCCAGTTGTTGTTAGTAAAAGAACACACATGCAATGACACTGGTGGATCCATAGGTGGATTGTGAAAGAACACACATTTCAATGACACTGGTGGATCCATATGTGGTATGTGAAAAGAACACACATGAAATGACTGGTTGTTGTTAGTAAAAAGAACACACATGCAATGACACTGGTGGATCCATAGGTGGATTGTGAAAAGAACACACATGTAATGACACTGGTGGATCCATATGTGGTATGTGAAAAGAACACACATGCAATGACTCTGGTTGTTGTTAGTAAAAAGAACACACATGCAATGACACTGGTGGATCCATAGGTGGATTGTGAAAAGAACACACATGCAATGACACTGGTGGATCCATAGGTGGTATGTGAAAACAACACACATTTCAATGACTCTGGATGTTGTTAGTAAAAAGAACACACATGCAATGACTCTGGTGGATCCATAGGTGGATTTTGAAAAGAGCACACATGCAATGACACTGTGATCCATATGTTGTTAGTAAAAAGAACACATGCAATGACACTGGTGGATCCATAGGTGGATTGTGAAAAGAACACACATGCAATGACACTAGTGGATCCATAGGTGGTATGTGAAAAGAACACACATTTCAATGACTCTGGTTGTTAGTAAAAAGAACACACATGCAATGACACTGGTGGATCCATAGGTGGATTGGGAAAAGAACACATATTTCAATGACACTGGTGGATCCATATGTGGTATGTGAAAAGAACAGTCATGAAATGACTCCAGTTGTTGTTAGTAAAAAGAACACACATGCAATGACACTGGTGGATCCATGTGTTTTCTCTAAAGAGAACACACATGCGATGACTCTTGTTGTTAGTAAAAAGAACACACATGTAATGACACTGGTGGATCCATGTGTGGTCTCTGAAGAGAGCACACATTTCAATGACACTGGTGGATCCATATGTGGTATGTGAAAAGAACACATGAAATGACTCAGTTGTTGTTAGTAAAAGAACGAACATGCAATGACACTGGTGGATCCATAGGTGGATTGTGAAAAGAACACAAATGCAATGACTCTTGTGGATACATTTGTGGTATGTGCAAAGAACACACATTAACTGTCTCTGTTTGTTGTTAGTAAATAGAACACATGCAATGACACTGGTGGATCCATAGGTGGATTGTGAAAAGAACACACATGCAATGACACTAGTGGATCCATAGGTGGTATGTGAAAAGAACACACATTTCAATGACTCTGGTTGTTGTTAGTAAAAGAACACACATGTTAGTAAAAAGAACACACATGCAATGACTCTAGTGGATCCATAGGTGGATTGTGAAAAGAGCACACATGCAATGACTCTTGTTGTTAGTAAAAAGAACACACATGCAATGACACTGGTGGATCCATAGGTGGATTGTGAAAAGAACACACATGCAATGACACAGGTGGATCCATAGGTGGTATGTGAAAAGAACACATGCAATGACTCCGGTTGTTGTTAGTAAAGATAACACATGCAATGACTCTGGTGGATCCATAGGTGGATTGTGAAAAGAACACACATGCAATGACACTAGTGGATCCATATGTGGTATGTGAAAAGAACACACATGCAATGACTCCAGTTGTTGTTAGTAAAAAGAGCACACATGCAATGACACTGGTGGATCCATGTGTGGTCTCTAAAGAGAACACACTTGCAATGACACTGGTGGATCCATAGGTGTATAGTGAAAAGAACACACATGCAGTGACGCAGTTGGATCAATAGGTGGTATGTGAAAAGAACACACATTTGAATGAGTCTGGTTGTTGTTAGTAAAAAGAACACACATGCAATGACACTGGTGGATCCATAGGTGGATTGTGAAAAGAACACACATGCAATGACACTGGTGGATCCATAGGTGGTATGTGAAAAGAACACACATGCAATGACTCTGGTTGTTGTTAGTAAATAGAACACACATGCAATGACACTGGTGGATCCATAGGTGGATTGTGAAAAGAACACACATGCAATGACACTGGTGGATCCATAGGTGGTATATGAAAAGAACACACATTTGAATGACTCTGGTTGTTGTTAGTAAAAAGAACACACATGCAATGACACTGGTGGATCCATAGCTTGATTGTGAAAAGAGCAGACATGCAATGACTCTGGTTGTTGTTAGTAAAAAGAACACACATGCAATGACACTAGTGGATCCATAGGTAGATTGTGAAAAGAACACACATGAAATGACACAGGTGGATCCATAGGTGGTATGTGAAAAGAACACACATTTCAATGAGTCTGGTTGTTTTTAGTAAAAAGAACACACATGCAATGACACTGGTGGATCCATAGGTGGATTGTGAAAAGAACACACATGCAATGACACTGGTGGATCCATATGTGGTATGCGAAAAGAACACACATGCAATGACTCTGGTTGTTGTTAGTAAAAAGAGCATACATGCAATGACACTGGTGGATCCATGTGTGGTCTCTGAAGAGAACACTTAAGAACACACATTTCAAAGAGTCTGGTTGTTGTTAGTAAAAAGAACACACATGCAATGACACTGGTGGATCCATAGGTGGATTGTGAAAAGAGCACAAATGCAATGACACTGGTGGATCCATATGTGGTATGTGAAAAGAACACACATGCAATGACTCTAGTTGTTGTTAGTAAAAAGAACACACATGTAATGACACTGGTGGATCCATGTGTGGTCTCTAAAGAGAACACACATTTCAATGACACTGGTGGATCCATATGTGGTATGTGAAAAGAACAGTCAAGAAATGACTCCAGTTGTTGTTAGTAAAAAGAACAAACATGCAATGACACTGGTGGATCTATAGGTGGATTGTGAAAAGAACACAAATGCAATGACACTGGTGGGTCCATATGTGGTATGTGAAAAGAACACACATTTCAATGACTCTACTTGTTGTTTGTAAAAAGAACACACATGCAATGAAACTGGTGGATCCATAGGTGGTCTCTGAAGAGAACACACATACAATGACACTGGTGGATCCATATGTGGTATGTGAAAAGAATACACATGCAATGACACTGGTTGTTGTTAGTAAAAAGAGCACACATGCAATGACACTGGTGGATGCATGTGTGGTCTCTAAAGAGAACATACATTTCAGTGACTCTTGTTGTTAGTAAAAAGACACACATGCAATGACACTGGTGGATCCATGTGTGGTCTCTAAAGAGATCACACATTTCAATGACACTGGTGGATCCATATGTGGTATGTGAAAAGAACAGTCATGAAATGACTCCAGTTGTTGTTAGTAAAAAGAACACACATGCAATGACACTGGTGGATCCATAGGTGGATTGTGAAAAGAACACAAATGCAATGACACTGGTGGATCCATATGTGGTATGTGAAAAGAACACACATGCAATGACTCTGGTTGTTGTTAGTAAATAGAACACACATGCAATGACACTGGTGGATCCATAGGTGGATTGTGAAAAGAACACACATGCAATGACACTAGTGGATCCATAGGTGGTATGTGAAAAGAACACACATTTCAATGACTCTAGTTGTTGTTAGTAAAAAGAACACACATGCAATGACACTGATGGATCCATAGTTGGATTGTGAAAAGAGCACACATGCAATGACTCTGCTGTTGTTAGTAAAAAGAACACACATGCAATGACACTGGTGGATCCATAGGTGGATTGTGAAAAGAACACACATGCAATAACACAGGTGGATCCATAGGTGGTATGTGAAAAGAACACACATGCAATGACTCTGGTTGTTGTTAGTAAATAGAACACACATGCAATGACACTGGTGGATCCATAGGTGGATTGTGAAAAGAACACACATGCAATGACACTGGTGGATCCATATGTGGTATGTGAAAAGAACACACATTTAAATGACTCTGGTTGTTGTTAGTAAAAAGAACACACATGCAATGACACTGGTGGATCCATAGCTTGATTGTGAAAAGAGCAGACATGCAATGACTCTGGTTGTTGTTAGTAAAAAGAACACACATGCAATGACACTGGTGGATCCATAGGTGGATTGTGAAAAGAACACACATGCAATGACACTGGTGGATCCATAGGTGGTATGTGAAAAGAACA
Organism: Avena insularis; assembly: GCA_023614405.1. Taxonomy (NCBI): domain Eukaryota; kingdom Viridiplantae; phylum Streptophyta; class Magnoliopsida; order Poales; family Poaceae; genus Avena; species Avena insularis. The sequence goes on from JAJUPC010000234.1 coordinate 478,898, forward strand.
CACATTTCAATGACTCTAGTTGTTGTTAGTAAAAAGAACACACATGCAATGACACTGGTGGATCCATAGGTGGATTGTGAAAAGAACACACATGCAATGACACTGGTGGGTCCATATGTGGTATGTGAAAAGAACACACATGCAATGACTCTGGTTGTTGTTAGTAAAAAGAACACACATGCAATGACACTGGTGGATTGTGAAAAGAACACACATGCATTGACACTGGTGGATCCACAGGTGGTATGTGAAAAGAACACACATTTTAATGACTCTGGTTGTTGTTAGTAAAAAGAACACACATGCAATGACACTGGTGGATCCATCGGTGGATTGTGAAAATAGCACACATGCAATGACACTGTGGATCCATATGTGGTATGTGAAAAGAACACACATGCAATGACTCTAGTTGTTGTTAGTAAAAAGAACACACATGCAATGACATTGGTGGATCCATGTGTGGTCTCTGAAGAACACACATTTCAATGACACTGGATCCATATGTGGTATGTGAAAAAAACAATATGAAATGCTATGTTGTTAGTAAAAAGAACACACATGCAATGACACTGGTGGATTCATAGGTGGATTGTGAAAAGAACACACATGCAATGACACTGGTGGATCCATATGTGGTATGCGAAAAGAACACACATGCAATGACTCTGGTTGTTGTTAGTAAAAAGATCACACATGCAATGACACTGGTGGATCCATGTGTGGTCTCTAAAGAGAACACACATTTCAATGACAAGTGTGGATCCATATGTGGTATGTGAAAAGAAGAGTCAAGAAATGACTCCAGTTGTTGTTAGTAAAAAGAACAAACATGCAATGACACTGGTGGATCTATAGGTGGATTGTGAAAAGAACACAAATGCAATGACACTGGTGGGTCCATATGTGGTATGTGAAAAGAACACACATTTCAATGACTCTACTTGTTGTTTGTAAAAAGAACACACATGCAATGAAACTGGTGGATCCATAGGTGGTCTCTGAAGAGAACACACATACAATGACACTGGTGGATCCATATGTGGTATGTGAAAAGAATACACATGCAATGACACTGGTTGTTGTTAGTAAAAAGAGCACACATGCAATGACACTGGTGGATGCATGTGTGGTCTCTAAAGAGAACATACATTTCAATGACTCTTGTTGTTAGTAAAAAGACACACATGCAATGACACTGGTGGATCCATGTGTGGTCTCTAAAGAGATCACACATTTCAATGACACTGGTGGATCCATATGTGGTATGTGAAAAGAACAGTCATGAAATGACTCCAGTTGTTGTTAGTAAAAAGAACACACATGCAATGACACTGGTGGATCCATAGGTGGATTGTGAAAAGAACACAAATGCAATGACACTGGTGGATCCATATGTGGTATGTGAAAAGAACACACATGCAATGACTCTGGTTGTTGTTAGTAAATAGAACACACATGCAATGACACTGGTGGATCCATAGGTGGATTGTGAAAAGAACACACATGCAATGACACTAGTGGATCCATAGGTGGTATGTGAAAAGAACACACATTTCAATGACTCTGGTTGTTGTTAGTAAAAAGAACACACATGCAATGACACTGATGGATCCATAGTTGGATTATGAAAAGAGCACACATGCAATGACTCTGCTGTTGTTAGTAAAAAGAACACACATGCAATGACACTGGTGGATCCATAGGTGGATTGTGAAAAGAACACACATGCAATAACACAGGTGGATCCATAGGTGGTATGTGAAAAGAACCCACATTTCAATGAGTCTGGTTGTTGTTAGTAAAAAGAACACACATGCAATTACACTGGTGGATCCATAGGTGGATTGTGAAAAGAGCAAACATGCAATGACCCTAGTGGATCCATATGTGGTATGTGAAAAGAACAGACAAGCAATGACTCCAGTTGTTGTTAGTAAAAAGAACACACATGTAATGACACTGGTGGATCCATGTGTGGTCTTTAAAGAGAACACACATTTCAATGACTCTAGTTGTTGTTAGTAAAAAGAACACACATGCAATGACACTGGTGGATCCATAGGTGGATTGTGAAAAGAACACACATGCAATGACACTGGTGGGTCCATATGTGGTATGTGAAAAGAACACACATGCAATGACTCTGGTTGTTGTTAGTAAAAAGAACACACATGCAATGACACTGGTGGATCCATAGGTGGATTGTGAAAAGAACACACATGCAATGACACCGGTGGATCCATATGTGGTATGTGAAAAGAACACACACATGCAATGACTCTAGTTGTTGTTAGTAAAAGAACACACATGTAATGACACTGGTGGATCCATGTGTGGTCTTTGAAGAGAACACACATGCAATGACAGGTGGATCCATAGAAAAGAACACACATTTCAATGACTCTAGTTGTTGTTAGTAAAAAGAACACACATGCAATGACACTGGTGGATCCATAGGTGGATTGTGAAAAGAACACACATGCAATGACACTGGTGGATCCATATGTGGTATGTGAAAAGAACACATGCAATGACTCTGGTTGTTGTTAGTAAAAAGAACACACATGCAATGACACTAGTGGATCCATGTGTGGTATGTGAAAAGAACACACATTTCACAGTTGTTGTTAGTAAAAAGAACACACATGCAATGACACTGGTGGATCCATAGGTGGATTGTGAAAAGAGCACACATGCAATGACACTGGTGGATCCATATGTGGTATGTGAAAAGAACACACATGCAATGACTCTAGTTGTTGTTAGTAAAAAGAACACACATGCAATGACATTGGTGGATCCATGTGTGGTCTCTGAAGAGAACACACATTTCAATGACACTGGTGGATCCATATGTGGTATGCGAAAAGAACACACATGCAATGACTCTGGTTGTTGTTAGTAAAAAGATCACACATGCAATGACACTGGTGGATCCATGTGTGGTCTCTGAAGAGAACAGACATGCAATGACACTGGTGGATCCATAGGTGGTGTCACATCCCAAAATTTTCCAAATTTTGAGATGTGAAAATTTTAAACAAAATGAAGAACCAAGTTCTTCATAATTCAGAAGGAACAAAAACTTTTGGAACATTTAATATAATGCCTCCAAAACCCAAGCCAAATAAAATGGTTTTTGTTTGTGAAGTGGTGTGCATGTTCTAAAATCCCAATTCATGAAGCATGCATGAGCATCTTGCCTTGGTTGCATTTTAAAAACCTAAGAGAAGTGAAAAATATCTCAAACCCTAAAACTCTAATTAGTTGTTAACACTAAGAACAACACAATACTATGGATATACTCCATATTTATATTACACAAAATAACTCCTATGAGGGCTAAAAAGATAAAGGATAAAATAATAAAACAATAGAAATTGGTTTCATCCAATTTGGAGCCATGGATAGAAAGATATGAATTATTTTGAGAAAATATTTAATAAAGGCAATATTAACTATTAAAGCCAAAGTGAATAAATTTGGTTAGAAAATTTTGAGTTAGAAAGTAAATGTGTTCTATAATGCCCTAAAAACCTATTTTTTACAAAAACCTAATAATGATTCAAATTGGATCATTTAATCAAAAGTTATTTAAGAAAACAGAAAAAGAAAAAGAAAAAAATGGAGAAAAAATAAACAAGCAACTGACCCTTCGCCTTTTCGCAAAACCAGCCCACCCATCTCTCCTCTCCCCTGCTTTCCTTACTCACCTTACCCCTCTCACTTACAGACCGACCCCACCTCCACGTCACCTCCACCTCACCTTCTTCCACCGCGGGGACGAACAACCCTCTCCCTCCCCGGCCGTTTCTGTGTCGATTCAGTTCGATTAAATTCGAGCGTTTCTGTGGATTACTCTCCACTCCGACGACGCTCTCTTAATTCTCACCCCTCCTCTCAGTTTTCCCCTCAGACACCACCACCAGAGAGCCCCCAGGCCCTCCGAATTCGACCTCGAACCACTGCGGCCACCGACGAGCTCGGCGAAGATTCTGGCGAGAACCGACAACCCCACGCCCCCTCTCTGTCCTAAAGCTTCGCCATGCTCTGGCGCATCTACTGACGCTTTCCCGTGATTTTTCTGTGCCTAGGTCGTCGCCACGGTCGCCACCGTAGTCACCCTCTGCCACCGTCGTTCACCGGCAATTTCCGGCGAGACGCAGGTTCCCGCCGCCCTACCTTGGCCACCGCAACCTTCTACACGAACTGGCGCACCTCCCTGATGCCTTGTTTTGCGCCGAGCCCAGTCAACGACACCGTCTCGAGACACGAGCTCCGTCGCTGCAAGTACTCGCGAGAATCCTGGCGAATCTGAACGCCCCTCCCTCCACCACGACCACCATCGAGATCACCGAGACCACCACGAACCCTCGGTAAGATCGCTGCTTCCCCTCACCCTCTAGAATCGCCGGAGCACCACCCGTCTGACGCGTCGCCACCGCACGCAGAGGACCAGCGCCAGTCCGTGGCCAAGCACTGAGATCCGTTGGATCTAGATTCTAGGGCTGAGATTAGATCACTAATCGAACGGGTACCGATTAATCTGGATCACCCCTTGCCACTTAAAATCCAAGGGCCCGCAACAGCCAATCCGTCCGAACCGGTACGAGCCAATCAGAGCACGCCACGTAGGCCTGAGCGTCTGTTTAAATTAGAAAATAGACAGAATAATTGTTAAACTTAGAAATTCAATAACTTTTGATCCACAAATCATAAAAATACAAATTTGGTGTCTATGGATTCAGAAAAATGAGAGCTTCACTGCTGAGGCCTTATTTCACCCTTTAGCTTCTGTAAAATAGAAGTTTTAGGCAGAACCTTTTTAGGAGTATTTTAACCATAAAAATTGTTTTGTAAATTATTTTTGGGTGAATCTTTTTGCTATGGATTGCAAATTGAACCCTCTGTCCAGTAAGACCAAAGTATAGATTTGGTTGACTATACCTAATAGTATGGAAATTATTTAGTGAGTTTGGCCTTTCTAAATGATAGAAATTATTGCTAATTGTTACAATTGCACAAATGGTTGCATTTGTAACCTTGCAATTATAATTTGTTCATAAAACACTTAGTGATGTTCAAAACCTTTGTTATAACAATTGGAACAATAAAATTGCCATCTTGCATGCTTGCATATTTTGCATGATTTTTGTATTGCCATTGGTATTGATCTTGTGCATGTTTTGTCTTGGTTGTTTTGTTTGATAGATTGTGTGGATTGTTCAGTATGTTACTGCAAAGAGTGTACCAACACCACCAACTACTAAGGCAAGTGACACTATCATCCATGTCCTACTATTTTTCATTACACTTAGTGGATTTTTGTAGTATGCATGATAGGACTACTATGATACTATGCTATGCTATATCCTATTAGGATATCCTTTATATATCCCTTAGTGGAAATACTGTAGTTGTACTATGCTTAGCCCTACTATAGATTCAGGGTGGAATATACCATATTGTGATTATATGAAGTGTTGGAAAAATATATGTTTTGTATAATAAAACAAGTACTCAATGAATCACCTGGGTGGAATGTGGATACTCAGTTGAGAATAAGGTGGCAACGAAGGGAACCATGTCTATGGCTATCTCTTTCGTGTGTGCACTAGGAGAACACCACCCAGGAACTTAGAGATTGAACATGTTTCTCGTATAGTGGCTTTCGTGTACAGCCACATGCCAAATGGGCTCTGACCTAGTCAATTACATAGTGGGAGACCCATGCATTGGTACCTCTTCAGGTTAACTGGAATTATGCATTGGAGGTTTATCCTTGCATTGGTGCCTGGTAGATGTGCTGGAATTATGTATTGGGGGGACTTCTATGGAAAGACTTTGTCACATTCTCGATCTGCCGGTACTCCATCTTGGTGAGTACTAATCCAGTGGCCACTGGTGGCGTCAAGACGAGACTGTGTCTCGTGGGTAAAGTGTACAACTTCTGCAGAAGATTAAATTCTAAGTACTTAGCCATGTCCCCGGTTATGGACAACTCTGAGCAACTAAGGCCTGAAGCTATGGAAGATCTCGACATTCTAATTTCTCAAAGTAAAACTTGATGGTGACAACAAGAGAGTAGAAGAACTTGGAGTTTGCCAAGGAGTTCAGAAAGTTATTGAAAGATCAAAATTATTTTTGCAAACATAGGATAAAACCATATTGCTTTCTGCAAATGAGCCTAAGATCTACTTAGCCAAATATGCATATAGTGATAGTCCAACTTATATTCACCAACTTGTGACACTTGCCAATACATTCAAAGTATTGACCCTTTGTGGCTGCAACCTATCATGTTGCAAGTTATTCTATTGATGAGTATGGATTGATGATAGAGGTTATGAGTCTACACCCAACATGTTTGCCTGTGGCACATGAAGATGAAGGACTCCATGCTTTACTTGTATTCTGCTGCTTTGTAATAAGATAGCCTATGGCTATGAGTTTGTAATAAAGTATTTATATTCTGGATCATGCGATGTAATATGACCTTTGTATCCTGATATTACATCTTAAACTGTGGGTGCTAGCTATTCGATCCAGAGACTAGCACTGTAATCATAGGGATTCAAACCAAGCCAGGTTTGGGTCTTTACAGATGGTATCAGAGCACTGTGTTGCCTGTAGGTTAGTAACCCTAGGAATTGAACAAACCCCTTATTAGGAATGAACTTATGTTTTTATACTTATTAGATTTTCTCGTATACCTTGATCATTCTTTACTGAGTCTCTTCTCCTTGAAACCTGTAGAGGACCAGCCTTTGCTTTTTTCCAAGGACTTTGAAGATGGATTATGCCAACAAGGAGATCAAGATACAAGTTGTGACAACTCCTCGAGCTTGCAAAATATGTGGAGAAGTAGGCCACACCTCTAAGGAGCATCAAGATCAATGTCCCTTTTGTGATCACAACCATCCAGTTGAAGAATGTCCCACATCTCAAGTTACTTGTTACCTATGTGAAGGAACCAACCACATTCCTGCCAAGTGCCATCTCGACGTCATAGTGCAACAAGTGAAAGAACAAGTCAAGGATGGAATGTATCAAGCTCTTAGGAAGAGAGAAGAAAACCTTAGCCATATCCCCTGCTCCAAATGCAAGAAAGAAGGACACAATATCAATGAATGCCCAGAGAAGGAAGTTCAAGAAAACCACAACAACACTTCAAGAAAAAGTACTCGAGACATGACAAAAGTGTTTTGCCATCGCTGCCGGAAGATAGGACACTTCACCGATGATTGCCGAACTCGAAAGAGAGCTCCCATCGACAATCATCATAGTAACCATGAGACATTAGATTGCCTACCAATTATCATGTTCGAGTTATCGATATCGTGTTAGCATATGGATCATGCCGACCTATGTGGTATGACCATACTAGGTTGCTTGTTTCAAGAAAACTTGTTGTTTTCTTCTATAATGAGATAAACTTAGAAGTTGCTAAGTGATTGGTTGCTTGATGAATGTTTCATTGAATTGGTTCGTTTTGGGTTGAGTGTGTTAGAACTCCCTTAGACCTATCTATCTATCATTACCTATCCTTATTAAACCAACAGATGCCTCCAAGACGCGCCAACGACCATGATAACAATGGAGACAACAACAACAATGAAAATGAGATGCAACAGATGATGACTGCATAGACTCAGCTAATGCAGATGATGACACAATTCATGGCAACCATCAACAATCAGAATCAGAACAACAACAATAACAAGAACAATCCACCACCTCTGGATATGCTCACTAGATTTCTAAGGTTGAGACCTGCAAAGTTCTCTAGTACTTCTGATCCAATGGTAGCAGATGACTGGTTATGTTCAGTGAACAAAGACCTAGTGACCGTTGGATGCTCTGATGCTGAGAAAGTGAGATGTGCAGCGCACTTGCTTGAAGGCCCTGCAGCTACGTGGTGGGACAACTTTCAACTCACTCACCCCATTGAAGAAGTGACTTGCGAAATATTTGAAGATGGTTTTTGCACTAATCATATCTCTTCAGGCATGATGAGCCTAAAGAAGAAGGAGTTTCACAACCTTAAATAGCGTCACTGCAGCATTGCTGAATATATTGAGGAATTCAACAATCTATCACGTTATGCCCCAGACGATACTGATACAGATGCTAAGAGGAAGGAAAATTTCTTAGATGGACTGAATGATGAACTTTCCATGCAATTATCAGTTGCTTACGTTCCAACTTATCAATCACTGTGTGACAAAGCTAGAATTTTAGAGAGTAAGAAGGATAAAGTTGAGAACAGGAAGAGGAAGCATAGCTTTGACAAATATCACTTAGGATCATCACAGAAGATGCATTCATTTAGAAAGGACAATGGGGATTATGGATCACATCAGCATGAAGGAAATGGACATAATCACCATCATCACCAAAATCACCACATCAATAATGGAAGTGGTAGTAACAATGGAGATAACCTTGGTCAGAACCAACATAATGATCCCAAGAAGGACATTAGCCAGTTGTAGTGTTACAATTGTAAGCAACTTGGACACTTTGTAGCAAACTGTCCTGAGAAGAAGAAGAAGAATGAGAATGTTGGAGACTCTAATGGAAACAATTCCAATGTGACCCAGGAAGGACATGTGAACCACATCAACATGTATGGAACCCTTGAAGAACTAGATGGTGTGGATGGTAAGCTTTAGCTAACTCAATCCAGTGGTATAAGAATCTCAAGATGGATAAATGTTAACAACCTTTGGATGTCAATCTTTTGGACCCTTAGCCAAGTGAATCAAATGCAACCCAACAAAGTTTCCTTTTAAGGGTGGTAGCACCCAAGTATCCTAAAACCCAACCTGTTCTTTCTAGCCTTCTCGAATCTCGGGACGAGATTCCTTTTAAGGGTGGTAGTCTGTCACATCCCAAAATTTTCCAAATTTTGAAATGTGAAAATTTTAAACAAAATGAAGAACCAAGTTCTTCATAATTCAGAAGGTACAAAAACTTTTGGAACATTTAATATAATGCCTCCAAAACTCAATGGTTTTTGTTTGTGAAGTGGTGTGCATGTTTTAAAATTCCAATTCATGAAGCATGCATGAGCATCTTGCCTTGGTTGCATTTTAAAAACCTAAGAGAAGTGAAAAATATCTCAAACCCTAAAACTCTAATTAGTTGTTAACACTAATAACAACACAATACTATGGATATACTCCATATTTATATTACACAAAATAACTCCTATGAGGGCTAAAAAGATAAAGGACAAAATAATAAAACAATAGAAATTGGTTTCATCCAATTTGGATCCATGGATAAAAAGATATGAATTATTTTGAGAAAATATTTAATAAAGGCAATATTAACTATTAAAGCCAAAGTGAATAAATTTGGTTAGAAAATTTTGAGTTAGAAAGTAAATGTGTTCTATAATGCCCTAAAAACCTAATTTGAGTTTTACAAATTTTTAGAAATTTGTATGATTCAAATTGGATCATTTAATCAAAGTTATTTAAGAAAAACAGAAAAAGAAAAAGAAAAAATGGAGAAAAAATAAAACAAAGAACCCTTCGACTTTCGCCCAAAACCAGCCCACCCCAGGCTCTCTCCTCTCCCCGCCTTTCCCACCGCCGCCCCACCCCTCTCACTTGCTGCAACCCCACCTCCACGCCACCTCCACCTCACCTTCTTCCACCGCGAGGGGACAACCCTCTCCCCTTGCTTACTGTGTCGATTGGTTCGATTAAATTGAGCGCTTATGATTACTCTCCACTGACGATGCCCTCTTAATCCTCACCCCTCCTCTCGCTTTCCCCTCAGACACACCACCACGAGAGCCCCTAGGCCTCAGGTCGACCTCGAACCAATGCGCCACCGACGAGGCTCCGGACGAAGATTCCGGGAGCAACCCCATGCCCCCCTCTCTGTCCTAAAGCTTCGCCATGCTCTGGCGCATCTACTGACGCTTTCCCGTGATTTTTCTGTGCCTAGGTTGTCCCCACGGTCTCCACCGGCGTCACCCTCCACCGCCGTCGTTCACCGGCGATTTCCGGCGAGACGCAGGTTCCCGCCGCCCTACCTTGGCCACCGCAAGGTTCTACATGAACTGGCGCACGTCCCTGATGCCTTGTTTTGTCTTCTCGAGCCCCAGGTCAACGACACTGTCTCGGAGACAAGAGCTCCGCCGTCCGCAAGTACTCCGGCGAGGAATCCCCGACGAATCTGAACGCCCTTCCCTCCACCACGACCACCATCGAGATCACCGAGACCACCGCGAACCCTCGGTAAGATCGCTGCTCCCCCTAACCCTCTAGAATCGCCGGAGCACCACCCGTCCGACGCGTCGCCGCCGCACGCAGAGGACCAGCGACGCTAGTCCGTGGCCAAGCAATAATCGAACGGGTACCGATTAATCTGGATCGCCCTTTGCCACTTAAAATCCAATGGCCCGCAGCAGCCGATCCGCCCGAACCGGTACGAGCCAATCAGAGCACGCCATGTAGGCCTGAGCGTCTGTTTAAATTAGAAAATAGACAGAATAATTGTTAAACTTAGAAATTCAATAAATTTTGATCCACAAATCAGAAAAATTCAAATTTGGTGTCTATGGATTCAGAAAAATGAGAGCTTCACTGCTGAGGCCTTATTTCACCCTTTAGCTTCTGTAAAATAGAAGTTTTAGGCAGAACCTTTTTAGGAGTATTTTAACCATAAAAATTGTTTTGTAAATTATTTTTGGGTGAATCTTTTTGATATGGATTGCAAATTGAACCCTCTGTCCAGTAAGACCAAAGTATAGATTTGGTTGACTATACCTAATAGTATGGAAATTATTTAGTGAGTTTGGTCTTTCTAAATGATAGAAATTATTGCTAATTGTTACAATTGCACAAATGGTTGCAATTGTAACCTTGCAATTATAATTTGTTCATAAAACACTTAGTGATGTTCAAAACCTTTGTTATAACAATTTGAACAATAAAATTGCCATCTTGCATGCTTGCATATTTTGCATAATTTTTGTATTGCCATTGGTATTGATCTTGTGCATGTTTTGTCTTGGTTGTTTTGTTTGATAGATTGTGTGGATTGTTGAGTATGTTACTGCAAAGAGTGTACCAACACCACCAACTACTAAGGTAAGTGACACTATCATCCATGTCCTACTATTTTTCATTACACTTAGTGGATTTTTGTAGTATGCATGATAGGACTACTATGATACTATGCTATGCTATATCCTATTAGGATATCCTTTATATATCCCTTAGTGGAAATACTGTAGTTGTAGTATGCTTAGCCCTGCTATAGATTCAGGGTGGAATATACCATATTGTGATTATATGAAGTGTTGGAAAAATATATGTTTTGTATAATAAAACAAGTACTCAATGAATCACCTGGGTGGAATGTGGATACTCAGTTGAGAATAAGGTGGCAACGAAGGGAACCATGTCTATGGCTATCTCTTTCGTGTGTGCACTAGGAGAACACCACCCAGGAACTTAGAGATTGAACATGTTTCTCGTACAGTGGATTTCGTGTACAGCCACATGCCAAATGGGCTCTGGCCTAGTCAATTACATAGTGGGAGACCCATGCATTGGTACCTCTTCAGGTTAACTGGAATTATGCATTGGAGGTTTATCCTTGCATTGGTGCCTGGTAGATGTGCTGGCATTATGTATTGGGAGGACTTCTATGGAAAGACTTTGTCACATTCTCGATCTGCCGGTACTCCATCTTGGTGAGTACTGTGTCTTGTGGGTAAAGTGTACAACTTCTGCAGAAGATTAAATTCTAAGTACTTAGCTGTGTCCCCGGTTATGGACAACTCTGAGCAACTAAGGCCTGAAGCTATGGAAGATCTCGACATTCTAATTTCTCAAAGTAAAACTTGATGGTGACAACAAGAGAGTAGAAGAACTTGGAGTTTGCCAAGGAGTTCAGAAAGTTATTGAAAGATCAAAACTATTTTTGCAAACATAGGATAAAACCATATTGCTTTCTTCAAATGAGCCTAAGATCTACTTAGCCAAATATGCATATAGTGATAGTCCAACTTATATTCACCAACTTGTGACACTTGCCAATACATTCAAAGTATTGACCCTTTGTGGCTGCAACCTATCATGTTGCAGGTTATTCTATTGATGAGTATGGATTGATGATAGTGGTTATGAGTCTATACCCAACATGTTTGCATGTGGCACATGAAGATGAAGGACTCCATGCTTTACTTGTATTCTGCTGCTTTGTAATAAGATAGCCTATGGCTATGAGTTTGTAATAAAGTATTTATATTCTGGATCATGCGATGTAATATGACCTTTGTATCCTGATATTACATCTTAAACTGTGGGTGCTAGCTATTCGATCCAGGGACTAGCATCGTAATCACAGGGATTCAAACCAAGCCAGGTTTGGGTCTTTACAGGTGGTATGTGAAAAGAACACACATGCAATGACTCTGGTTGTTGTTAGTAAATAGAACGCACATGCAATGACACTGGTGGATCCATAGGTGGATTGTGAAAAGAACACACATGCAATGACACCGGTGGATCCATAGGTGGTATGTAAAAAGAACACACATTTCAATGACTCTGGTTGTTAGTAAAAAGAACACACATGCAATGACACTGGTGGATCCATAGGTGGATTGTGAAAAGACCACACATGCAATGACTCTGGTTGTTGTTAGTAAAAAGAACACACATGCAATGACACTAGTGGATCCATAGGTGGATTGTGAAAAGAACACACATGCAATGACACATGTCGATCCATAGGTGGTATGTGAAAAGAACGCACAATTCAATGAGTCTGTTTGTTGTTAGTAAAAAGAACACACATGCAATGACACTGGTGGATCCATAGGTGGATTGTGAAAATAGCACACATGCAATGGCACTAGTGGATCCATATGTGGTATGTGAAAAGAACACACATGCAATGACTCTAGTTGTTGTTAGAAAAAAGAACACACATGTAATGACATCAGGATCCATGTGTGGTCTCTGAAGAGAACACACATTTCAAGGACTCTTGTTGTTGTTAGTAAAAAGAACACACATGCAATGACACTGGTGGATCCATAGGTGGATTGTGAAAAGAACACACATGCAATGACACTGGTGGGTCCATATGTGGTATGTGAAAAGAACACACATGCAATGACTTTGGTTGTTGTTAGTAAAAAGAACACACATGCAATGACACTGGTGGATCCATAGGTGGATTGTGAAAAGAATACACATGCAATGACTCTGGTTGTTGTTAGTAAAAACAAGACACATGCAATGACACTGGTGGATCCATGTCTGGTCTCTGAAGAGAACACACATTTCAATGACACTGGTGGATCCATATGTGGTATGTGAAAAGAACAGTCATGAAATGACTCTAGTTATCGTTAGTTAAAAGAACACACATGCAATGACACTGGTGGATCCATAGGTGGATTATGAAAAGAAGACACATGCAATGACACTGGTGGGTCCATATGTGGTATGTGAAAAGAACACACATGCAATGACTCTGGTTGTTGTTAGTAAAAAGAACACACATGCAATGACACTGGTGGATCCATTGGTGGATTGTGAATAGAACACACATGCAATGACGCTGGTGGATCCATAGGTGGTATGTGAAAAGAACACACATGCAATGACTCTGGTTGTTGTTAGTAAAATGAACACACATGCAATGACACTGGTGGATTCATAGGTGGATTGTGAAAAGAGCACACCTGCAATGGCACTGGTGGATCCATATGTGGTATGTGAAAAGAACACACATGCAATGACTCTAGTTGTTGTTAGTAAAAAGAACACACATGCAATGACATTGGTGGATCCATGTGTGGTCTCTGAAGAGAACGCACATTTCAATGACACTGGTGGATCCATATGTGGTATGTGAAAAGAACAGTCATGAAATGACTCTAGTTGTTGTTAGTAAAAGAACACACATGCAATGACACTGGTGGATCCATAGGTGGATTGTGAAAAGAACACACATGCAATGACACTGGTGGATCCGTATGTGGTATGCGAAAAGAACACACATGCAATGACTCTGGTTGTTGTTAGTAAAAAGAGCACACATGCAATGACACTAGTGGATCCATGTGTGGTCTCTGAAGAGAACACACATGCAACGACACTGGTGGATCCATAGGTGGTATGTGAAAAGAACACACATTTCAATGAGTCTGGTTGTTGTTAGTAAAAAGAACAAACATGCAATGACACTGGTGGATCCATAGGTGGATTGTGAAAAGAGCACACATGCAATGACACTGGTGGATCCATATATGGTATGTGAAAAGAACACACATGCAACGACTCCAGTTGTTTTTAGTAAAAAGAACACACATGTAATGACACTGGTGGATCAATGTGTGGTCTCTGAAGAGAACACACATTTCAATGACACTGGTGGATCCATATGTGGTATGTGAAAAGAATAGTCATGAAATGACTCCATTTGTTGTTAGTCAAAAGAACACACATGCAATGAAACTGGTGGATCCATAGGTGGATTGTGAAAAGAACACACATGCAATGACACTGGTGGGTCCATATGTGGTATGTGAAAAGAACACACATGCAATGACTCTGGTTGTTGTTAGTAAAAAGAACACACATGCAATGACACTGGTGGATCCATAGGTGGATTGTGAAAAGAACACACATGCAATGACACTGGTGGATCCATAGGTGGTATGTGAAAAGAACACACATGCAATGACTCTGGTTGTTGTTAGTAAAAAGAACACACATGCAATGACACTGGTGGATTCATAGGTGGATTGTGAAAAGAGCACACATGCAATGACACTGGTGGATCCATATGTGGTATGTCAAAAGAACACACATGCAATGACTCTAGATGTTGTTAGTAAAAAGAACACACATGCAATGACACTGGTGGATCCATGTGTGGTCTCTGAAGAGAACACACATGCAATGACACTGGTGGATCCATAGGTGGTATGTGAAAAGAACACACATTTCAATGAGTCTGGTTGTTGTTAGTAAAAAGAACAAACATGCAATAACACTGGTGGATCCATAGGTGGATTGTGAAAAGAGCACACATGCAATGACACTGGTGGATCCATATGTGGTATGTGAAAATAACACACATGCAACGACTCCAGTTGTTTTTAGTAAAAAGAACACACATGTAATGACATTGGTGGATCAATGTGTGGTCTCTGAAGAGAACACACATTTCAATGACACTGGTGGATCCATATGTGGTATGTGAAAAGAATAGTCATGAAATGACTCTAGTTGTTGTTAGTCAAAAGAACACACATGCAATGAAACTGGTGGATCCATAGGTGGATTGTGACAAGAACACACATGCAATGACACTGGTGGGTCCATATGTGGTATGTGAAAAGAACACACATGCAATGACTCTGGTTGTTGTTAGTAAAAAGAACACACATGCAATAACACTGGTGGATCCATAGGTGGATTGTGAAAAGAACACACATGCAATGACACTGGTGGATCCATAGGTGGTACGTGAAAAGAACACACATGCAATGACTCTGGTTGTTGTTAGTAAAAATAACACACATGCAATGACACTGGTGGATTCATAGGTGGATTGTGAAAAGAGCACACATGCAATGACACTGGTGGATCCATATGTGGTATGTGAAAAGAACACACATGCAATGACTCTAGTTGTTGTTAGTAAAAAGAACACACATGCAATGACAATGGTGGATCCATGTGTGGTCTCTGAAGAGAACGCACATTTCAATGACACTGGTGTATCCATATGTGGTATGTGAAAAGAACAGTCATGAAATGACTCTAGTTGTTGTTAGTAAAAAGAACACACATGCAATGACATTGGTGGATACATAGGTGGATTCTGAAAAGAACACACATGCAATGACACTGGTGGATCCATATGTGGTATGCGAAAAGAACACACATGCAATGACTCTGGTTGTTGTTAGTAAAAAGAGCACACATGCAATGACACTAGTGGATCCATGTGTGGTCTCTGAAGAGAACACACATGCAATGACACTGGTGGATCCATAGGTGGTATGTGAAAAGAACACACATTTCAATGAGTCTGGTTGTTGTTAGTAAAAAGAACAAACATGCAATGACACTGGTGGATCCATAGGTGGATTGTCAAAAGAGCACACATGCAATGACACTGGTGGATCCATATGTGGTATGTGAAAAGAACACACATGCAATGACTCCAGTTGTTGTTAGTAAAAAGAACACACATGTAATGACACTGGTGGATCCATGTGTGGTCTCTGAAGAGAACACACATTTCAATGACTGTGGTTGTTGTTAGTAAAAAGAACACACATGCAATGACACTGGTGGATCCATAGGTGGATTGTGAAAAGAGCACACATGCAATGACACTGGTGGATCCATATGTGGTATGTGAAAAGAACACACATTCAATGACTCCGGTTGTTGTTTGTAAAAAGAGCACACAGGTAATGACACTGGTGGATCCATGTGTGGTCTCTGAAGAGAACAAACATTTCAATGACACTGCTGGATCCATATGTGGTATGTGAAAAGAACAGTCATGAAATGACTCTAGTTGTTGTTAGTAAAAGAACACACATGCAATGACACTGGTGGATCCATAGGTGGATTGTGAAAAGAACACAAATGCAATGACACTGGTGGATCCATATGTGGTATGTGAAACGAACACACATGCAATGACTCTAGTTGTTGTTAGTAAAAAGAACACACATGTAATGACACTGGTGGATCCATGTGTGGTCTCTAAAGAGAACACACATTTCAATGACACTGGTGGATCCATATGTGGTATGTGAAAAGAACAGTCATGAAATGACTCCCGTTTTTGTTAGTAAAAAGAACACACATGCAATGACACTGGTGGATCCATCGGTGGATTGTGAAAAGAACACAAATGCAATGACACTGGTGGGTCCATATGTTATATGTGAAAAGAACACACATTTCAATGACTCTACTTGTTGTTTGTAAAAAGAACACATATGCAATGACACTGGTGGATCCATAGGTGGTCTCTGAAGAGAACACATATGCAATGACACTGGTGGATCCATATGTGGTATGTGAAAAGAATAGTCATGAAATGACTCCAGTTGTTGTTAGTCAAAAGAACACACATGCAATGAAACTGGTAGATCCATAGGTGGATTGTGAAAAGAACACACATGCAATGACACTGGTGGGTTTATATGTGGTATGTGAAAAGAACACACATGCAATGACTCTGGTTGTTGTTAGTAAAAAGAACACACATGCAATGACACTGGTGGATCCATAGGTGGATTGTGAAAAGAACACACATGCAATGACACTGGTGGATCCATAGGTGGTATGTGAAAAGAACACACATGCAATGACTCTGGTTGTTGTTAGTAAAAAGAACACACATGCAATGACACTGGTGGATTCATAGGTGGATTGTGAAAAGATCACACATGCAATGACACTGGTGGATCCATATGTGGTATGTGAAAAGAACACACATGCAATGACTCTAGTTGTTGTTAGTAAAAAGAACACACATGCAATGACATTGGTGGATCCATGTGTGGTCTCTGAAGAGAACGCGCATTTCAATGACACTGGTGGATCCATATGTGGTATGTGAAAAGAACAGTCATGAAATGACTCTAGTTGTTGTTAGTAAAAAGAACACACATGCAATGACACTGGTGGATACATAGGTGGATTGTGAAAAGAACACACATGCAATGACACTGGTGGATCCGTATGTCGTATGCGAAAAGAACACACATGCAATGACTCTGGTTGTTGTTAGTAAATAGAGCACACATGCAATGACATCAGGATCCATGTGGTCTCTCAAGAGAGAACACACATGCAATGACACTGGTGGATCCATAGGTGGTATGTGAAAAGAACACACATTTCAATGAGTCTGGTTGTTGTTAGTAAAAAGAACACACATGCAATGACACTGGTGGATCCATAGGTGGATTGTGAAAAGAGCACACATGCAATGACACTGGTGGATCCATATGTGGTATGTGAAAAGAACACACATGCAATGACTCCGGTTGTTGTTTGTAAAAAGAGCACACATGTAATGACACTGGTGGATCCATGTGTGGTCACTAAAGAGAAAAAACATTTCAATGACACTGCTGGATACATATATGGTATGTGAAAAGAACAGTCATGAAATGACTCCAGTTGTTGTTAGTAAAAAGAACACACATGCAATGATACTGGTTGATCCATAGGTGGATTGTGAAAAGAACACACATGCAATGACACTGGTGGATCCATATGTGGTATGCGAAAAGAACACACATGCAATGACTCTGGTTGTTGTTAGTAAAAAGAACACACATGTAATGACACTGGTGGATCCATGTGTGGTCTCTGAAGAGAACACACATTTCAATGACTCTGGTTGTTGTTAGTAAAAAGAACACACATGCAATGACACTGGTGGATCCATGGGTAGATTGTGAAAAGAGCACACATGCAATGACACTGGTGGATCCATATGTGGTATGTGAAAAGAACACACATGCAATGACTCTAGTTGTTGTTAGTAAAAAGAACACACATGCAATGTCACTGGTGGATCCGTGTGTGGTCTCTGAAGAGAACACACATTCAATGACACTGGTGGATCCATATGTGGTATGTGAAAAGAACAGTCATGAAATGACTCCAGTTGTTGTTAGTAAAAAGAACACACATGCAATGACACTGGTGGATCCATAGGTGGATTGTGAAAAGAACACACATACAATGACACTGGTGGATCCATATGTGGTATGCGAAAAGAACACAGATGCGATGACTCTGGTTGTAGTTAGTAAAAAGATCACACATGCAATGACACTGGTGGATCCATGTATGGTCTCTGAAGAGAACACACATGCAATGACACTGGTGGATCCATAGGTGGTATGTGAAAAGAACACACATTTCAATGACTCTGGTTGTTGTTAGTAAAAACAACACACATGCAATGACACTGGTGGATCCATAGGTGGATTGCGAAAGAGCACACATGCAATGACACTGGTGGATCCATATGTGGTATGTGAAAAGAACACACATGCAATGACTCTAGTTGTTGTTAGTAAAACGAACACACACGTAATGGCACTGGTGGATCCATGTGTGGTCTCTGAAGAGAACACACATTTCAATGACACTGGTGGATCCATATGTGGTATGTGAAAACAACAGTCCTGAAATGACTCCAGTAGTTATTGGTAAAAAGAACACACATGCAATGACACTGCTGGATCCATAGGTGGATTGTGAAAAGAACACACATGCAATGACACTAGTGGGTCCATATGTGGTGTGTGAAAAGAACACACATTTCAATGACTCTAGTTGTTGTTTGTAAAAAGAACACACATGCAATGACACTGGTGGATCCATAGGTAGATTGTGAAAAGAGCACACCTGCAATGACACTGGTGGATCCATATGTGGTATGTGAAAAGAACACACATGCAATGACTCTAGTTGTTGTCAGTAAAAAGAACACAAATGCAATGTCACTGGTGGATCCATGTGTGGTCTCTAAAGAGAACACACATTTCAATGACACTGGTGGATCCATATGTGGTATGTGAAAAGAACAGTCATGAAATGACTCCAGTTGTTGTTATTAAAAAGAACACACATGCAATGACACTGGTGGATCCATAGGTGGATTGTGAAAAGAACACACATGCAATGACACTGGTGGATCCATAGGTGGTATGTGAAAAGAACACACATTTCAATGACTCTAGTTGTTGTTAGTAAAAAGAACACACATGCAATGACACTGGTGGACCCATAGGTGGATTGTGAAAAGAGCACACATTCAATGACTCTGGTTGTTGTTAGTAAACAGAACACACATGCAATGACACTGGTGGATCCATAGGTGGATTGTGAAAAGAACACACATGCAATGACTCTGGTTGTTGTTAATAAAAAGAACACACATGTAATGACACTGGTGGATCCATGTGTGGTCTCTGAAGAGAACACACATTTAAATGAGTCTGGTTGTTGTTAGTAAAAAGAACACACATGCAATGTCACTGGTGGATCCATGTGTGGTCTCTGAAGAGAACACACATTCAATGACACTGGTGGATCCATATGTGGTATGTGAAAAGAACAGTCATGAAATGACTCCAGTTGTTGTTAGTAAAAAGAACACACATGCAATGACATTGGTTGATCCATAGGTGGATTGTGAAAAGAACACACATGCAATGACACTGGTGGATCCATATGTGGTATGCGAAAAGCACACACATGCAATGACTCTGGTTGTTGTTAGTAAAAAGAACACACATGTAATGACATCAGGATCCATGTGTGGTCTCTGAAGAGAACACACATTTCAATGACTCTGGTTGTTGTTAGTAAAAACAACACACATGCAATGACACTGGTGGATCCATGGGTAGACTGTGAAAAGAGCACACATGCAATGACACTGGTGGATCCATATGTGGTATGTGAAAAGCACACACATGCAATGACTCTGGTTGTTGTTAGTAAAAAGAACACACATGCAATGACACTGGTGGACCCATGTGTGGTCTCTGAAGAGAACACACATTTCAATGACTCTGGTTGTTGTTAGTAAAAACAACACACATGCAATGACACTGGTGGATCCATGGGTAGATTGTGAAAAGAGCACACATGCAATGACACTGGTGGATCCATATGTGGTATGTGAAAAGAACACACATGCAATGACTCTAGTTGTTGTCAGTAAAAAGAACACAAATGCAATGTCACTGGTGGATCCATGTGTGGTCTCTAAAGAGAACACACATTTCAATGACACTGGTGGATCCATATGTGGTATGTGAAAAGAACAGTCATGAAATGACTCAGTTGTTATTAAAAGAACACACATGCAATGACACTGGTGGATCCATAGGTGGATTGTGAAAAGAACACACATGCAATGACACTGGTGGATCCATAGGTGGTATGTGAAAAGAACACACATTTCAATGACTCTGGTTGTTGTTAGTAAAAAGAACACACATGCAATGACACTGGTGGACCCATAGGTGGATTGTGAAAAGAGCACATTCAATGACTCGTTGTTGTTAGTAAAATAACACACATGCAATGACACTGGTGGATCCATAGGTGGATTGTGAAGAGAATACACATTTAATGATACTGGTGGATACATATGTGGTATGTGAAAAGAACAGTCATGAAATGACTCCAGTTGTTGTTAGTAAAAAGAACACACATGCAATGACACTGGTTGATCCATAGCTGGATTGTGAAAAGAACACACATGCAATGACACTGGTGGATCCATATGTGGTAAAAGCACACATGCAATGACTCGTTGTTGTTAGTAAAAGAACACACATGTAATGACATCAGGATCCATGTGTGGTCTCAAGAGAACACACATTTCAATGACTCGGTTGTTGTTAGTAAAACAACACACATGCAATGACACCGTGGATCCATGGGTAGATTGTGAAAAGAGCACACATGCAATGACTCTAGTTGTTGTTAGTAAAAAGAACACACATGCAATGTCACTGGTGGATCCATGTGTGGTCTCTGAAGAGAACACACATTCAATGACACTGGTGGATCCATGTGTGGTATGTGAAAAGAATAGTCATGAAATGACTCCAGTTGTTGTTAGTAAAAAGAACACACATGCAATGACACTGGTGGATCCATAGGTGGATTGTGAAAAGAACACACATGCAATGACACTGGTGGATCCATATGTGGTATGGGAAAAGAACACACATGCAATGACTCTGGTTGTAGTTAGTAAAAGATCACACATGCAATGACATCAGGATCCATGTGTGGTCTCTGAAGAGAACACACATGCAATGACACTGGTGGATCCATAGGTGGTATGTGAAAAGAACACACATTTCAATGACTCTGGTTGTTGTTAGTAAAAACAACACACACGCAATGACACTGGTGGATCCATAGGTGGATTGTGAAAGAACACACATGCAATGACACTGGTGGATCCATATGTGGTATGTGAAAAGAACACACATGCAATGACTCTAGTTGTTGTTAGTAAAACGAACACACATGTAATGGCACTGGTGGATCCATGTGTGGTCTCTGAAGAGAACACACATTGCAATGACACTGCTGGATCCATAGGTGGATTGTGAAAAGAACACACATGCAATGACACTGGTGGGTTCATATGTGGTATGTGAAAAGAACACACATTTCAATGACTCTAGTTGTTGTTTCTAAAAAGAACACACATGCAATGACACTGGTGGATCCATAGGTAGATTGTGAAAAGAGCACACCTGCAATGACACTGGTGGATCCATATGTGGTATGTGAAAAGAACACACAGGCAATGACTCCAGCTTGTTGTTAGTAAAAGAACACACATGTAATGACATCAGGATCCATGTGTGGTCTCTGAAGAGAACACACATTTCAATGACACCGGTGAATCCATATGTGGTATGTGAAAACAACAGTCATGAAATGACTCTAATTGTTATTAGTAAAAAGAACACACATGCAATGACACTGGTGGATCCATAGGTGGATTGTGAAAAGAACACACATGCAATGACACTGGTGGGTCCATATGTGGTATGTGAAAAGAACACACATTTCAATGACTCCAGTTGTTGTTTGTAAAAAGACCACACATGCAATGACACTGGTGCATCCATAGGTGGTCTCTGAATAGCACACACACGCAATGACACTGGTGGATCCATATGTGGTATGTGACAAGAACACACATGCAATGACACTGGTTGTTGTTAATAAAAAGAGCACACATGCAATGACACTAGTGGATCCATGTGTGGTCTCTAAAGAGAAGACACATTTCAATGACTCTGGTTGTTGTTAGTAAAAAGAAAACACATGCAATGAAATGACTCTAGTTGTTGTTAGTAAAAAGAACACACATGCAATGACACTGGTGGATCCATAGGTGGATTGTGAAAAGAACACACATGCAATGACACTGGTGGGTCCATATGTGGTATGTGAAAAGAACACACATGCAATGACTCTGGTTTTTGTTAGTAAATAGAACACACATGCAATGACACAGGTGGATCCATAGGTGGATTGTGAAAAGAACACACATGCAATGACACTGGTGGATCCATAGGTGGTATGTTAAAAGAACACACAGTTCAATGACTCTGGTTGTTGTTAGTAAAAAGAACACACATGCAATGACACTGGTGGATCCATAGGTGGATTGTGAAAAGAGCACACATGCAATGACACTGGTGGATCCATATGTGGTATGCGAAAAGAACACACATGCAATGACTCTGGTTGTTGTTAGTAAAAAGAACACACATGTAATGACACTGGTGGATCCATCTGTGGTCTCTGAAGAGAACACACATTTAAATGAGTCTGGTTGTTGTTAGTAAAAAGAACACACATGCAATGACACTGGTGGATCCATAGGTGGATTGTGAAAAGAACACACATGCAATGACACTGGTGGATCCATAGGTGGTATGTGAAAAGAACACACATTTCAATGACTCTGGTTGTTGTTAGTAAAAAGAACACACATGCAATGACACTGGTGGACCCATAGGTGGATTGTGAAAAGAGCACACATTCAATGACTCTGGTTGTTGTTAGTAAAAATAACACACATGCAATGACACTGGTGGATCCATAGGTGGATTGTGAAAAGAATACATATGCAATGACACTGGTGGATCCATATGTGGTATGTGAAAAGAACAGTCATGAAATGACTCCAGTTGTTGTTAGTAAAAAGAACACACATGCAATGACACTGGTTGATCCATAGGTGGATTGTGAAAAGAACACACATGCAATGACACTGGTGGATCCATATGTGGTATGCGAAAAGCACACACATGCAATGACTCTGGTTGTTGTTAGTAAAAAGAACACACATGTAATGACACTGGTGGATCCATGTGTGGTCTCTGAAGAGAACACACATTTCAATGACTCTGGTTGTTGTTAGTAAAAACAACACACATGCAATGACACTGGTGGATCCATGGGTAGATTGTGAAAAGAGCACACATGCAATGACTCTAGTTGTTGTTAGTAAAAAGAACACACATGCAATGTCACTGGTGGATCCATGTGTGGTCTCTGAAGAGAACACACATTCAATGACACTGGTGGATCCATGTGTGGTATGTGAAAAGAATAGTCATGAAATGACTCCAGTTGTTGTTAGTAAAAAGAACACACATGCAATGACACTGGTGGATCCATAGGTGGATTGTGAAAAGAACACACATGCAATGACACTGGTGGATCCATATGTGGTATGCGAAAAGAACACACATGCGATGACTCTGGTTGTAGTTAGTAAAAAGATCACACATGCAATGACATCAGGGATCCATGTGTTGTCACTCAACAGAACACACATGCAATGACACTGGTGGATCCATAGGTGGTATGTGAAAAGAACACACATTTCAATGACTCTGGTTGTTGTTAGTAAAAACAACACACATGCAATGACACTGGTGGATCCATAGGTGGATTGTGAAAGAACACATGCAATGACACTGGTGGATCCATATGTGGTATGTGAAAAGAACACACATGCAATGACTCTAGTTGTTGTTAGTAAAACGAACACACATGTAATGGCATCAGGATCCATGTGTGGTCTCAAGAGAACACACAATGCAATGACACTGCTGGATCCATAGGTGGATTGTGAAAAGAACACACATGCAATGACACTGGTGGGTTCATATGTGGTATGTGAAAAGAACACACATTTCAATGACTCTAGTTGTTGTTTCTAAAAAGAACTCACATGCAATGACACTGGTGGATCCATAGGTAGATTGTGAAAAGAGCACACCTGCAATGACACTGGTGGATCCATATGTGGTATGTGAAAAGAACACACATGCAATGACTCTAGTTGTTGTTAGTAAAAAGAACACAAATGCAATGTCATCAGGATCCATGTGGTCTCTAAAGAGAACACACATTTCAATGACACTGTGGATCCATATGTGGTATGTGAAAAGAACACATGAAATGACTCAGTTGTTATTAAAAAGAACACACATGCAATGACACTGGTGGATCCATAGGTGGATTGTGAAAAGAACACACATGCAATGACACTAGTGGATCCATATGTGGTATGCGAAAAGAACACACATGCAATGACTCTGGTTGTTGTTAGTAAAAGGAGCACACATGCAATGACATCAGGATCCATGTGTGGTCTCTGAAGAGAACACACATGCAATGACACTGGTGGATCCATAGGTGGTATGTGAAAAGAACACACATTTCAATGACTGGTTGTTGTTAGTAAAAAGACCACACATGCAATGACACTGGTGGATCCATAGGTGGATTGTGAAAGAGCACACATGCAATGACACTGGTGGATCCATATGTGGTATGTGAAAAGAACACACATGCAATGACTCCAGTTGTTGTTAGTAAAAAGAACACACATGTAATGACATCAGGATCCATGTGTGGTCTCTCAAGAGAACACACATATCAATGACACCTGTGAATCCCTATGTGGTATGTGAAAACAACAGACATGAAATGTCTCTAATTGTTTTTAGTAAAAAGAACACACATGCAATGACACTGGTGGATCCATAGGTGGATTGTGAAAAGAACACACATGCAATGACACTGGTGGGTCCATATGTGGTATGTGAAAAGAACACACATTTCAATGACTCCAGTTGTTGTTTGTAAAAAGACCACACATGCAATGACACTGGTGCATCCATAGGTGGTCTCTGAATAGCACACACACGCAATGACACTGGTGGATCCATATGTGGTATGTGACAAGAACACACATGCAATGACACTGGTTGTTGTTAATAAAAAGAGCACACATGCAATGACACTAGTGGATCCATGTGTGGTCTCTAAAGAGAAGACACATTTCAATGACTCGTTGTTGTTAGTAAAAAGAAAACACATGCAATGAAATGACTCTAGTTGTTGTTAGTAAAAGAACACACATGCAATGACACTGGTGGTTCCATAGGTGGTTTGTGAAAAGAACACACATGCAATGACACTGTGGGTCCATATGTGGTATGTGAAAAGAACACACATGCAATGACTGGTTTTTGTTAGTAAAGAACACACATGCAATGACACAGGTGGATCCATAGGTGGATTGTGAAAAGAACACATGCAATGACACCGTGGATCCATATGTGGTATGTGAAAAGAACACACATGCAGTGACTCGTTGTTGTTAGTAAAAAGAACACACATGCAATGACACTGGTGGATCCATAGGTGGATTGTGAAAAGAGCACACATGCAATGACACTGGTGGATCCATATGTGGTATGCGAAAAGAACACACATGCAATGACTCTAGTTGTTGTTAGTAAAAAGAACACACATGTAATGACACTGGTGGATCCATCTGTGGTCTCAAGAGAACACACATTTAAATGAGTCTGGTTGTTGTTAGTAAAAAGAACACACATGCAATGACACTGGTGGATCCATAGGTGGATTGTGAAAAGAACACACATGCAATGACACTGGTGGGTCCATATGTGGTATGTGAAAAGAACACACATTTCAATGACTCTGGTTGTTGTTAGTAAAAAGAACACACATGCAATGACACTGGTGGATCCATGGGTAGATTGTGAAAAG
Source organism: Avena insularis (assembly GCA_023614405.1). Classification (NCBI taxonomy): domain Eukaryota; kingdom Viridiplantae; phylum Streptophyta; class Magnoliopsida; order Poales; family Poaceae; genus Avena; species Avena insularis. The sequence continues at coordinate 505,585 of JAJUPC010000234.1, forward strand.
AGCACACATGCAATGACACTGGTGGATCCATACGTGGTATGTGAAAAGAACACACTTGCAATGACTCTAGTTGTTGTTAGTAAAAAGAACACACATGCAATGTCACTGGTGGATCCATGTGTGGTCTCTGCAGAGAACACACATTCAATGACACTGGTGGATCCATATGTGGTATGTGAAAAGAACAGTCATGAAATGACTCCAGTTGTTGTTAGTAAAAAGAACACACATGCAATGACACTGGTGGATCCATAGTTGGATTGTGAAAAGAACACACATGCAATGACACTGGTGGATCCATATGTGGTATGCGAAAAGAACACACATGTGATGACTCTGGTTGTACTTAGTAAAAAGAGCACACATGCAATGACACTGGTGGATCCATAGGTGGTATGTGAAAAGAACACACATTTCAATGACTCTCGTTGTTGTTAGTAAAAACAACACACATGCAATGACACTGGTGGATCCATAGGTGGATTGTGAAAGAGCACACATGCAATGACACTGGTGGATCCATATGTGGTATGTGAAAAGAACACACATGCAATGACTCCAGTTGTTGTTAGTAAAACGAACACACATGTAATGACATCAGGATCCATGTGGTCTCTGAAGAGAACACACATTTCAATGACACTGGTGGATCCATATGTGGTATGTGAAAACAACAGTCATGAAATGACTCTAGTTGTTATTAGTAAAAAGAACACACATGCAATGACACTGGTGGATCCATAGGTGGATTGTGAAAAAAAAACACATGCAATGACACTGGTGGGTCCATATGTGGTATGTGAAAAGAACACACATTTCAATGACTCTAGTTGTTGTTTGTAAAAAGAACACACATGCAATGACACTGGTGGATCCATAGGTAGATTGTGAAAAGAGCACACATGCAATGACACTGGTGGATCCATATGTGGTATGTGAAAAGAACACACATGCAATGACACTGGTTGTTGTTAGTAAAAAGAGAACACATGCAATGACACTAGTGGATCCATGTGTGGTCTCTCAAGAGAACACACATTTCAATGACTCTGATTGTTGTTAGTAAAAAGAACACACATGCAATGACACTGGTGGATCCACGTGTGGTCTCTGAAGAGAACACACATTTCAATGACAGTGGTGGATCCATATGTGGTATGTGAAAAGAACAGTCATGAAATGACTCCTGTTATTGTTAGTAAAAAGAACACACATGCAATGACACTGGTGGATCCATAGGTGGATTGTGAAAGGAACACAAATGCAATGAAACGGGTGGATCCATATGTGGTATGTGAAAATAACACATATGCAATGACTCTGGTTGTTGTTAGTAAATAGAACACACATGCAGTGACACTAGTGGATCCATAGGTGGATTGTGAAAAGAGCACACATGCAATGACACTGGTGGATCCATATGTGGTATGTGAAAAGAACACACATGCAATGACTCTAGTTGTTGTTAGTAAAAAGAACACACATGCAATGTCATCAGGATCCATGTGGTCTCAAGAGAACACACATTTCAATGACACTGTGGATCCATATGTGGTATGTGAAAAGAACAAATATGAAATAACTCCGGTTGTTTTAGTAAAAAGAACACACATGCAATGACACTGTGGATACATAGGTGGATTGAAAAGAACACACATGCAATGACACTGGTGGATCCATATGTGGTATGCAAAAGAACACACATGCGATGACTCTGTTGTTATTAGTAAAAAGAGCACACATGCAATGACATCAGGATCCATGTGTGGTCTCAAGAGAACACACATGGAATGACACTGTGGATCCATAGGTGGTATGTTTAAAGAACACACATTTCAATGACTCGTTGTTAGTAAAACAACACACATGCAATGACACTGTGGATCTATAGGTGGATTGTGAAAGAGCACACATGCAATGACACTGGATCCATATCTGTATGTGAAAAGAACACACATGCAATGACTCAGCTTGTTGTTAGTAAAACGAACACACATGTAATGACATCAGGATCCATGTGTGGTCTCTGAAGAGAACACACATTTCAATGACACTGGTGGATCCATATGTGGTATGTGAAAACAACAGTCATGAAATGACTCCAGTTGTAATTATTAAAAGAACACACCTGCAATGACACTAGTGGATCCATAGGTGGATTGTGAAAAGAACACACATGCAATGACACTGGTGGGTCCATATGTGGTATGTGAAAAGAACACACATTTCAATGACTCTAGTTGTTGTTTGTAAAAAGAACACACATGCAATGACACTGGTGGATCCTTAGGTAGATTGTGAAAAGAGCACACATGCAATGACACTGGTGGATCCATATGTGGTATGTGAAAAGAACACACATGCAATGACTCTAGTTGTTATTAGTAGAAAGAACACACATGCAATGTCACTGGTGGATCCATGTGTGGTCTCTGAAGAGAAAAAACATTTCAATGACACTGGTGGATCCATATGTGGTATGTGAAAAGAACAGTCATGAAATGACTTGTTTTTATTAAAAAGAACACACATGCAATGACACTGGTGGATCCATAGGTGGTATGTGAAAAGAACACACATTTCAATGACTCTGGTTGTTGTTAGTAAAAAGAACACACATGAAATGACACTGGTGGATCCATAGGTGGATTGTGAAAAGTGCACACATGCAATGACACTGGTGGATCCATATGTGGTATGTGAAAAGAACACACATGCAATGACTCTAGTTGTTGTTAGTAAAAAGAACACACATGCAATGTCACTGGTGGATCCATGTGTGGTCTCTGAAGAGAAAAAACATTTCAATGACACTGGTGGATCCATATGTGGTATGTGAAAAGAACAGTCATGAAATGACTCTAGTTGTTGTTAGTAAAAAGAACACACATGCAATGACACTGGTGGATCCATAGGTGGATTGTGAAAGAGCACACATGCAATGACACTGGTGGATCCATATGTGGTATGTGAAAAGAACACACATGCAATGACTCTAGTTGTTGTTAGTAAAAGAACACACATGTAATGACATCAGGATCCATGTGTGGTCTCCAAGAGAACACACATTTCAATGACACTGTGGATCCATATGTGGTATGTGAAACAACTTTGATGAAATGACTCTAATTGTTTTTAGTAAAAAGAACACACATGCAATGACACTGGTGGATCCATAGGTGGATTGTGAAAAGAACACACATGCAATGACACTGGTGGGTCCATATGTGGTATGTGAAAAGAACACACATTTCAATGACTCTAGTTGTTCTTTGTAAAAAGACCAGGCATGCAATGTCACTGGTGGATCCATAGGTGGTCTCAAGAGAACACACATTTCAATGACAAGGTGGATCCATATGTGGTATGTGAAAAGAACAGTCATGAAATGACTCCTGTTATTGTTAGTAAAAAGAACACACATGCAATGACACTGGTGGATCCATAGGTGGATTGTGAAAGGAACACAAATGCAATGAAACGGGTGGATCCATATGTGGTATGTGAAAATAACACATATGCAATGACTCTGGTTGTTAGTAAATAGAACACACATGCAAGGACACTAGTGGATCCATAGGTGGATTGTGAAAAGAGCACACATGCAATGACACCTGTGGATCCATATGTGGTATGCGAAAAGAACACACATGCGTGACTCTAGTTGTTGTTAGTTAAAACAACACACATGCAATGACACTAGTGGATCCATGTGTGGTCTCTAAAGAGAACACACATGCAATGACACTGGTGGATCCATAGGTGGTATGTGAAAAGAACACACATGGAATGACACTGGTTGTTGTTAGTAAAAGAGCACACATGCAATGACATCAGGATGCATGTGTGGTCTCAAGAGAACACACATTTCAATGACACTGGTGGATCCATATGTGGTATGTGAAAACAACAGTCATGAAATCACTCCAGTTGTTATTATTAAAAGTACACACATGCAATGACACTAGTGGATCCATAGGTGGATTGTGAAAAGAACACACATGCAATGACACTGGTGGGTGCATATGTGGTATGTGAAAAGAACACACATTTCAATAACTCTAGTTGTTGTTTGTAAAAAGAACACACATGCAATGACACTGGTGGATCCATAGGTAGATTGTGAAAAGAGCACACATGCAATGACACTAGTGGATCCATATGTGGTATGTGAAAAGAACACACATGCAATGACTCTAGTTGTTGTTAGTAAAAATAACACAGATGCAATGTCATCAGGATCCATGTGTGTTCTCTCAAGAGAACACACATTTCAATGACACTGGTGGATCCATATGTGGTATGTGAAAAGAACAGTCATGAAATGACTCCAGTTGTTGTTAGTAAAAAGAACACACATACAATGACACTGGTGGATCCATAGGTGGATTGTGAAAGAGCACACATGCAATGACACTGGTGGGTCCATATGTGGTATGTGAAAAGAACACACGTGCAATGACTCTAGTTGTTGTTAGTAAAAAGAACACACATGTAATAACACTGGTGGATCCATGTGTGGTCTCTGAAGAGAACACACATTGCAATGACACTGGTGGATCCATATGTGGTATGTGAAAAGAACAGTCATGAAATGACTCAGCTTGTTGTTAGTAAAAGAACACACATGCAATGACACCGGTGGATCCATAGGTGGATTGTGAAAAGAACACACATGCAATGACACCGGTGGGTCCATATGTGGTGTGAAAAGAACACACATGCGATGACTCTAGTTGTTCTTTGTAAAAAGACCATGCATGCAATGACACTGGTGGATCCATAGGTGGTATGTTTAAAGAACACACATTTCAATGACTCTGGTTGTTGTTAGTAAAAACAACACACATGCAATGACACTGGTGGATCCATAGGTGGATTGCGAAAGAGCACACATGCAATGACACTGGTGGATCCATATCTGGTATGTGAAAATAACACACATGCAATGACTCCAGTTGTTGTTAGTAAAACGAACACACATGTAATGACATCAGGATCCATGTGGTCTCAAGAGAACACACATTTTAATGACACTGGTTGATCCATATGTGGTCTGTGAAAACACCAGTCTTGAAATGACTCCAGTTGTTATTATTAACAGAACGCACATGCAATGACACTAGTGGATCCATAGGTGGATTGTGAAAAGAACACACATGCAATGACACTGGTGGGTCCATATGTGGTATGTGAAAACAACACACATTTCAATGACTCTAGTTGTTGTTTGTAAAAAGAACACACATGCAATGACACTGGTGGATCCATAGGTGGATTGTGAAAGAGCACACATGCAATGACACTGGTGGATCCATATGTGGTATGTGAAAAGAACACACATGCAATGACTCTAGTTGTTGCTAGTAAAAAGAACAAACATGTAATGACATCAGGATCCATGTGTGGTCTCAAGAGAACACACATTTCAATGACACTGTGGATCCATATGTGGTATGTGAAAAGAACACATGAAATGACTCAGCTTGTTGTTAGTAAAAGAACACACATTCAATGACACTGGTGGATCCATAGGTGGATTGTGAAAAGAACACACATGCAATGACACTGGTGGATCCATATGTGGTATGCGAAAAGAACACACATGCAATGACTCTGGTTGTTGTTAGTAAACAGAGCACACATGCAATGACATCAGGATCCATGTGTGGTCTCTCAAGAGAACACACATGCAATGACACTGTGGATCCATAGGTGGTATGTTTAAAGAACACACATTTCAATGACTGTTGTTGTTAGTAAAAACAACACACATGCAATGACACTGTGGATCCATAGGTGGATTGTGAAACAGCACACATGCAATGACACTCGTGGATCCATATGTGGTATGTGAAAAGAACACACATGCAATGACTCTAGTTGTTGTTAGTAAAAAGAACACACATGTAATGACATCAGGATCCATGTGTGGTCTCCAAGAGAACACACATTTCAATGACACTGTGGATCCATATGTGGTATGTGAAAACAACACATGAAATGACTCTAGTTGTTATTAGTAAAAAGAACACACATGCAATGACACTGTGGATCCATAGGTGGATTGTGAAAAGAACACACATGCAATGACACTGTGGGTCCATATGTGGTATGTGAAAAGAACACACATTTCAATGACTCTAGTTGTTCTTGTAAAAGACCACGATGCAATGACACTAGTGCATCCATAGGTGGTCTCTTAATAGAACACACACGCAATGACACTGGTGGATCCATATGTGGTATGTGAAAAGAACACACATGCAATGACTCTAGTTGTTGTTAGTAAAAAGAACACACATGCAATGTCACTTGTGGATCCATGTGTGGTCTCAAGAAAAAACATTTCAATGACACTGTGGATCCATATGTGGTATGTGAAAAGAATACCATGAAATGACTCTTGTTGTTAGTAAAAAGAACACACATGCAATGACATTGGTGGATCCATAGGTGGATTGTGAAAAGAACACACATGCAATGACACTGTGGATCCATATGTGGTATGTGAAAAGAACACACATGCAATGACTCGTTGTTGTTAGTAAAAGAGCACACATGCATGACACTGTGGATCCATCTGTGGTCTCAACAGAACACACATGCAATGACACTGTGGATCCATAGGTGGTATGTGAAAAGAACACACATTTCAATGACTCATTGTTGTTAGTAAAAAGAACACACATGCAATGACACTGTGGATCCATAGGTGGATTGTGAAAGAGCACACATGCAATGACACTGTGGATCCATATGTGGTATGTGAAAAGAACACACATGCAATGACTCTAGTTGTTGCTAGTAAAAAGAACAAACATGTAATGACATCAGGATCCATGTGTGGTCTCCAAGAGAACACACATTTCAATGACACGGTGGATCCATATGTGGTATAGAAAACAACAACATGAATGATCAGAAGCCCCCAACCTTAAATAAGATTGAGTCTCGTGTTTACAATGCTAGTCCTCGATCAATAGCTAGCATCCACAGCTCAGATGTAATATCAAGAAACAAGGGTCATAATACAACTTTATAACCAATAATAACATAATTTTATTACATCAAACATAGCTCATTAGGCCATTACATTACATTGCAATGAATAACTATAGTCATGGGTCCTTCATCTCGTAGGGGTTCGTAGTATGGAAAACAAAAATTTTCTATCGCATACAAACAAACAAGCCAAGATCTATCTACTAGATTGCAGCAACGAAGTCAATGGAATAACTCACCTCAAGATTCCAAAGTGTTTAACGAGAGCAGATTCTCGTGGGTGATGTAGTCGATTTTCCGATCTCAAGATCGCAGACGATCCTTCCGGCTGCTAAGAGCGCCTCCCAGGCCGGGTCACACGCTCGGTACTGACGAAGACCTTCCTCCCTTGTTCCAAAGAAAATGGAGGTTGTAGCACTCTCTCGCAATTCCGGCAAAGACAACCAAGGTACCGGAGGTAGAGGGAGATCCCGCAGGCTTCGCCAAGGCAAGTAGTATGGTGGAGCTTATGAGAGAGGATATTAGTGGTCTAGTAATTAGACACACCAATTAGAAGGCTCTAAACCACTAGAAGGCTCTAAACCAATAGCTCTAAACCGGGTCTAGATCTAGGGTTTAGTTTAGAGGATAGGAAACTTGTGTGTTTAGGAGGGGAGGCCCCGCCTTGCCTTTATAGGTGGGAGGGTCAGGCCAAGGGGAGGAGTCCCTCCTCAAGTCGGGCCTTGGGAGGCGCCGCCAAGGGGACTCTCCCCAAGTCGGTCTCCACCTCCTCCTCTTTTCCCACTTTCCCAAAATTGCCGCTTGACTTTCAAACTAGCCGCTTGACTTTTCAATTTAGGATTTAAATAAACCCTTTATTTTGGACAGCGAGAACACTTAGTACATGATGCAATCATTCTAATATGTAATGACACATTCATGTACCCTTCCCTCCTGAGTGCCGGACATTCCGGATCTTCTAGAATGTTCCCGATGAAAACACCTAATCATTCCGCCATTCAAACGGAACTTTCCTTATATGAATCTTATTCTCCTGACCATTCCGGATCTCCTCGTGATATCCCGGATCCCATCCGAGACCAACAACATTCGCCCCTTTCTCATAATACCATAACTACTCAAACAACGTCAATCCTTATGTGTCTCCTCACGGTTCGTGAATTATGCGACATGATCGAGACACTTCCCAGCAATAACCAATAGAGGAATCTGGAAATTCATATGGCACCCACATATTTCTACGATTACTTTACATCGAATGAACCACTTACATACGATACCAATTTCCCTTTGTCTCACGATATGTTACTTATCCGAGGTTATGATCATCGGATCTCTCGCATACCTAGTTCATCCTCACATCGATAAGTACTCTTTTCTCGCTCCTGATATGTGATCCCCAGACCAAGTCACATGCTTGCAAGCTAATTGGATGACATTTCACCGAGAGGGCCCAGAGAATATCTATCCGTCATGTGGATGGACAAATCCCACTCTTGATCCATGTGTTTCAACCAATACTTTCCTAACACTCAATGCCACCTTTATAGCCACCCGTTACGGTGTGGTGTTTGATGACATCAAAGCATCCATCCAGCAAAGGTGATATGCATGATCTCATGGTCGAAGGAATTAGGTTACTATGTATCGTAAAGCATATAGCAATTGAACTATTGAAATGACTTGATCTTTATGCTACGCTTATCTATAGGAGTATGTCCACCATATCATTCTCCTAACGATATGATCTTTTGTTGATAACATCTCAATGTTCATGATAGGGAAACCACAATCATCAATCAACCAACAAGCTAGTGAAGTATAGAGGCTATACTAGGGACTTCAAATTAAGTTTACAAATCACACAAGTATTAATGGTTTCCTTGTTAATACTATTATAGCATGAATGTAAACATTTATCATAAACACAAAGATATATAATAATAACTACATTTATTATTGCCTCTAGGGCATATCTCCAACAGCCTCCCACTTGCACTAGAGTCATCTAATCTAGATTACATGGTAATATACCCAACACCCATGGCAGTTTGGTGTTGGTCATGTTTTGCCCTCGGAGAGGTTTAGTCAACGGATCCGCCACATTCAGATCTGTGTGTACTTTGCAAATCTTTATATCCCCATCCCGGATATGTTCTCGAATAGCGTGAAACGCAGCTTGATATGCTTCACTTCTTGTGTGACCTTGGTTCCTGCTACAAGACTTGAACCACACCCAGCTCAGAATGAACTCTTTCATCCATATCGCTTGTGAAGCCCGGCAGCCATGTATTCCGATTCAGCTTGAAGATCTCGCCACAACGCTTTGCTTTGCACTCCTCCAAAGCCTAATCGCACCATTCAAAATAAATACGTATCCATTGTGATTTAGAATCATCCGGATCGGTGTTCCAACTAGCATCGGTGTAACCATTAACAACGAGCTGCTCATCACCTCCATAAGAAAGAACCATATCCTTAGTTCTTCTCAAGTACTTAAGGATGTTTTTGATCTGTCCAATGATCCACTCGATCACTTTGATATCTGCTAGTTAGACTAACAAGATATGCGATGTCGGGTCTAGTACATAGCATGGCATACATTAGAGATCCCATGGCTGAGGCATAGGGAGTCTTACTCATTCTTTCTCTATCTTCTGCCGATGTCGGACTTTGAGTTTTACTCAAGGTCGACATAGCAACATGGGCAAGAACCCTTTCTTGCTATCTTCCATTCCAAACCTCTTTAGAACTTTGTCCAAATATGTACTTTGTGACAATGATATTTGGCGCTTCGATCTATCTCTATAAATCTTTATGCCTAATATGTAAGTCGCTTCGCCAAGATCCTTCATTGAAAAACTATTATTCAAATACTCTTTTGACACTATTAAGAAGGTCTACATCATTCCCAATCAACAATATGTCATCCACATACAGATAAGAATGCTACAGAGCTCCCACTCACTTTCTTGTAAATACAAGCTTCTCCATAAGTTTGTATAAAACCAAAACTTTGATTACCTTATCAAAACGTTGATTCCAACTTCGATGCTTGCTTCAATCCATAGATGGACCGCTGAAGTTTGCATACCTTGTTAGCATCTTTAGGATCGACAAAACCTTTGGGTTGTATCATATACAACTCTTCATCAATGTCTCCATTGAGGAATGCTGTTTTGACATCCATCCGCCATATCTCATAATCATAATATGCAAGCATTGCTAACATAATCCTCACAGATTTTAGCTTCGCACCGTGAGAAAGTCTCATCGTAGTCAACTCCTTGAATTTGTCGAAACCCTTTATGACAAGTCGAGCTTTATAGACAAAGAATATTACCATCAAAGATCTGCTTTCTTCTTGAAAATCCATTTGTTCTCGACACCTTCCTACCATCCGAAGTCCACCAAAGTCCATACTTGGTTTTCAGACATGGATCCAATCTCGATTTCATGGCTTCTTGCCATTTATTGGAATCGCTCATCATCGCTTCCTCATATGTCTCGGTCATCGTGTTGTCCACCAACATGACATTCATAACGAATCATACCAACTGGAGTGGTACGAAGTTCTCGCTGACTCGAGGCTCAGAGCAACTTCAACCGAAGTTTCATGATCACCATCATTAGCTTCCTCTCTTATTGGTGCAGCACCACAGAACTTCTTCCGTGTCGCGCCACTTGTAATTTCGAGAGAAGGTTCGACAACCTCGCCGAAGTTCTACTTTCCTTCCAATACCTCTTTCGAGAGAAATTCTTCTCTAGAAAGGATCCATTCTTGGCAACGAAGATTTTGCCTTCGGATCTATGATAGAAGGTATACCCAATAGTTTCCTTCTGCATCCTATGAAGACGATTTTTCCGCTTTGGGTTCAAGCTTGTCCTGTAACTTCTTTACATAGGCTTCAGATCCCCAAACTTTAAGGAACGCATAATTTAGGTTTCTTCCCAAACCATAATTCATATGGTGTCGCTTCAACGGATTTAGACGGTGCCCTATTTAAAGTGAATGCGGCGCTTCTAATGCATAACCCCAAAATGATAGTGGTAGATCTGTAAGTGACATCATAGAACCAACCATATCTAAGAGAGTTCGATTATGACGCTCGACACACCATTACGTGTGGTGTTCTCGGTGTCAATCGCGAAAAGTATTCCACATTTCTTAAATGCTCGCCAAACTCGCAACTTAGATATTCACCTCCACGATCGTAACGTAGAAATTTAATCTTCTTGTTACGCTGATTCTCTACCTCACTTTGAAACTCCTTAAACTTCTCGAAAGTTTCGGACTTATGTTTCATGAAATAGATATACCCATATCTACTTAAGTCATCCGTGAAGGTAAGAACATAACGATAACCATCACATGATGCTACACTCATTGACCACACACATCGGTATGTATGATTTCCAATAAGTCCGTAGCTCGCCCATCATACCGTAAAATGGAGTCTTAGTCATTTTACCCATCGACATGCCTCGCATCTTTCAAGTGATTCAAAATCAAGTGATTCAAGAAGTCCATCGAATGGAGTTTCTTCATACGTTCACCCAATGTGACCAAGACGACAAAGTACACATATAGGTCGAGTTATCGCTGATTTCAATCGCTTAGCTTCAATGTTATTAATATGTGTATTTCTACTATCGAGATTCAACATGAATAGACCATCTATCAAAGGTGCATGTGCGAAACATATTACTCATATAAATCGAACAACCATTATTCTCGGATTTAAACAAGTAACCGCCTCGCAATAAACAAGATCCCGATATAATGTTCATGCTTAACGCAGCACCAAATAACAATTATTTAAGTATAAAACTAATCCCGATGGTAGATGAAGAGGTAGCGTCAATCGCGATCACATCAACCTTGATCCGCTTCCTACGCCGATCGTCACCTCGCTCTTCACTAGCTTCCGCTTATTCGCAGCTCCTGCTTCGAAGTTACAAATATGAGCAACCTAACCAAGATCAAATACCTGTGCACTACTACTTAATACTAGTGAGATACACATCAATAACATGTATATCGATATACCTTCTTCTTGATGTTGCCATTCTTCAAATCCGCCAAGTACCTGGGCAATTCCGCTCAAAGGACCTTCTCCCTTGCAAAGAAAAGCACTCGCTTGCTTAGGTCCAGCCTTAGTCTTCTTCGGGCGTGGTAACTTTCTTACCACCCTTCTTGAAGTGTCCCTTTGCTTAGACTTGCCTTTTCTTGAATTTGGTGGTCTTATCGACCATCAACACTTGGTGCTCTTTCTGATCTCCACTTCGCAGATTTTAACATAGCAAATAGTTCGCAACTCTTGTTCATGTTCTGCATGTTGTAGTTCATCACAAAGTTCTTGTAACTTGGTGGTAGTGATTGAGGATGCGGTAAACCCCAAAGTATTAGGAATCACTATACCCAAACTTTGAAGTTTATTTATGCCTGCATATCTTAAGCACATGCTCACCGACGAGCTACCCTCTTCCATCTTGCGCTAAAGAACTTTTCGTAAGTTTATAACTTTCAATTGCCGCATGAGTCTCAAAGATTAATTTGAGATCCTCGACAATATCATATGGATCCACTCTTCAAACCTTTTCTCAAGTCTTCTAAACCATACAAGATAGCACATCGAATTATGGAGTACTGATTCTTCCGAGCGAGGTAAACATTCTTTACTTCATCGGTAGCATCACGCAGTGGGTCACCTAGCGCATCCAAAGACATAGGTCAAATTACCACCGTGAGGACAATCTCAAATTGCGGAACCAATCCGCCAAGTTGCTTCCATTGTTTTTCAACTTTTCTTTCTCTAGGAACGCATTAAAATTGATGGTAGGGCTGCCATTGATCTACAAATATATTTGCAATAGTTTAGACTAAGTTTATGACAAATTGAGTTCAAATTAATTAATGAAATTAAACTAGGTGAACTCCCACTCAAACATCATCCTCACATTGTTTTAGTGATCACACTAACCAAATCCACTACATCAACACCGATCATCACGAGAGCTGATATAGTTTTAATGGCTTAACAATCATCATGTTCATCATATCTACTATATGATTCATGCTTGCCTTCGCCATCCGTGTTCTCGAGGCCATGTCCGTACATGCTAGGCTCACAAGATCAAACCTTAGCTTCCGCGATAAGCAAATCTGGCTTGCTTACGCTTGTATTCACCAGAATCAAAGACACCCGATCATCACGGTGCTTCAAGCAGCAATCTTTGGCAACGTGCATACTAAGGGTGAACACTTTAGAACTTGAAATTTATGTGCATGAGGGATCATCTTATAATGCTACCGCCGCCTACTAAGCAATACAAGATGCATAAAGGATTAACATCACATGCAATTCATAATATGTGATATGATATGGTTTTCTTCTTTGTGCCCGATTCCATCTTCAAGCTAACATGATTCCATCATCACCCAGATAGCATCAAGGTCAATGATGCTTCTTCATGGTTGTCGCCCACCAGCTTCAACTATTACAACTATTTTGAATAGACACGCAGGTCTTAATAAATTAAAGACAACCATATATTTCGCCGCCAACTTACAATAAGGAACATTGCATACATCAAATATAATCACAATCATGGCCATATCACATCATCAGACACCCCGCAAAACAAAGTTAGACGCTTCTACTTTCTTTGCATATTTTACGTGGTTTGGGGCTTTCCATAAGTGTCGCTCTAACTTACGTAACAAGAACCACAACATTGATACTAGCATTGTTGATCACCCGTTGTAAATTGGATCTTTACTATGCTAGGAGAAACAGCACCCGAAGCCACTTATGCAAAACGAGTTGCATGTCAAGCGTGGAGCAAGTCTCATGAACGATGTCATGTAAGGTTAGCCCGGCCGCTTCATCCCAACATACCGCAAGATGCAAAGTACACAAAAGCAATCTACAATAAAAGCATCAACGCCCATAATGACTATTAGGTTCTACTCGCAATGTATCTACATATAGACACGCTCGATAATCAGAGGGGTTCGAGTATGGAAAACAAAAATTTTCTATCGTGATACAAACAAACAAGCCAAGATCTATCTACTAGATTGCAGCAACGAAGTCGATGGAATAACTCACCCTCGAAGATTCCAAAGTGTTTAACGAGAGCAGATTCGTGGGTGATGTAGTCGCATTTCTTCCGATCTCAAGATCGCAGAGACGATCTCTTCCGGGCGCTGCTCAGAGCGCCCTCAGCGGGTCACATCGCTCGGATTGACGAAGACCTTCCTCTCCTTGTTCCAAGAAAATGGAGGTTGTAGCACTCTCGCAATTCCGCAAAGACAACGGCGTGGTACCGGAGGTAGAGGGAGATCCCGCAGGCTTCGCCTAAGCCGGTGCGTAGTATGGTGGAGCTTATGAGAGGCTATTAGTGGTCTAGTAATTAGACACACCAATTAGAAGGCTCTAAACCAATTAGAAGGCTCTAAACCTAATAGCTCTAAAACCGGGTCTAGATCTAGGGTTTAGTTTAGAGGATAGGAAACTTGTGTGTTTAGGAGGGAGGCCCTGCCTTGCTTTATAGGTGGAGGGCTGGCGCCAAGGGGAGGAGTCCTCCCAAGGCCTTGGGAGGCGCTACCGCCAAGGGGACTTCTCCCCAAGCTTGCCTCCACCTCCTCCTCTTTTCCCACTTCTTCCCAAAATTGCCGCTTGACTTTCAAACTAGCTGCTTGACTTTTCAATTTAGGATTTAAATAAACCCTTTATTTTGGACAGCGAGAACACTTAGTACATGATGCAATCATTCTAATATGTAATGACACATTCATGTATTCTTCCCTCCGAGTGCCGACATTCCAGATCTTCTAGAATGTTCCCGATGAAAACACCTAATCATTCCGCCATTCAAACGAACTTTCTTATATGAATCTTATTCTCCGACCATTCCTGATCTCCTCGATATCCCGGATCCCATCCGAGACTCAACAACATTCGGTCTCTTTCTCATAATACCATAACCACTCAAACAACGCCGAATCCTTATGTGTCTCCCTACTACTCGTGAATTATGCGACATGATCGAGACACTCCCAGCAATAACCAATAGAGGAATCGAAATTCATATGGCTCTACATATTTCTACGATTACTTTCAATCGAATGAACCACTTACATAATGATACCAATTTCCTTTGTCTCACGATATGTTACTTATCCGAGGTTATGATCATCGTATCTCGCATACCTAGTTCATCCTCGCATCGATAAGTACTCTTTTCTCGCTCCCGGATATGTGATCCCTTCAGACCAAGTCACATGCTTGCAAGCTAATTGGATGACATTTCACCGAGAGGGCCCAGAGAATATCTATCCGTCATGTGGATGGACAAATCCCACTTTGATCCATGTGTTTCAACCAATACTTTCCTAACACTCAATGCCACCTTTATAGCCACCTCACATTACGGTGTGGTGTTTGATGACATCAAAGCATCCATCCAGCAAAGGTGATATGCATGATCTCATGGTCAAGGAATTAGGTTACTATGTATCGTAAAGCATATAGCAATTGAACTATTGAAATGACTTGATCTTTATGCTACGCTTATCTATAGGAGTATGTCCACCATATCATTCTCCTAACGATATGATCTTGTTGTTGATAACATCTCAATGTTCATGATAGGGAAACCACAATCATCAATCAACCAACAAGCTAGTGAAGTATAGAGGCTATACTAGGGACTTCAAATTAAGTTTACAAATCACACAAGTATTAATGGTTTCTGTCATAATACTATTATAGCATGAATGTAAACATTTATCATAAACACAAAGATATATAATAATAACTACATTTATTATTACCTCTAGGGCATATCTCCAACATCATCTTCAAAGTGCCACATGTGCAGATGTTGGTTGTAGACTTTGTAATCCTAATCAATCAATCTTCACTAAAATCAATCAAACCTGCAACATCATAAGTTACAGCCACAAGGGTCAATACATTTGAATTGTATTGGCAAGTGATACTTTGGTAGTATAGTGGAGTCTAACATCTATATGCATTTTGGCTAAGTGGAGTTGAGGCTTGCATTGCTCAAAATAGATTTTTCCTATCATTTTGAAAATACTAAGCTTTGTTTGGCAAAAACTTTCCAAGACATCTACTAATCAAAGACTGAGATCCACTGTGGCATCTACCAATCAAAGACTGAAGATTTGCTTGGCAAAACAATTTTCTCAATCAATGATTTCAAGATCCTTGTACCAAGCCATCTCCATCAAAGATTGAAGAATTTCACACAACCCTTGTTCACCCACAAATTTTATTTAGAAATTGGAGTGATGAGATTCTTGATTGCTTCCATGTCTTGATGCTCAAATTGTCCTTTTCCTGTGACATGGCTAAGTACTTAGGTTTTACACTGCAGAGGTGGTGCACTTTCCCCACAAGCCTTGGTTTCCCAAGACATGATCCTTCAAAGCCTTTCCTTAGTCAAATGGACGCTGCCCAACCTATCATCCCATCTACCACCCACCATCCAAGAGACTAAGTTCTAGCATCCTAAGATCATGGCAGAGCCTATAATGCCAAGTGGTTGCACTTGAAGCTTCTCAACATTTGACATCTCAAATCTCTTTGTTTCGGTGGCCATCCACAAGTGAGATACACTAAGGTAAACCATAAACATGGGCCTTGTGAACCACTCAACCAAAAACCACCAAGCAAGTCCATTCCACCCAGGAGATTCATTAACTTAGTTGTTTTGTTAAATAAAACTCAAGTCCTTAGACTTAGAATAATTTTTCCATAGTGTATATATAAACCAATTTTGTTTTCTAGTAGCTAGGCTAAGCATGGCATGGCAACTTATCCTTAGGTAATTTTCCTAGTAATTCTAGCATTCTATTCTAAATAGGATTTCATCATCAATTGACAAAAGTAGCATGCAAGTCCTAACAAAATATATCTAATGCAAGTATAAAATATAGGTATGGAATATTCATGAAGATATCACTTGCCTTTTTGGTAGAGGGTATAGGTTCACCCTTGTCCTTGCAACACTCACACCTTCAAGTCACTACAATTCAATCAAGCAAGGCACAAACTTAATCTACCAATCAAGCAAAACTACACACATAAAATAACAAAGTCAAACAAACAATTTTTCACACAAAAGTAATGGATCTAAGTCATGCATAAGCATGCAAAGGTTGGTTCTATTGTAAGGATGGTCTTCACTAGGCTTCTAACTTTGTAAGTTACAAATTGGTCATTTACCAAAATGGCAAAGTCATTTGCAAAGAGGGTCTCTATTAGATTCCTAAACTTTGTAAGATCCAAATTGGTCATTCACCAAAGTGGCAAGTTCAAGTAATGCATGCAAGCATGCCAAGCTTGATTTGTTTGAAAAGGGGTTCCTAATGGTCATAGACATTTGGGCACACCTATTGGTCATTTTGTGAAGTGGCTAAGTCATTTGCAAAAGGTTTCACTATAAAACCATTTTCAAAACAAAGTGTCATTCTATGTGGTGTAGAAATATTTTACTACAGGCACTAACTTATAGGGTTCACCAAATGAGTTGCTATTGCAAAACTTGTGTTTGGGTCAAGAGGTTTGGTCCAAAATATTTTCTCAAAGTTTTCTTTATGAAAGCATTTTCATAAACAAAACAATGGTTTTAATTAGCTAGAAATGGACTAAACTAATTAATCCATCCTATTCTTTTCCAAAATCATTTTCCAAACTATGGGTTGGTTCCTAGGGTCAGTAAGGTCACAACAAACTAAAATTGCAAAGGTTTTAACCTTAAATATCATTTTAAATGATTTTTTCTAATGTTAGCAAGCACACAAAAGAATCTGCAAAATCAAACAAGCTAACAAATACTATTTGCTAAACTAAGGGTAGGGTTGGTTAGAGCTTGTCTTGTTGAATCTAACGACATCAAATTTGTAAAATTTGGTAATGGAGGATCAAAAGATACAAGGGTTTGAAAATGGCAAAAGTTTCGTTTTCAAACTTGTTTTAAACCTAACAGAAGTACACGCCAATGGCGTGATATCATTAACGATACCGTTCGCCGGATCGTGCTGTGGAGCCGTTGATCTAATCTAATCGCGGGTCTGTGAGAGCGCACTTATTCGCAAGTGGTTCTATCGATCGTCCGATCTGGATCGAACGCCGCCATCGCATTGACCAGCCGGGCGGCGCGCTGGCTACCGGCGGCGGAGCGGTCGGTCAATGACGTGCAAGCCAGCGATATGTAGAAGCGGGAGAGGAAAAGGTAGGCTCACCGAAGTTCGCAGACGCTGGGGAAGCTTCAACGTGGCCGATGGGAGGCAGGCGATGGACGGGTTGGCACGCACCGGAAAGTTGCCAAGCAAGGGCGGCGGTGTTTCGGTTGTCGCTGCTGGGATAGCTGCCGACGCGCTAAGGCGTAAAGGAGAGGCACTTGCTAAGTAGGGGTGCGCACGAGGTTTATGCGCAGTAAGGGAGCATCGCTAGAAGGGCGAGGGGAAGTTCGTGCTCACCGGGAAAGCTTGCCTGAGTCGAGGCCGACGGTGGTGGCGAGTAGAGCTTCGTCCTGCCGACGCTGTGAGGCTCAAGCATGAGTGAACTGGATGCACCAAAGCAAAGTGCGCTTTTAGAGGTGGAGAAGTTCGCTGGGTGCTCTTGGGAGGCAAGGCAAAGTGGCTACGGGCACGGAATTGAGGAGAGAGCCACGGTGACTAAACTATGGTGGTGCAGAGGAATTGGCGACAACCTAGTACGAGAGGAAGAGTGGTCTGGGGGAAAGGGAGGAGGAGGAGCAAAGTGTTAAGTAGTCAGTGGGTCACGGAGATTAACGAAGGAGAGATTGCAATAATATTAATTCGCATAATCAAAGCAAGTAAAACGGCCGACGCAGAGGAGGAAGAATTGGTCATGGTGGGAACGATGATGAATGTGAGGGAATGGGGTCCAATCTGGCCAAGGGAAAAGGAGAGGAGTGAGGTCCACCAGTCAAGGTGTCTCAAAGGTTGCTTTAAGCTGGGTGAAGAAAAAAAAAAACGGTTCGGGGAAATAAGAGGTGAGGTGGGGTCGCTCGGTCACGAAAGTGAGTGAGAGGTGGAGAAGTGGGTCCGGCTGTCATCAGGACTGAGGGTAATGCTCGGGTGAGAAAAGGTTTCTTCTGGGAGAGGGAGAAGTCTCGGCTGGATCTGGCCTTAGTGGGTCAATGGCTCTGCTTTCCTATTTTTTTTCTCTCATTCTGCCTCATTTATTTTTCCTTTTTCTAATTCTTTTTTTCTATTTTCAATTTCAAACAATTATTCAAACAAACAAACAAGGTTCAAACAATTCAAATAATGACTAATCTCACTTTGAATTTGGTTCTCGTTTGGCAAGTACATGTAATCCAAATCTCTCAAATGAAATAATATTTTTATTTATTTTAGGATCCATTTAATAATTAAATGGGCCCAAATGGATCTTTAGTTATTAGGTTTGATTATTTAATAAAATTTCCAATTGAAATCCAATTATTTCCAAAACCAAACGAGAAGGTGTTTAATTTGAAAAATAAAGATTACTTGGAAAACTTATTTAAATAAATAAATAAGTTTTGGTGTTTTAATTAAAGGGAAAGCCTTTACTTAAATAAAATTGATATTTAAATCCTTATTATTTTATTTAAATAACTCTTACTCATTTTAATCAAAGCAAAACCTTTTAATAAAAGATTTCAAAGTAGTAATAAAATACTTGGTATTTCACTTTAAAATGGGAAAATCTTTACTTAAATAAAATTGGATATTTAAATCCTTTTATTTATTTAAATAAACTTTTTTACTCATTTCTTATCAAAAACAAAAAGGTTTATTACAAAAAGTTTGGCCAAAATTAACGGGTAATATCTTTCATTTGAAACCCAAAGTCTTTTATTAAAAGATCTAAAACAGTGTTTCCAAAACAATTTATTTTCCTTTGATAAATGTTTATCTTTATAAATCCCTTGAGATTAATCTGTTCACCAAATGGTATGGGCTTTTGCGTAAGGCTTTTGGAAATTCAATTCTTATCTTATTATATCTTATAAGATTTTCGTGTCTATGGTTCCAAACTAAGTGAAATTTTAATCTCAAGGTCTTTCTTGATCCTTTGTAGATTATTTGCCGGACTCAACTTTGTGCGGATCAAATCCATAGATTTGGAGATAATCTTCAAAAATGATTTCCTTCCATTAGGGTTTATAGGGATTTGGATTTATTTCTCCAAATGTTCAAATTTCCAGATACATTACCATTGAGGAATGCATTTCCCTTGATTTGATTTTTGTTGAATTCAAACTCTGCCAAAGTTTGTTCAAGATGGGATTTCAAGTATCCTTTAGAAACAAAGTTTCTTCAATTTCACTCCTGATTTTTCAAACAAAATTTTATTTTGTTATTTTATTTTTAGCATTACAAGGATTTGGAAAAATCTTGGGATGTGACAGCTACCA